>JAAEAF010000669.1:0-73764 GCA_011037195.1 Triatoma infestans | reverse complement strand
AGATGACATCCACCTCGAGGGCTAAGTGGTTATAATATTTAGCTAAGGACTTTTTAATAATTTTTCTGATATTATCATACAATACGATGAACAAATGATTTGTGTTTTATAGTTATTTTTAGACTTTGATTTTTTTATGTATTGTTCTAAGGACTTTAATATTTTTGTTAAGGCGTGAGATGACATCCCAGGACTAGGGCCAAATATATTATCATCCAATACCATAAACAAAGACTTTGTTTTTATTATGTATTGTTGGAAACATTCTACGGACTGTAAAATTTTCCTTGAGCTGTGAGATGCATCCAAGACTATGTTTTTATAATATATAGCAAAATACATTTTAAGCAGTTTAATATTGTTTTTTAGCCGTGAGATGTGACATCCAAGTCGCGGGCTAAGTTTTTATAATATTTAGCAACAAACATTAAATATATTATCATCCTATACTATGAATAAAGACTTAGTTTTTTTAAGTCGAGGGCTAAGTTTTTATAATATTTAGCTAGAAACATTAAATATATTATCATACAATACGATGAACAAATACTTGTGTTTTTTATGTTTATGTTCATGTTTAAAGTAAATTATGTTTACACTTATAATAGTTAGCTAGAAACATTCTAAGGACTTTAATATTGATTTTGAGCCGGGAGATGACATACAAGACTAGGGCTAATATTTTATAATATTTAGCTAAGCACTTTAATATTTTTTGATATTATCATACAATACGATGAATAAATACTTCGTGTTTTTTATGTTTATGTTCATGTTTAAATTAAATTATGTTTACACTTATAATATTTAGCTAGAAACATTAAATATATTATCATATACTATGAATAAAGACTTCGTGTTTTTTTATGTATTGTTAGAAACATTCTAAGATTATAAATAAAGACTTTGTGTCTTTTTTATGTATTGTTAGAAACATTCTAATGACTTTAATATTTCTGTTTAGCTGTGAGATGACATCGAGGGGCTAAGTTATTATAATATTTAGCTATAAGGACTTTAATATTGTTTTTGAGCCATGAGATGACATTCAAGACTAGGGCGAAGATTTTATAATATTCAGCTAGAAACATTAAATATATCATCATCCAATACTATGAACAAATACTTGTGTTTTTTATGTTTATGTTCATGTTTAAAGTAAATTATGTTTACACTTATAATAGTTAGCTAGAAACATTCTAAGGACTTTAATATTGATTTTGAGCCGGGAGATGACATACAAGACTAGGGCTAATATTTTATAATATTTAGCTAAGCACTTTAATACATGGGCAAGTGCATAGGATGATGGATTTTTTTTGTTTTTACATGTAAGAATTGTCTTTGGCCTAAACAAAATCTGGTATGAAACACTCACACAACTTTCTTATACTCCAGTTTTCAAAATTATAATTGACAAATTTTATAGTTTGTGTACCAAATTTAATGAAATTCGTCGAAAACTGAAAAAAACTTTTCAGTAAAAGCGCATTTGCGGTTTACTAATTTTGTCTTAAAACTTAGAATTTTGGCCATCTATTTATTTCTAATTAATTTTGTTTGGATGATAGAATTGTATAATCAACTATGATATCACTTTAGAGAAGCTGTAACCACAACCCTCCACTAAAAGTGGCGTTAAAAGGAATTTTCACAAAGTAATGTTTTAAAACTAAGTTGTAGATCTTTGTATATTTAGTTTATATGATATGAAGTTTCAAGTCTGGATTGCTTTCAATATACAAACACTTAGAGATTACACAGAATTGTATTTAACAACAGACATAATTCTTTTAAGCGACATAGTTGAACAGTTTAGAAATGTGTGTGAATCTATTTACAGCATTGATCCAAGTTGGTAATTCACAACGCCTGGGTTGGTATTTGACGCCTGTTTGAAATATACACAAGTAAAATTGGAACTATTGACCGATTATGATAAACATCTTATGATTGAATCCGGTATTCGTGAATGTTTCACTTCATGTGTTACAAGACATTCCAAAGCCAATTTGTTGCAATTTGCTCAAGCCAAGCACTCCTAAAGGATTAATTTGGACATGTCAACGTACTACTGTTCACACGTACGATGCTACTAAGTTTGGTCCTGGGTTAACTGCCTTGCTACATGTAAAAAGTAAAAAAAATAGAAAAAACGTAAGTATTAAACATACCTGTTTTAACACAAACTAGTACTAAACATAAAAGAAAAATTACAAAAAACACAAGTATTAAAACATGAAAAAAATGAAACAATACATAAAACATAGTAGTACTAAACTTGAAAAAGTAAAAAATACAGAATACACACACGTATTAAAACATGAAAAAACATAGTATATGTAAGCTGGCCGCTGTCTCTCCCTTGCTACTTGCCTTGTTCTATAGAAAGACAGATACTCTATCTATGCCTATACACACACACACGCACATACGCACACTCCACATACACAGGCGAGTCTCACACGCACAGTCACAACCGGGATAGGACAATTAAAACTACTTGAATATGATTGAAGCTTATTATTGGGACTAAAACTAGTTGACTATAACTACAATATAATTATATCTCAAAATATACTACTAACGCTGTACACTATTACCATATACAGACGTATATTACATACATACGTATGCAGCAACAGGCCGCAGACCAGAGAGCCCCGCAGGTAGGCGAGAGGGAAGCTTGGCTTTCTTTAGGACAAATCACACTCAGTACGAACTAGCTCTGCACACCAGCACTTGCCAACTCTGACTGCCTCACTCTCACCTGACCTTTGGCTCTTGGTAACTAAAATTCACATTGGGATTATAAAATAAAATATACTACATAAACATAAACAAACACAACACCACCTCCACTGCTGACTCTTACATCACTCCCCCTTTTAAAAAAGTGGAGTTTCTCTTGAGGCTCCACTTTCAATCCCAGGAGAGGCAGTTGACTCCGCGGCTTCCATTGATCCCATCTTCTATGTAAGATACTGCTTCCCGGTACAGTATCCACTGCTGGTAAAACGTTGGTGGCAATGTATTTCATTGGTGAAATTACTCCATCTCGCTCTCTATCATGTTCGGAGTATCATTCTGAGGACAATTCCTGTCCTACTATGTTGTTCTGCATGGTCTTCCTCGCTGGCGCATTGACGTGTTCTTTGCCCATGTTTGTCTCGCGATGTAAGGCAACCTTCAGCTTAAACATTTCTTCTGCTCCCGTTACTCCACTCTTCAATGGCTAGCGACAAGCAAACATGGGCTGGGTTGATGAGTTGGCCTCATATTATCTCCCTTTTGTGGTAATCAGCTGGTGAAATGTTTCATTAGACGATCCATTTGCATTCTTCCTCTCACCACCCCCAGGGCGACCCCCCCCATCACTCGCATACGCACATCATATAAGTTCATCTGAGCCAGGGTTATTACTAAGAATTTTGGATTTTCCATAAGCTTCAATTCAAATAGTTTGGGGTGGATAATGGAGGACCTTGGAATATGGGATAGTTACTCGTCATTCATCCTCGAGGTGTTCTCGATGACGTCTCGGCCTTAGGTTGATTCTGGCTTCCCTAGGAATGGTTTCGTATTCTTGCTCGCTCCCCCTACCTCGCAGCAAATAAGGAGATCTTGGGTGCTCGGTTAGATCCCACTCCTCGGATGCTGGGTGCCACGATGATCCTCTTTCTTCTAAGGAGGATTCGCGACTTTCGAGAAGATTATCTCCCGTTTCTTCCACCCCTTCACTAGGTATGATTGGCGATAGAGGCCCTCGGGGAGGGATTTCACTCAAGTGTTGCATCGTCCCTTGCCCATTACCAGGAGTACTGCCTGAGGTGGTCATTTCCTCTGAAGGTCTTGAGAGATGAACCTCGTCATTGACTTGTCCATTCACGTGGTCCTCTCTAGTTTCATAGGCAGGTTTAAGACGGTTGACATGCACCACATACCGACCCCCTGTACTAAGCGATAATTCATAATCGCAGGGAGAAATTTGTGCGATTACCTCATGTGGACCGGTCCACGGTTTATGAAATTTTTTGGACTGACCTGGTGGTACAGCCGGCTCAAGTAAATACACTCTTTCGCCCACGCGAAAGACGCGATCCCTTTTCCCGAATCATAAGCATGGGTCCATGACTCTCGGGCCTTAGCCTCGATTTCTTTGGCCTGGGCATACGCTGAGGTCAGCCTCCCCTTTAATTGCATCAAGTACTCTTCCACCGATGCCGCTGGTTCCTGCCAGGTATAAGGGAATTCGAAAGGCATTTCAAAGTCTCGTCCATATAATAAATAATGGGGAGTGAACCCCCTTGAAGAATGCACTGTGGAGCGGTACGCTGTCACTACAAATGGTACCCATTGATCCCAATTCCGGCCATCTTTCCGAACAAAATGAGAGAGAGAGTCAATGAGTGTCCGATGCATCCGCTCCACCATTCCATTGCTCTGGGGGTGGTAGGCGGTAGTCTGTAGTTTCTTTATGCGTAGCAGTTGGCAGACCCCTTAAACAGATTTGAAAGGAAGTTTGTACCTCGGTCAGTCAGAACCTGACGAGGGACCCCATGTCTTAAAACGATATTTTTGACAAATGCCCTAGCAGTCTCCTCAGCCGTTTGCGTTCTCATGGGGATAACCTCCGCATATCGTGTGAAATGGTCGACCATAGTAAGCAGGTAGCGGTTTCCCAGGCTGCTTAACGGGCATTCCACTACATCCAAGGAGACTAATTCGAAAGGGTAAGTAGCTCCATCTACCCGTCCTAGTGGCACTGTCAATCCACTCGGGGACTTACGTTCATTACACGAGTGGCAGCTCTTAACGTAAAGCTCAACGTCTCTTGTCATCTCAGGCCAAAAAAAATTCTCTCTGATACGAGTTAAGGTTCTCTCTATACCAGGATGGCCGGACCAAGGGGCGTCATGATGGGCTTTTATGATATGACTTCGCTTCTTGGCTGGTACCATTATCCGCCACTTGTTTTTATCGGCTTTCCCATCTGTCCAGTATAAGAGCCCGGAATCGCGAATATAGGTTTTCTCCGGACAAGACTTCCTGGTTTGGTTACACCAGCTATCTTTGGATTGCTCCCGCCAGAACCGGTCGCTTTCCCCCTTAAACCACCGCAATTCGTGTACTGACTCGGGTTTGGAAGCAGAAGCGACACTTCGACTTAGAGCGTCAGCGTTTAGGTGTTTAATCCCTGGCCTGTGTACTACGTCATGCACAAATTCCGATAATCTTAAGGACCAACGAGTCAATTTCGCGGAGGGGTCCTTCAGACTCAGCATCCATTTTAGGGAAGCATGGTCAGTGACCAGTGTGAATTTCCGTCCTAAGAGGTAGCATCGGAATTGTGTTGTGGCCCAGACTACCGCTAGCAATTCTCTTTCCGTGGCGGAATACTTTTGCTCAGCAGGAGTTAACTGTCGGCTAGCATAAGCCACTGGCCTTTCTTGTCCTTCACATATTTGGGACAGTATTGCTCCTAATGCTACCCCAGAAGCATCGGTGGCTAGTATAAAATTGTCTCGAAAATCTGGATATACTAGCACTGATGACGAGCACAGAGCTTTCTTCAGGGATTCGAACGCAGTCTGTTCCTTTTTGCCCCAGATGAACATTACATCTTTCTTAAGTAACGAAGTCAATGGCTGCGCTAGATCAGAAAACCCCTTTATGAAGCGGCGGTAATACCCCGCAAGACACAAACTCTTTACTTCCTTCGCCGAGATCGGGGTAGGATAAGTGCTAATGGCAGCCAATTTGTTAGGGTCTGGTTTTACGCCCTCAGAGGATACAATATGCCCTAAGTACTGTACCTCTCGCTGTGCGAATGCACACTTTTCCAGATTGGCTTTCAACCCCGCTTGCTCTAAACGATGTAATACATTTCTTAATCGTCGACAGTGTTCTTCGAGAGTGGGGCTGTAGATAATTACATCATCTAGGTAAACTAGACACTCCTCGCCTTTGATTTCCGCCAATAATTGGTCCATTAAACGTTGAAAAGTAGTCGGTGCGTTAACTAGACCAAAAGCCATTCGTCTATACTCAAAATGGCCTCCCATAGTCGAGAAAGCGGTTTTCTCGCAATCTTCTGGCTGGATGGAAATTTGATGATAGCCACTCGCCAAATCAATTGTTGAAAAGTATCGGCTTCTACCTAAGTTCTCCAACGTTTCCGTCATTAACGGTAGCGGATAGGGGTCTATTTACGTGATTTTATTAAGCCCTCTAAAATCAGTACAGAAGCGGTATTTGCAAGTGCCGTCCCTACTTTTCTTTGGTACTAATACGATAGGGGCAGACCAAGGGCTGCTCGATGTTGCAATTACCCCCTTGTCTAGCATTTCGCGGAGATGCTCTTCTACAATGGGCCTTTGGTTATAGGGTACCCGGTACGGGCGCTTTACAACGGGTCCTTCCTCTGTTGTCTTAATTTGGTGATACACCGGTAATTTGCATCCTTCTGGCCCTGGTTCCAGAAAGACTGGCAGGTACGTTCGGAGCACTTGTATCAGTTTGTCGCGCTCTCCCTCGGGCAAGTGACTCAACTTCCTATTACATTCGGCTTCCAATTTTTCCAGAGGGACCAATTCCTGGCTTACGGAGCCTATGACGTTTAATTTAGATGCTTCGCTTCCTAAGTTTATCGTCTCGGCTGTTGCTACCCACTGTCCTTTCTCTACATTCAGATCTGACCCCGTTAGGTTTATCACTTTTACCCAAACCCGGCGGCCTTCGGCCCGATTTAGACTTCTTGCTATCCTCAGACCCGCTTCGATTGGAATCAGGGGTTCTAAAAGAAGGTCCCCTTCTAAATCATGGGCTATTTTACCTTCCACTAAACATTCGCTGTGACTTGGTATCTTCTGACAGCGTGCTGCCTTTACACCTAGTTCGCATCCACTGTCCTCTCGAGAACTATTAGAGTTCCTCCTCTGTATTGCCTGGTTGTCCGTCCCATGGGACGAACCTTCCTTCTTACCGTCATTCACAATTACTGCTACTGACGGGCTCGTTTGTTTAATTGTAACCTGACCTCGGCCAGCATCTACAACTAATCCTAATTTCATCATTAAGTCCCAGCCCACGAGACCGTCCCCGCGAGTGGCTACCGCAGCGATCGCAAAGGTGTGGTTCACCTTGCTCCCTTGTACAAGGACTTCCAGCTCTTGTTCGCCCCTAATTGGTACCGTACTGCCAGTCACCCCTGTGGCTTTAATTCGGGAGTGTCTGACTGACATTCCAGGAATCGCTTGTTTTAAAATGGAAATTTCAGACCCGCTGTCAACGAGTAGTTCCAGCCAGTGCTTTCCTGCGAGTACTGAAAGTGTCACGCCTTTATACATTTCTGATGCCACACTTGGCACCAGGAAAGGGGCCCTGGATTCTAACGGGCATTCGACGTTGGGCCGTCCGTCGAGCCCTCCGCTTTTGGGTGTGAGGCTTCCCCCATATGACACGTTCGGATTTTTGTTAAGGTAGCTCGTCGAGTGCACTCCCGTGCATAGTGTCCTATTTGGCCACAAAAAAACAGACCGTTCCCCTTTTAGCGGAACCCGTCTCTCTGCGTTGATTACTTCCCCCAAGGCCCTTCCTTCGTCTTTGATCACATGACTTGGCAAAATGCCCCGGTCTCCCACAAAGAAAACACATGTCTCCTGATCGCTGAGGCTCATCTGCTTTATTCCATCTTACACCAGAACTACCTTGTACTGCCCAGATTTCCCGAGGTGCGTTTGACTTTACCCTCACTTGCTCAATTCGCGAAGCCCCAGCCACCGCTTCCTGAAACGTATTCGGAGGATCGTACTGTAGCTGTCGACTCGGTTCCCCTTTGAGCCCTTTTATGTATGCGGCCATAAGGATTCTTTCGAGCTGAGCTCTAGTCCAACCCGCTTCAGTCACCGATGACGCAACAGGCAAAGTTTTTTCGCCAACTTGCCGACACCGATCAGCAAACTGACGCGCATCTTCGCCTGATAGCTGTTCAAGGGAGTTAAGTTCCAATAGCCTTTGCTCAGGAGTGGCCTCTCCCTCAAAACGAGTTTTAATCACATTGACAAGGTCAGCAAATGTCGCAGAGGGTAGTAATAGTTCCGGTCGACAAGCCACACAGTCTGCCGCAGCCCCTTTTAGTTTGAGGCAACATATCATCATTTTATCTGCCTCTGACCACCCGCCTCTTTCGGCCACTAATGAAAAATTCTGCAAAAATTGGTCAAAAGACCTATCTGATATGTCCCCACCCCATGGCATTATTAGCGATTGTAAGGAAAGATCCCGTTTGATTCCCGCTTCATTGGCAGGCAAACTTGCTGCTTCCCTTTGGAGACTCATTCTGCGGACTTCCTCCTTCAACCGGTCCACCTCCTCCTTTAGAGCTTTTACGTCTCCCATAATTCAGAAATGTTAATTATAACAAGTACGAAATATTATTAGTTCCACTGCAACCGGCTCGTTGCGAGCTTTCCAACGATACCCCACAAGCTAGGAATGATTTAGTTAGTACCTCGGAACACTAAATTAATCTTAGATGGGCCCCAGTCCGTCAACATGCACCAAAAAAAAAAAAATTATTTTTATTTTTAAATAAAAGTATATGATTCCCTTGTAACAGAAAACGTTTAAAAAGCTGAGTGCTCAATCGTTTCGGCGCTACAGGGCGAGCGCTGTTCGAGTGGAAGCGTTATAGTGTGCTGTACTACGGCTAGGTAGTAGTGCACCCCCACTATCTGACACCAGTGTAAGCTGGCCGCTGTCTCTCCCTTGCTACTTGCCTTGTTCTATAGAAAGACAGATACTCTATCTATGCCTATACACACACACACGCACATACGCACACTCCACATACACAGGCGAGTCTCACACGCACAGTCACAACCGGGATAGGACAATTAAAACTACTTGAATATGATTGAAGCTTATTATTGGGACTAAAACTAGTTGACTATAACTACAATATAATTATATCTCAAAATATACTACTAACGCTATAAACTATTACCATATACAGACGTATATTACATACATACGTATGCAGCAACAGGCCGCAGACCAGAGAGCCCCGCAGGTAGGCGAGAGGGAAGCTTGGCTTTCTTTAGGACAAATCACACTCAGTACGAACTAGCTCTGCACACCAGCACTTGCCAACTCTGACTGCCTCACTCTCACCTGACCTTTGGCTCTTGGTAACTAAAATTCACATTGGGATTATAAAATAAAATATACTACATAAACATAAACAAACACAACACCACCTCCACTGCTGACTCTTACATATACTAGTATTAATACGCATAAAAAAGTGAAACAATACATGTTCATAGTATTGGATGATAATATATTTAATGTTTCTAGCCAACTTACCCGCATGTCCTGTATGTCATCTACCGGCTCAACAAAAATATTAAAGTCCTTAGAATGTTTCTAACAATACATAAAGTCTTTATTCATAGTATAGGATGATAATATATTTAATGTTTGTAGCTAAATATTATAAGTGTAAACATAATTTAATTTAAACATGAACATAAAAAAAACACAAAGTATTTGTTCATCGTATTGTATGATAATATCAAAAAATATTAAAGTCTTTAGCTAAATATTATAAAATCTTAGCCCTAGTCTTGTATGTCATATCGCGGCTCAACAGAAATATTCACTTCCTTAGAATATTTCTAACAATACATAAAAAAAACAAAGTCTTTATTCATAGTATTAGATGATAATATATTTAATGTTTGTAGCTAAATATTATAAAAACATAGCCCCCCAGTCTTGGATGCATCTCACGGCTCAACAAAAAAATTACAGTCCTTAGAATGTTTCTAACAATACATAAAAAAACAAAAAGTCCTTGTTCATAGTGTTGGATGATAATATATTTAATGTTATAGCTAAATATTATGAAAACTTAGCCCTCGACTTAAAAAAAAACAAAGTCTTTATTCATAGTATTCGATAATAATATATTTAATGTTTCTAGCTAAATTTTACACAACTTAGCAGCATGTCCTGTATGTCATCTCACGGCTCAAAAACAATATTAAAGTCCTTAGAATGTGTTTAGCTAAATTTTATAATTTTTAACATAATTTAATTTAAACAGTAACATAGAAAACACAAAGTATTTGTTCATCGTATTGTATGATAATATAGTTGGACCTAGTCCTGGGATGTCATCTCACGACTCAAAAACAATATTAAAGTCCTTAGAATGTTTCTAACAATACATAAAAAAAAAACAAAGTCTTTATTCATAGTATTGAATGATAATTTATTTAATGTTTGTAGCTAAATATTATAAAATATTAACCGTCGACTTGGATGTCATTTCACGGCTAAAAAACAATATAGAAGTCCTTAGAATGTTTCTAACAATACATAAAAAAATCAAAGTCTTTGTTCATAGTATTGGATGATAATATATTTAATGTTTCTAGCTGAATATTATAAAATCTTCGCCCTAGTCTTGAATGTCATCTCACGGCTCAAAAACAATATTAAAGTCCTTATAGCTAAATATTATAATAACTAGCCCCTCGATGTCATCTCACAGCTAAACAGAAATATTAAAGTCCTTAGAATGTTTCTAACAATACATAAAAAAGACACAAAGTCTTTATTCATAGTATATGATAATATATTTAATGTTTCTAGCTAAATATTATAAAAAATTAGCCCTCAACTTGCATTTCATCTCACGGCTAAAAAACAATATTAAAGTTCTTAGAATGTTTCTAACAATACATAAAAAAAAATCAAAGTCTTTATTCATAGAATAGGATGATAATATATTTAGCCGCCTAGTCTAGGATGCCATCTCACGGCTCAAAAGCAATATTATTGTCCTTAGAATGTTTCTAGCTAAATATTATAAGTGTAAACATAATTTACTTTAAACATGAACATAAACATAAAAAACACAAGTATTTGTTCATCGTATTGTATGATAATATATTTAATGTTTCTAGCTAAATATTATAAAAACTTAGCCCTAGTCCTAGTATGTCATCTCACGGCTCAAACACAATATGAAAGTTCTGAAAATGTGTTTAGCTAAATATTGTATCTAACTATAAATAAATAAAACAAAGTCTTTGTTCATAGTATTGGATGAAAATATATTTAATGTTTCTAGGTAAATATTATAAAAACTTAGCCCTCGACTTAAAAAAAAACAAAGTCTTTATTCATAGTGTAGGATGATAATATATTTAATGTTTCTAGCTAAATATTATAAAAACTTAGCCCACGACTTGGATGTCATCTCACGGCTAAAAAACAAGATTAAACTGCTTAAAGTGTGTTTAGCTATATATTATAAAAACATAGCCCCAGTCTTGGATGCATCTCACGGCTCAAGAAAAATATTACAGTCCGTAGAATGTTTCCAACAATACATAATAAAAACAAAGTCTTTGTTTATGGTATTGGATGATAATATATTTGGCCCTAGTCCTGGGATGTCATCTCACGCCTTAACAAAAATATTAAAGTCCCTTAGAACAATACATAAAAAAATCAAAGTCTTAAATAGTATAACTAAAAAACACAAAGCATTTGTTCATCGTATTGTATGATAATATCAGAAAATTATTAAAAAGTCCTTAGCTAAATATTATAACCACTTAGCCCTCGAGGTGGATGTCATCTCACGGCTCAAAAACAATATTACAGTCCTTAACATGTTTCAAGCTAAATATTATAAAAACTTAGCCCTAGTCTTGTATGCCATCTTACGGCTCAAAAACAATGTTAAAGTTCTTAGAATGTGTTTATCTAAAATATTATAAGTGTAAACATGAACAAAATATCAAAAAATATTAAAGTGTTTAGCTAAATATTATAAAATATTAGCCCGCGACTTGGATGACATTTCACGGCTCAAAAAAAACAATATTAAAGACCTTAGAATGTTTCAAGCTAAATTTTACACAACTTAGCCGCATGTTCTGTATTTCATCTCACGGCTCAAAAATGATAATAAAGTCCTTAGAATGTGTTTAGCTAAATATTATAAGTGTAAACATGAATAGAATCCATAAAAATGCACAAAGTATTGAATATCAAAAAATATTAAAGTCCTTAGGTAAATATTATAAAATGTTTGCTCACGACTTGGAAGCCATCTCGTGGCTCAAAAACAATATTACAGTCCTTAGAATGTTATTAACAATGCATAAAAAAAAAACAAAGTCTTTATTCATAGTATTGAATGATAATTTATTTAATGTTTTTAGCTAAATATTATAAAATATTAGCCCTAGACTTGGATGACATCTCACGGCTCAAAATCAATATTAAAGTCCTTAGAATGTGTTTATCTAAAATATTATAAGTGTAAACATAATTTAAACATGAACAAAATATCAAAAAATATTAAAGTCTTTAGCTAAATTTTATAAAATATTAGCCCTAGTCTTGTATCTCATCTCGCGGCTCAAAAACAATGCTAAAGTCCTTAGATGTGTTAAGCTAAATTATTAAAATATAACCCCAGTATTGTATGCCATACATCGCGGCTCAAAAACATTATTAAAGTCCTTAAAATGTTTCAAGCTAAATATTATAAAATTTTAGCAGCATGTTCTGTATGTCATCTCACGGCTCAAAAACAATATTAAAGTCCTTAGAATGTGTTTAGCTAAAATATTATAAGTGTAAACATGAACAAAATACATAAAAATACACAAAGTATTGAATATCAAAAAATATTTAAGTCTTTAGCTAGATATTATAAAATGTTTGCCCCCACGACTTGGAAGCCATCTCGCGGCTCAAAAACATTATTAAAGTCCTTAAAATGTTTCAAGCTAAATATTATAAGTGTAAACATGAACAAAATATCAAAAAATATGCTAAAAAACAAAACGTGTTTAGCAAATATTATTAAACAAATTTTTTTTTTTTTTTTTTTTTTTTTTTTTGTTCTTAGTCGCATGTACTGTATGTATCTCACGGGCTCAAAAAAACAAGGTTAAAGTCCTTAGAATCTGTTTAGCCAAAATATTATAAGTGTAAACAGAAACAAAATATCAAAAATATTAAATCCTTAGCTAAATTATAAATAGAGCCCTCGATGTGGATGACAGTTCACGGCTCAAAAACATTATTAAAGGTCCTTCAAATGTTGCAACTAATACCTTACCACATCTTCGACGCGTGCCATCTCCCGGCTCAAAAAAAATTTTTTTTCCCTGACAATTTTCGACCTTATATTTTCAAGCTAAATATTGTAAAACATAGCCGCAGGTCAGGCATACCCATCTTGCGGCTAACAAATATTTTTTTTACCTTAGACTGTTTTCAAGCTAGATTTTTCAAAACGTAGCCGCATGTCTCGCATGCCATCTCACGGCTCAAAAAAAATTTTTTTCCCTGACAAATTTCGACCTTATATTTTCAAGCTAAATATTATAAAACATAGCCGCAGGTCAGGCATGCCCATCTCGCGGCTAACCAAATATTTTTTACCTTAGACTGTTTTCAAGCTAGATTTTTTAAAACGTAGCCGCATGCCATCTCCCGGCTCAAAAATATTTTTTTTCCTTGGTTAAAAATCAGATGGGGGGTCTCATCGTAATTTTGTAGCCGCGCGCCAGACCCCTGCATGCGGGCGTAAATTCATAAGTGCCTGGGGCTCAAAAAAAATGGCTCTATAACCGGTAAATATATCTACTATTACATATTTACTTTTTCTTAATGCTGTAAGAGGAAGTATTGCGACCGTGTCAAATTTTCCAAATAGAATTTTCAAAATTATGTTATAGCGATAAGTTGTATGTATGAATAAATGTACGAAGACGGAAAAGAAGTAGGTAGTTGATGCATAATTTTTTTTTTAGATACCGCCGGCGCATCCGATAAAAGGTTTCAGTCAAAATCCATCAATAGGAAATGCAGCTTTTTGAATTTTTTTTTCACCCTTATTTTCACCATTTTCTCAAAAAAGTCGCTACAGCTATTTTCTTTCCACTTGTTATACTAACTAGAATACATTTACTTTAAGCATTTTACCTGGAAAATTGTTTCCAGAGGATGCTGGTGAAGCGGAAACGAGTTTTCCTCCATAATACCATCTGTATCATATTAAGAAACATTAAAATGTCTTGCGAGAATTCTAAGTCTAGAATAAGTTGCTTTAAAGGAATTAAGGTTTCAGCGTTGTATGGAATTTTCTCGAAAACTACGCCAATACTTTTCTTTAAATTGAAATTCTAAATGCTCAGATATAAACATTTTTAAGTCATTGTTACAATAAATTAAATATTAGAAGGCATAATACTTTGATCCAATGTTCTGTAGAACCTGTCTGAAGGTAACTTTCCACTTTTCAATGGACAACATTCTTCCAGACTTTACCGTATATGTCTCACCAGTATATATATATATATAATATTAATAGTTTTAAACTGTTGCAGAAATTATTTACATTTAATGCGAGTGTAAAATCCTTTAACACTCTCGCTCAGATATCACATTCTCAGGAGCTCATGTAGGCAAACCTGAATTAGAATGTGCAAAATTGGCACTTTACTCTCTTGTCAATAATAACAAATAATAATATAATTATAATAATAAAAATACGGTGATGGACAGTGTTCTCTATAACGAGAAAACACTGTCTGCAGGCCGGCAGTGCACTGAGTAGGCTTCTGGTGCCAATAACCATAGATGTTGACGCGCCTTAAAAAAAAAAATAATAATAATTTTTTTGCATTAACAGATCGGGATTGTTGGTCGCACCGGAGCTGGTAAATCCTCATTAGCCGCTGCTCTCTTCAGGCTTGCTATTGTTGAAGGTTCCATAACTGTGGATGGAATGAACATAGCCGATGTATCTTTACATACTGTGCGATCTCATATCGCTATTATACCTCAAAATCCAGTCTTGTTTTCTGGAAATCTACGTCGTAATCTGGATCCTTTCCATGAATATCCTGATTACGTCCTTTGGAGAGCTTTAGATGAGGTAATGACTAATTTTTATATACAGCTTTTTTTCTTTTAATTGTAATTTATTTCTTTCTTCTAGTGCATAGCTTTATTTATATTGTCTGAGCTACCTCTAGCATTTCTCCATCTACAGAAAGTTTAATTTGATTGGAAAATGCTTTAGTTAAATTTTATGGTTCACAGTTGGATCTGAGTGAGTTACTGAAAGAAGGACACGGTTTAGACACTAGAATCAGTGATGGAGGTAGTAATCTCAGCCTGGGACAGAGGCAGTTAGTCTGCCTGGCTAGAGCTGTCATCAAGAACAGTCGGATAATTGTGTTGGACGAGGCCACTGCGAGTCTAGATCCTGAGTTAGTTAATACTTCAAAGTTTATGCTTTTTTTTTTTACTTTCTCTTACTTCTTTGGCAGCAGTTATAAGTAGGAGAGAATTGAAGATAATTTGGGAGAGTGAAGAAATAAACTTGTTAGATGGTTCGGATCAGTGTTGCAACGAATTAAATATATAATAACTGGACCAGACTTTACACTGGTGGTATAATATTTGAGAATAAAGGTAGCGAGAGTTTAACTAAGAGAGACAGACTGGAAATTGAGTTTTCACCGATATACATATTTTGAGATCGTACTCATATATACACATACATGCATATATATATATTGTGTGTGTACAATATTAATGTACAGCCAGAATTGTTGACAAAATAATTAAAAAAAAAAAACTGTTTATAAATACTCAGGTGACTGTAGTTGAAAAAATTATAGTGGAGAAATTTTTCTGCTTGGCCTTAACAGAAATATAGTGGCGTGCTGGAAGGAGGGAATATAGTGGGGTTGCTTTTCGAGACTTCGAAAAGGTAGTAGTTGAACATGATTATATTTATAACCTAGAAAGCAGCGCATCCATCAAACTCATCAAAACTCAAGTTATTTTCGAAATAAAATACGGATATAAATATAAGACAAAAAGGCAATCCTTATTAGATTTCAAAATTTAACCCCGATTTCCCAGAACTTTCGTTTACTGCTGTAAGAGGAAGTATTGTAACCGACTCAAGACAAAGGCATCGCAGTTTTTGGAAAAGTCTAATAGTATATGGATCCTATTTCCAAACTATAGTGTAAACAGAATTAGTTTGGTATAAGTTTCAATGGGCTCTTTGAGTTTAGAGAACAGTTTGCTGAGTTAGTTGGAGGAGAAGAGACCAGATTTGAGGTTGTGATGATAGACTTTAGAATACGAATGATTTTGTATGAGATAGTATTGTGTAGATGACAGTACGGGATATAGATGGCTTGGGCATGGAATGGCATGTGGTTTTTGAAGGGTTGTTTTTTAGTTTACGGAATGTTTTGAGGATGAGGTGAATTGGATAATGATTTTGTAGTAGAATGTTGTACATTTCGTTGATACTGTCGTTCTGGAATGGAGGTGCAGACAAGTTAATAGCTCGGTTATATAAGTTTTTCATGGAATTAATTTTGTGATATAAGGGCTGATTTGAAAGGAAATGTAGAAGTCTGCCGGAGTAAGTAGGTTTGGTAAACCAATTGTATGGTGAATGCTTGGTCCGGTTGTCGTATTATTAGAGTGTCTAGGAAAGAAATTTGGTTGTTTTGTTCTATTTCTAGAGTAAACTGTACGATTGGATGGTAAAATTAAAGGTGTCAAGTATTAGGGGAATGCGGCATCATATCTTTTTAATATTGTTTAATCTTTATATGTTTTAATTTTTATTATATAATTTTCTTTATTTCCGAATTTTTGTTTTGTAGTTCCTGAGGAAGGACACCAAAGGTGTCCGAAACGTTGAATAAACTTTTTTAAATATAAAAAGTTCCTTCTTTGGCCCCAGCCTACTAATTTTTTGCTTGTTAAATAACAACGACCAAACAAAAGTATTGTTTATATTGAAAGAGTACTTTAAAGATAGAAATATATGCATGAGCTGATTCAATCAAAATTTAGTTTCTCGCAACAATATTAAAAAGATTAAAAAACTGTTCAGTGAAAATGTTACTAATTTTCTTAAAACTCGGAAATTTTGGCAATCTGTTTATTCCTAATTTTAGATGGTAGAATTGTATAATAAAATAAGATAGCACTTTAGAGGAAAACATAACCCTCCCCCTCCCCAAAAGTGCCCTTACATGAATTTTCCCGAAGAAATGTTTAAAATAAAAATTGTAAACCTTTGTATACGCAGTTGATAAACTAAGTTTAAAAAAAGTCGTTGAGGCCTTTTTCGAGAAAATCCCCAAAAAGTGAACAAAAATCCTTCAGTAAAGTGGTACTTCCGGTTGAGGAATTTTGACTTGCAGCCAGATCCCATGGTGATACCTAAGCGGTATATGAAGTTTGAACTTACTGCGATTTTTCGTTTTTAGCTATGTTGTTCACATACGCACTCATAGAAAACCACTTTTATGGGTTCAGGGAACCTCAAAATGGATATTTCCGGTGAAAACTCAATATCAAAAAATTGCAGCGCTTTCAATACTTCCTCTTACTAGGGAGTAAGAGAAAGTAAAAGGTGAATTTCTAAATATAAAAAATAATTTTTTTTTAATGTCATTCTAACTGCACTAATAATGATGTTGAGTGATACCGGAGATAACTGATATTGGATGATAGTTTAATTTGTAAATTATTACCTAACACCCATCATTAATAAGAGCAAGTTGGGTATAGTGACTGAAAAATAGATATCCAAATCGAATCAAACAATAATTATATTTTATCACTAGTGTAACTTGCGTTGTCTACAAGGTTCTTATACAAGGTTGTCTACAAGGATTTATGAAGTTATATCAATATTGGTAATATTACCAAATTGGGAGGGAAGGGAATAGCTACTGGTTAGCGTACTGGACTCCCACGCGGAGGACCCGGGTTCGAGTCCACCAGTGCTACCCTTAGATTTTTTCTTCCTAGGAGCCTTTACTGCTCACTCTCGCGGTGACGGACAATGTTGTCGGTAACGAGAGAACACTGTCCGCAGGCCGGCTGTGCACTGAGAAGTCTCCGGGCGCCAATGACCATTGATGTTGACGCGTCTTAAATTAAAAAAAATACCAAATATAACTTACTGAGATTAATTAGGCCTTGGCCTCTGAAGAGATTGCACGATAATTGAAGTATGGTGTGGGAGAGATATTCTGTTAGGGATATTCTGTGGACAGTAAAAAAATAGCACGATAATTAAAGAAGTATGGCATTGCAACAAGGCCAGAATTTCCCATGAAACTATGAACCTTTCCTAGACAGTTAGTGACAGTGTCAAAATTGCAGATGAAAATTGATTATAATGACCACTCAGCTTATTATTATCAATACTATAATAAAGACACTTAAAAAGTATTGTTTTTTTAATTTTTATTTTTAAGGAATAAGATTACGATTAATTATAACAAACTAAAATAAAATATTAAGAACGTTGTATTAATTTTTTTTTTCTTAAGGCAGTCAACTGCTACGGTCTTTTTACCTTAATCGTTATGGTAACTATTTCACACCAAATAAAATAGAATAATATAGACACTCACAACAATACAATTATAAAAAATGTAATATGAACAATATAAATCCAAAAAACAAACAACTAAACAACCAATATCCAAAATACGTCAACTTTTCCTTTCTTTAGTTTCTACAATTGCTGGTAGATGGCAGATATATCTCCTTATTATCTTCGACAGTGTATTTTCTGTCTATTTATTGAAGGTAGCCGATATGGTTTTAATTAATTTCTTCTTCTTTATTTTCAGGACAGATAATTTAATACAGAATATTATTAGGAAAAAATTCAAAAACTGTACAGTATTGACTATAGCCCATAGATTGCATAATGTCATGGATTCAGATAGAATTATAGTTATGGATGCTGGATGTATTGTAGTAAGTAGTGTTAAATAACCTATAGATAGATATTAATTATCTTAGAATTATTATATTAGCAATGATTGCTAAAAATTGTGTTAACTGAATATTTGCAACTCTTATGCCATTTCTGTGCTTTTTCAATTTCGCTTTTATACTTTAAAAGTACCGGCGACAAATCTATATAATTTGGAATGTAGTTGCTTCCATACAAAAAATTGTTTCTTATTTGTCAATATTCTGTTATAATAGAATACATTCTGTTAAAATAGATATTTTCATTTTTACTTTCTCTTATTGTTGTAATGTGCCATCCAATGTTAGGCATCCATATAAACTGTATATTTTAGATTAGTTCAGTAAGGACTACAATATAATATGATAGTATTAAGGACATTCAGATGTTTGGAAAAAAATCCAAGTCTGAAGATCAGATCCTGACGACCCATTGTACTGAATGTTTTTTTTTTTCAGTTAACCCAATTCTCTCGAAAACGGATATAGTAACTACTATTTATTTATTATACGATTCCTTCATGTAATTAATATTAATTAGAATTAATGATGTTGCCAACATTCTGATTATGTAAAAACTCATTTAACGGATTCGCGTTTTTACTGAACAGTTTCTTCAGTTTTTTGCGATTTTCACCACAAAAAAAGAAAAAAAAAAAAAGCGATGGATTTAATTAAATTTGGGATACGGAGCCCTATCACTTTTGTTTGAATTTCCAAGAGAGTTCAATTAAGGTGGTTTGGGGGGGGGGGATTGAAGTTATGCACTTCTCAAAAAAAATGGTTTTATTAAGTTTAGATTTTCCATTACATTGAAGACAACGATTAATCCAGTAAGCATTATAAGTTTGAAGAAAATTTGACTTTTAATTTATATTTGTGTAAACTGCAATAAGAAGAAAGTGTCTCACGTCACATATTTTGAACATAATGACCGAAAGCAAGAATTTTTTTTGCAGTCCCTGAAGAGTGAAGGTTAATTTATATAAATATTTTTTGAAGATCTCATTTTCCATTTTATAATTAAAAGAAAAAATAAAAATACATAGAAAACCTTTCCCTGTCGGAAGTCGGCCATATTTCATTATCGAATTTTTATTATAACCTTATTTATTTAAAAGGTTGGTTTATTTTTAATTTTTAATGTCGCTATTTGTCGCTCCTTTCAAAGTGCCGCCTGAAATAATCGCTTCACCGCTTTACCTACTGATCCAGCCCTGTTATTGTCATGTAATGATTGATGACATGGCGGTGCCTGAGTAGGCGATCACTGCATTTATTGTTAGACTGCTTTCTTCTGCATTTCCTCCATAGTACACTTAGCGGGAAATTAGCAAGAGAAAAGTGGAAGATTCCCATGGACAGTTTTTTTCCAAAACTTTCTGCTATCTGATTTCAGAATTTTATATCTTATACTCCTTAATGTTGGCTTCCTAAAGTTTTTCACGAGGTTTGATAAGCTAGATTTTCATTTAACAGTGCTCAGTTCCGTATAATTGAAAAGTACTAATTACTAAAAGTCGTACTAGTTATAAAAGCCAAAGTCCATATAAAAAAAAAAGAGGTTATAAACAGAGTTAGTAGTGCACCAAAAAACATGCCAGCTCATACGTTTTAATCATTCTCACCCCTTTGTAGGGATATTCCCTGCTGTAAAGGGGGATTATCACTGGCGAAAGAGGGAAAGCTATTTTAATTTCCGTCCAGAATCACATGAGTCCCAGCTTTATCCTATGGGACCATTGGTCGGTTAATTACATTTAGAAATTACTGGAGACATTTTAGAAGTGATTACTGCAAACCCCTCCGGAAATTGATGAATTCAAATAGACAAAATAATTTCGTATGCCTTGAATGTTCTGACCTGCATTAATGTCATGTCTCTGGAATTAAGACATAATTGACTTGAATGTTATTTCACAATGCACTTCTTAAATTGAAATGATTAGTTATTATTTTAATTATTGAGTGGTGTCCATTATGAAATTGACAATAACGCTTAATGTTTCTATATTATTTTCTTTATTCTTCTTTATTAGTAGATTTTTAGTCATTAGTAGAAAATATAGTTTCCTACAGCTTGCACATGTGTTGCTGAAAGGAGCGAGCTGAAGAAAGCTCGGTAATTTATAAGCATGTTACCCGTATTTGGAGTAATATATTTCAACAAATAGCTAACTATAGTTTCAATTAATATTATAATTATATCAGATGCTATACTGCAAGTCTTTACTGACCAAGATGTTCCATCTTCAGACAACCTATCTTATATACATTTTATTTTCTTTACTAAGAAGAATTATTGCAATCAAATTCGAAATTAATTTTTCACCGGAATGTATGTTTTGAAGTTCCCAGAGTACGACAAAATTGTTTTTAGAGAATTATTTGTCATTCTCTCTCTTTCCTTCTTCTCTAATTGAAGAAAATATCACAAAAAGAGAAATAATTCGCAACAAGTCAAGATTGATATTTGGTTAGTACCATCGTCAGATCCCTGAGTTTCGGTCAAAATTGTCAAAAGAGAGAGGAAGTTTCTAATTTTTTTCCTATGATTTTCTCGAATACGCCTCTATAGATTTTTTCAAATATCGCATACTAACACAAATAGAGTTCTATCACTGCGCAACAATTGCTGATAGAAATCCTGTTTGTTTCAGAAAGAATTGATTTTTTCCTTCCTCTACTACGGCATTTCGGAACAGGTGATACCCTTTTAGTCCGTTACCTCCTGTGAGGAAACTAATTAATAGAAGTTCTATGGTGGTATTGATTCAATTTCCGGTCTTGGCCGGGATTTGATTTCATGTATATGAGTAGGGTTGTTTGCTATCCGTCTCCGCCCAGACAGCTGATTATTTAACACAAGCAACATAAGCAATTTTAATTTTCTTTGTTTATGTTTCTGTGCTGTATAAAATGTTGTAGGTTTCACAGTTTCACTAAAAGTTCTTTTTCCACATCTTCAAAACTGTCTATTATTAAAGCCTTGATAAAGACAGGAAACTCTACTGAAACGTTGGCATAATTGGATGTTTCCCGGCGGATCATTGACCTATAGAGGTCTACAAAATCTGGAAGGGGTTGATTGATGTAAAAGTATCGAATTAAATACATATTTGGAAATATGTACACAATGTATGTCAGAGCTATCAGCCAAACTTGAGGGATCAGAAGAAGAATAGCAATTTTTAGAATTGCTTGCTTAGAATGATACAAATTTTGTATTAGAACTGTTGTCTATTATAATTTAGAATTACTTCTTGTTATTCCTTTTATATTTCACTTGTTTTATTTTTAATATAGTTCGCAATTAAGGACATTAACGAAACGTTAACCATTAAACTTCTGCAAAATAAAGAACTCCTTTTCTTTGGTCCCAACCAGCTGTAGTGTACTTGCATTTTTTCTTTTTTTTGCTTCATTTTTGCTACATGAGGGTCCCAATTTGGGATAATCTAGTTTGTGACAGACCTAAAGAAAGAAATTATTATTTTGATCTAGTGCATTTTATAGCGTATATGTGATTCACATTCTTCTTTTCCAATGTTTGCTGGAGCTTCCACTAAGTGGAACTCCTCCCACTGAGTTAGGGAGCACTATAAAAATTTAATTATATCAATATAACTGAACCGCTGATGATGACAAGCCATATTATCTTCCAGTTTATATGCACTGCTGGCGTCTTTCCAAACTAAGGACTAAGGCTGCAATACCAAATGATCCACATGTACTAATATAATTATAATAATATAACTGATATTTTATTAGTATACGAACATGTTTCATGAATTTACTTAACATAATGGCTGACATAGAACAGCATTATAAACATCGATTTCTTAGAAGATATGACAATTTATTATAAGTGTAAAGTGATATTGTCGATTTTTACCTTCTCCTACTTCCCCGGTAACAGGAAGTATTGCGATCTTGTCCAATTTTCGAAATCAAGTTTTCAGCGGAAATACATGTTTTGAAGTTCCCTGAGAACTAAAAAAATATTTTTAGCGAATATTCTGTATGTGTGTGTGAACAAAATATCTCAGAAACGGAAGCACCGCATCTGATATGAAAGTTTCGGGCAAAATCTATCTACCGGAAGTGCGACTTTAATGATTTTTTTTTTTCGCGATTTTCGCGAATGAATAACTGTCACTTTTATTTGAAACACTTTGCAAGGGAAATTGATTTTTTGGGGATTTTTCTGAGGCAACAGTAACGCTTCCCTTTAAGTTATTATTTCAATTCAATGTATGGTTTCTGCCACATATTTAATAATAATAAACATTAGAAGCATTGCTAGAATTCCAAATTTGAGGTCAGCTGGAAATGCCACTTTACATTGTAGGTTTTTGAGTTTGGTTAATTTTCTCGAAAATGCCTATAACGTCTTCAATAAAAACTTGGCACACCAACTCCATAAATATGAAGTATACTTTTATTTGATATTTAAAAAAAAAAAAAAAAATTGATTTTTCTTTGTTTCTGAAAATGACGTTAAATTTTAGTTGGTTATAATCACCTTCTCTACGTGCTAGCAAGGCTAGTAGGTTGGTACTTGTCTCCCCCTATATATATATAATTTCAGATAGATAATTTCAGACGTATATGTATATATATATATATAATGCGATTTGGCCAAATTACACAACATTTTGAGCAATTATTACACATCAACTTTAGCAATTATTATTCTTTCTCTTTGTTATAAGAGCAACTGTTGGGACCATTTTAAATTATTGAAATTGAGTTCGTAGCGGAAATACTCCGATCTAGTAAGGAAAAGAATGTTTTGTGTGCGTTTGTGAGCGAATGGTTCGCGTGGTTTGTGGTTGTGATTATGCGTATATATGTGTGTGGTTGTGAAATAGCTGAAAAACTTGGAGGAGATTCAATCCTCATATTCAGTGTAGGTAACACAAACACATTCGCCGTATCCGATTAGGCGGTTGCGATCAAAATCTGTCAGCCAGAAATGCTTTTCATGCATAATTTTTTTTTTTCATTTATTCGCGATTTTCTCGAAAATGGATGCGACGATTTTCTTAAAACTTCGCATAATACCAACTCATAAAACATTTTTCTTGTAAAATTGATTTAACATTACATTTCTGCAATCGATTAACAAATTCAATCTGCATTATGTATTGAAAACAAAAGTTTTTTAAATGTACTACATTCCTACAAAGTTGTCGCTTTATCGCTTACAGATAAAATCTAAAATAAATTGTTTGTTGTGTAATATTCACTATTCTTATTTTGCAGTCAAAATTTATCAAATTCATTAAGATTGAATTCATATTCTGGCAATTAAGGCAGATATTAAGAACAAATGGAATATATCGTATCGATGTTTTCAAGGAATGTAATGTTGATGTAGTTTTCATGTTTGTAATAATTGCGTAATTTCTGGATATTGCAGGAGTTTGATATACCATACCTGCTGCTGCAGTGTCAGGATGGTTATCTACATAGAATGGTGCAAGAAACTGGTCGGTCCATGGCACTACAGTTGGCTATGCAGGCCGAGCAAGTAAGTCTATCTGCTTGAAAAAATTCTTCTGTAAAAATTGATGTGGGAATGCAACTTTATTCCGTTATATAGGAATATTGGTTGCTGTTTGCGTTTAGCTCTAGAAGAGGCTTCCTCTTCGAATACATTGATAAAATCGTAATTGAACAATAGCACAAAATTAATGCTTTTTACTTACTTCTTATCATATTATATGAAACTCCAATTTCTGCAAGGTTCATAATTTAAGACTTGGTCAATCCTAAATGCTTCTTCTACTTTGGACTGTTTGGGTTTGCGGAATTTCCTTAGGAGTTATTGACTAAAACAGGTGGTGACTTGATGATTTAACATTGCGAGAACTTATTGCTTACAAACGAATATTCAACTTTAAGATCTTAGCAGTGTATGAATCTGATAGAGGAATCAGAGATTTTGTTTTCTTAATAGCTTGCTTCATTTTGCAGCTCTCTTTCTTTTCGATCTACATCGACTAGTTTCGGTTGTTTGCCCATTATCTTGTTATAAAGCGTAGTACGTAGCAGCCTAAACTGTCCAAAATCAGCCTCTTCGCTTAAGTGTGCTCAGTTTACCTTTGCTAGTCGTGTTATCATACTGTCTATGTAGTCATCTTATCATAATAATGGACTCAAGCCCTCGATATCGGTCGATGACCACAATATGGGGCAGATATCACGGAAAGTATATTTGAAGTTTGCCAGTTCTTCGGACTCAACTAATTGCAATTTAAAAATTCATACCGAAATTACAATTTAATGTAGCCATAACCAGAATTAATTGGCTCTAGAATTAATATGCATTGATGATTTTTCGATGATTGGATAAATTAGTGGCCATACAATGTAGAGCCCTAGACCCATAGGTTGAAAATAATGTTATCTAAAACAAGCCAGATGCAGGCTCAACAAAGGACGTGCTAACGATCCCGGCAAGTGATAGCCTTTACAGTTTTTGTCAAAAGGAAGAAGAAATGATAGGGCAAACATTATACCATGGTTTGTTTTCCTGCGGTTCCAATTTTTGGAATAAGAAAAAGGCTCTCAAACTTTAGGAAGAAGTTGCAGAAAACTTCCAGACTTCATGCCTGGAGAAGTGGTACGCCTAACAAATTGTTGCCAAAATTGATGGGTCTATTGTGGAGGCGATAGCGAGGCTAATAGCAAACCTCTCAGTCTATCTAAGAGCATTTTAATTTAACTCTTAGGTCAACATTTCAAGAATGTAAAACCTTATTGCCTGCTTCCCGAGAACCTTCCGCCTCTAAAACCCATTTTTTTCTTTCTTAAGGCTCTCTTTTATTTATAACAGTTGAAAAAGTGATTATCTCGACTGAAAAAAAGTCTCAAACAATATGAGCATCTTAAATGATAAATGAAAGATTATGGGTCAGGAAGTTTTGCCATTGTAAGCTGCTGCTTCATTTTGAGGTCATCAACGGGTTTAGGGCTTTCGTCTTTCTTACAAGAAACGAGAAAGACAGCGTGCAAGCCTACGATATCACAGTTTTTATCGGCATATTCTGAAAAAAAAGGGGGTCCCCGTAAACCTTTGGATGACCACAAAATGAAGCAGTAGGCTATCTTGGAAAAACATCTCTGACATATATTCTAGCAGTGGGAGCCCAACCATACATTCAACGCCATGGATATTAGTGCTTTACTGCTAACACGTGTTGTAACCTGGAAATTTTGTTGTAAACAGAGATTGTAACAGTTGACTATGGAGAACAATGGAGCAGTGTGGTAAAGGGTAAAATAATCAACAATGAGAGAGTACACAATGTGTGTTGTGTTCGTGTGTGCGGTGTTACAGTTGTGTAGGTGTGTATAGAACAATGTTTGCTTTACTTGTTATACCTCATATTAGCAATATCTGCGATGTCATGCAATCAACGAGCCAAACTTCTCCTGAATAGAACGCCCATGTACTTCAATAATTCCATTATCACTATTTTACTTAACATTGATAATACCGTCAAGTTTATATCATTGGATGCTTGTTTACGCTTGCATCTTGAATTCTAAATTTGTTTTTTATAATTAATTTTCCACCTTTGAAAAAATTGGAAAAATAATTAAATAAAAATAACTAATTAAATATTAAAGTAATAATGAGGTTTTGTTAAAAGATTATCTCATCTATTTTTAATTAGCGGTTAGGCTCTGCTTTAATGTCGAATTAAAAATAAGAATAAAGACCTAGAAATTATAATGGTTTATCTCTAATTATTTTTTACTTTTATTCACTCATTTATAAACGATATTTAATTAACTTTTTGCTTTCTTTTGTTTTTCAGCACTATTTAAGAAAGGAGCATGAGTCTTTGCAAGAATAACTATATTATACAACAGATAAGGGGAATTAAAATTTTGTTATAAAACAGAATAACGAACGACCTCTAAACGAGTAGCTCCCTCATTAAGCCTACAGTTAGCATTGTTTAAGCAATTTATACCCTGAGTTAGATCAAGTAGTAATAAATTTTTTTTCATTGCTATATTACGCTAAAAATGGATTAACAATTGCACTTTTGGAAATGTTGCTAACTTTTAGCTCACAAACCGCAGAATTTATGTTTCTTTTATCAAAAAACAACGTAGGTGGTTCATAAAACAGAGCTTTGCCAAACCGTAATACATTTATTATAGAAATGGAAGCGTTTAACTCTAAAGTTCGCTTCAGAAAGTAAACATAAAGGACATGAATTACAAAATGATCAATATTTCTCACAAAATTGCAATTCTGAATTGGACTAAGATAATATTTTTACAGCCATATTAACTTCTTTTCCCAGACTTGTTCGGTCACTGTCGAGACAGATTCATGCTATCACTACTAGGCAGTCTACTTTGATTACCTAATTTTTTTTCTTTTCTATACTTTCACTTTTAAAGGACACCAAACTTCTGTAGATCGAAACGACGGAAAGTATAACTAATTTCAATCTTGATATAAAACTAACATTTTACTGAAACTATTTATAACCAAATACACTAATTCCTTAACACGTGGGGTATTATTGTCAGGTTGGAACTCTAATTCTAATTATGCTCTTTTAGGAGGCCTTGGGTTTAAAATAAGTTGGTGAATCATAGCACACAAAACCTGCAACACTCTCGAGATTCACCATTCAAAATTGTTGTCAAAAATGCCCTTAAACGACATTGTTCAGACCGCTCAATATCACAAATTGCCTGCTCAGTTCGGTTGTAAAACAAAATACTACACATTACGTGTGGTGTTGTAGTACGCTGTAAACGTTCCTATTACAGAGTTTAAGGAACACAAAAAACTTTATTGTAAGGGACACAAGCATTGTTGACTCTGCCATCAACTTCAATCTCATCTTCTCTCCTTCTCCATGTGGAAAAACATTGATTATATAATCGATTGTCAGTGAATATTGCTACTTATTATGTTTCCTTTTCGTCGATGAATTGACAAAGCTAACGCAGCTATAATTTTTACAACTGTAATCCATCTCAACGTTACAGAGAAACATAGTGCGAAAATATGTTTTAAATGCCAGACCAACTGGAACCGAGTGAACCTAGCCTATAACTCAGTAAGGTTATATATTTTGTTTTTATCGTGAAGAATAAAAATTCCTTGTTTTTATTTTATTATTGTCATTATTATTAAATATTTCTTTAATTAAATTAAGTAATAGCAGTAGTTGCAAGGATTGACAGCCATATTGGACCCACGACTTCATAATTACCGAGTAGTTTTATTTTTAAGAAGAATATTAATTAAAATGACGCACATACGACAAATTAAAAACAGTATTTTGAAGTTGGTAGCACTGGGAATTACCATGTACTTAAAAAAAAACATGTAATTAATTTAATTTAATATTCCATATACCATGAAGCATTAATATCTGTTTGTGCCCTGTATCAAAAGAATACTGTCTAGCTGCTGTAAAAAGGAATCGCTTTCCAGAGATGAATTTGTAATCTAATGGCCATTAAAAATCAAAATCACAAAAGTATTATTTCAAAACTTCATGGCAATATAAAGTTATGAAAGAATTTGTCTTTTTCTTTTTCCTTATTATTTTAATTAAGTTTATCATTATTAGTTTTATTATATCGTACTCTTGCCAAGATAAAAAATTTGTATTATTTTAAATAAACTGAACTGTTTTATTTTAGAAAAATTGTATACCCAACAACAACCCACTCGTAGCTCAAGTGTAGTCTTTATTTTAAAGTTTATTGTTTTATTTATATATATGTTGTTAAATTCTTTATATTTTGTTAAAATAAAGACATTATTATTAATATTATTAGTATTGATTGAGACGAAAGGAAGTATAGCACAGAAAATTCCCTTATAACGCGCTCACCGATAACGCGACTAAAAAGTGCGCCTTCACTCATGTATGTACAACACGGTAAGCCGTCCCATATAACGCGTGCCTAATTGAATATTTTAGCATTGTTTTCTACTTTTTGTTAAGGAACGCAATATTTGTACACTTTCTGTCGTTTATGCATGTATACTGAAACTAATGGAATGATAGCAAGAAATTGCCGTAAAGCGCGCTGTTGACCAATCAACTTTCATGAAATTGTGTTCAGTTCTTGCCGTTAAAGCAATACGTTTTCTCCTCAACTTTTAGGTATATTTTTATTTTCTCTTATTATTATTTCCGTTTGCAACTAAAACACCTAATAGTTTTTATGATTAAGTAAATACTTGGTCTGTCTTTTGCTTTTCCTTTATCCAAGAGTTTAAGATTTGAAACGAGTTATTGAGAGCATTCTGTGAAAACAACTAGATTTGAAATTAACTCACTTATGTAAAATTAGTATTGAAACTCATATTTATTGGTCTGATAAAACATTTTGTAAAGCGCGGAACGTATAGACACATTGGACGGGAGTCCCCTTACAAATTTTTTAACTAAATATGATAATTATTATGAATTTAGTTTTACTTCGTTTGTCCACTTATCTCCAAGAGCCTAAACTAGAGAAGAGAATCTAGATAATGATTTTTAGGAATCAAGTTTATATTTATTGCATCAATATAGTACATTTTTTAAATTCTGAACACATAAAATTAAAGATATGAGAGTTGAAGTTTTTCTCTACGCAGATGGTGAGAAATATGAAGTAACTTTCGTTATATTTTTATTCCTAGACATTGTGTTGGACGGTATAAGACAGGTGGAAGTCAATATTTACCCGAACATATGGTAATGTATACGTAGACAGGGTGAGGATATGTAATCAATGAGATGTATGTATTACAGGGAGAGCCGCCTCCTTTTATGATCAAGAACAACTTGATGATGAACGCCATGTACACAAGGTTTGTCTAGAAATATAAGAAAAAGAAGAAAATAAGAAAATATATATATAGTTTGCCCTGTGTGCGTACATGTAGAAAGGTAGAAGACGGGTCTCTTGAGGTGTAAAAGCCGTAGTAGCTGGAAAACAACCTTTGGGACCTTTTTCACACTTCGTTAGGTTGCACACATAAGGAGATAGTTACAGACGACATACACAGACAGTGGCGCGAAATGTTTAAAACCTTCTCCTGCCTTACATTTTTTCCGCGCGCTTTCACTGTCTGTGTCTCAAACACTTCATTGTCAGTCAAACCTTTCTTGATATGTATATATATATATGTATAGATGTGTGTGTATGTCTTCTTGCTGTTCCACTTCCACCAGAACACTCATTCACAATCTGACGTTTACTGTAACTTCCGGCAACACATTCCTAACATCCATGTCAGTCCAATTATTCGTCTGCATTCATGTGTTATGTTTTCATAAAATTTAACTGCAAATGAGAAAAAATATTCTGTGAAACTTTAATTAATTCCTTTCTAAATATAAAAATTTCATTTAAGAAATTTATTGTCATTGTTATTGTAGTAAAATCTGGAACGCACTGCAATTTTTTCCAGTACTAATTGAGAAATTTCCTTCAAGTTTGGGATATTTACAAATTATTTTCAGGAAACGTACATTATATTTAGGGGACCTTAAGGAATCATACATTACATAAAAGACTAAGACCTAAAGATACATGCGGTAGAATTTTTACTTTATCAGGCAAATATGTAAAAATAAATAAATAAGGATCAAATTTTTGGAAAAATGTTTCAAATAAAAAAAGTGATTGGCATTTATGTATCATCTTTGATATGCAAAGTTTAAAGAAAAATTGTTAGACCCCTATCTCGAGGAAATGGCGACAAAACTAAAAAAAAATAACAGAGTACAGAATAACAAAATAACATTTCCGGTTGACAGGTTTTGACCGAACTGATTGCTGGTACAAATAATCGGGTGTCAATCACGATTTTTATGTATTTATTTATTAAATGGGTTAAACCCAATTACATATTTAAATATAAAAACGAAAATACATATTAATAATATATAAAAGTCAATAAAATATTAAAATACGTAATAAGAGAACTTAAAACAAAAATAATACACTATATAAAAATACAAAATATAAAAGTAGGTAACATAAAATTTAAAGAATTCTTAATATGAAATCAAGAGTTAAATAAGAATCAGTACCTTTTTTTTTATTTATTGTATAAGCAAAATCTGTTACATAATAACAATAATTGCTATTGCTCACTACTGATACTGTTGGCTTGAGGAACTCGAGTGGAGAAGCCATCCAGCGATGACACTCCTGGCATTGTTAGGGCGTTTAGTTGCGAAGGTTATCCCTAGACCACTTCCTTTTCAGTCTCCTTGTTGTATTCTGTGGCAAGCTTAAGTTGGAGATGAGAGAATTGTTATGTTGTGATAGTGTTTCGTGAAACTTTTTGTATTTGGTTGTTATTGTGTGTAACGAATGGTATATTGAGGTCAGTGTGTAGTGTAAGATTTGAGACATAGTAGGGTGCGTCAGTAATGTGTCGTAGAAGTTTAGATTGGAGTGCTTGTACTCTGTATAGGTTGGAAGGTTTGGTAGAACCCCAAACTTCGCAACCGTACATCCATATAGGGCGAATTATAGTTTTGTAAATTAGTATCATGTTGTAGAGGTTATCATTTAGTTTTCCGTCTAGCAATCGTCGTAATTGTCGTGTGGCTCTGATTTAAAGCCAGTCTTTTAAGATTGAGCCTGAATTTGCCTGCAGAAAGTGTATGGGGGTTCCAAGTTAACCGGCGGTCTAAGTGGAGTCCAGTAACTTGAAACTATACATAACTAAAATTTAATAAAAACACCTTTATTAACTAAACATTTTTGAAATTGCGTTAAGTTCGTATTAAAAATGTCAATAATTGAGAAATTATTTAATTGGCGCATCATTCATTCTAGGAAGAGGACTCCATTTAACGTAGTCACAGTCATAATAGGTAATATTAAAAGTTATTTTTTGTCTAGTGGAACATCAAGGAATATTAAAATTTAAGAGGTATAATAAGTTTACAAATAATAAAATGGTGAATAATTTTGAAAATAAAAATGTAATCAGCAAATTGTCTACGCAATTCTGAATTTTGAATTTGAAGGTAAAATCTTCATAGTTGATGGTGTCGGCTGGGAAGTATCTATGGTGAACAATACGGAGGACACGATTCTGCATCGCTTCAAGTCTTTTTACATGGCTGTTGTGATAAGGAGACAGAGAACACAGCAGTACCGAAGAATTGGTCGAACAAGGGACTGATACAACGTTCTGAGAGTCATTAAGTTGTTAAAACTTTTGCAAGATCTTGATATAAACCCAAGACTCTTGTTCGCCTTGCCTATGATAGAATTGATATGCGCCACAAATCTGAGTGAGACTTAAGTGGCAGAGTAAGATCAGGTTCCATAAAAACTCCAAGATCATTGTACTGACTCACCCGTTCCAATTGAACAGGTATATTTATACATATGAATCCGCTACAGGAGCAATATTGGAGTAAAGTTTTAGATCATCCGCAAAAGAAAAACTAACTGAACACTACTATTATTGGTGATTACGGCAATGTCGTTTATAAAAATTTTTAAGAGTAGAGGACCAAGATGAGAACCCTGTGATACACCAAAATGCCAAGAACTTTGTTGAAATGTGTGATTTTATTTTTACCATTTACATTCTTCCGGATAAATATAGGTTTAGCCACTCGAGAAGAGTTCCATGGATACCGTAGGTTTGGCGTATACCAAGAAAGATGTGGTGATCAACTGTATCGAATGCTTTCGAAAAATCAGTAATATCACGTCTATTTGATTCGATGTAGAGAAGGATTTCAAAGTGTAGTCTTGGAATAGCCATAGATTCGTGAGAGTTGACCGGCCAGAGTGGAAACCATGTTGTCCCGGAAAAATTGTACTGTTAATGTCAGAAATTATTTTATGTATGACTAGAGATTCAAATACTTTGGCTAAGGATGACTGTATGCAAAGAGGTCTATAATTTTTAACATTCTTTCACCATTGGATCTTTCACCATCTTACTCTGCCGTATTGGCAAGCTTGACTTGAAGCTTCTGGAAATTTGCCTGCAGAAAGAGATTTATTAAATAATATAGTTATAATAGGTTAGGACTGAAGCACAACAATTTTTAAGAATGTAAGGCGAATTCCTGCGACTTTTCGTTTTTGAGATATTCTGTTAAAAAGACACCCAAATGAAATGTTATTAGTGATGTTGTGTTGTATGTTTGTAGTAGCACGAGCGGTTTTGTAAGTAAATATATGTTTAAGAGAGAAGTATTAGTAATAAGAAAATATCACTACTGCTAACAATGAATGTATTCTATTGAAACAATAACTACAAGTTATTTGCAAGATATTATAAACTTATTAATATGCACTGATGCTAAGAGAGGAAAAACAAGTATTCTGCTTCTGAGAGTCTACAACCAACTAATTCTTAATAAATGATCTAGAATAAAGGCAAATCTCTATCACTGGCGTGAGTTTAAGAGAGCGATTCCTGAAGCAAGTGTTCTGGCTTTGAAAGCAGAATGCAGACTGTCTTAAAGGAATGCCCTCTCTTACAAAACTGTTGGCCAAGTGGCATTGTATTAATTTAACGGATTCTTGCGCCTTTGCCTCTTGGTTTGCATTGACCTAAATTTTAGTATACCTGGCTCTATCCCCATCACTAAATACACTACTTGAACTAACAACTAAAGGAGATCTCGAGGAGCGGTCAATAAAATGTACACTTTTTTTAAATCTTTTCCAACGTTTCGACAAATTTATTGTCTTCTTCAGGGATAAAGATAAAAAAAAATGTTAATCGGTGTTGGATATATTTTCCATAAAACAAACTAAACTCAAATTATGTAATAAACAGAGAGAGTTACTAACTATATGAGCTACATCATCAGAAATGAAAAAATGAAACAGAAAATGAAACCATTTTTTCATTTCTGATGATGTAGCTCATATAGTTAGTAACTCTCTCTGTTTATTACATAAATTGAGTTTAGTTTGTTTTATGGAAAATATATCCAACACCGATTAACATTTTTTTTATCTTTATCCCTGAAGAAGACAATAAATTTGTCGAAACGTTGGAAAAGATTTAAAAAAAGTGTACATTTTATTGACCGCTCCTCGAGATCTCCTTTAGTTGTTATTAGATCGGTCGAGAATCTTCATTAACACTACTTGAACTATCTAATTTTACAAAACTATTTTCCAAAACTATTATTTTTCCATTTCGTTCTTCCACTGCACATACATACGTACGAACCATTCGCTAGAAACATTTTATCGTAATCAGGCGATACCAAAACATGTATTCCCGGTGAAAACTCAATTTCTAAAATCTGTCACGTCCGCAATACTTCCTCTTACTTGTAGTAGAGAACGGAAGGTAGTAGTTAATAGAAATTAAAAAACGGAATATAAACAGAAATGATATTTGTCTGCAATCAATAATGATAATTAATAAATAACATTTAAAGATGCCACCAGCAAAGATGATTTTATGGAAAACGTAACATTAAAAGGCCGGGAATCAAGTAAGCTTAAGTGGCAAGTGAAATTTATAAATGGGAATTCAAAATCATCAAATCGTGTTTCAGTAGAAATGAATTTCTATAGAACAATAATATAACAAATTGTGGAATTAGTGTTAAAACTAGTGCTAGTTGTTTTTCTATGTATTAATGTTTGTGGTGATGGTGGCGATTGGGAGGGGGGTATAGAGGTGTCTGAAAGCTGAAATAACAATGATTAATTACTTAGATTCTATTTAACCTGATATCAAGTTGGGCGTCATTGAGTAATAGCTAGTAATTTTGTTAAGTAAACATTTGGTTTAAACACTTTTAACGTCTACAGACTTTTCAAACAGGATTAAGAAAAAAAAAGAAGAAATTATTCGACATTTGTAATAGTTATTATGATGTTTCTAGGCATAAATGTACCTTACCAATTTAAAGCTGTCAGTGAGCAAGTAATCATTTAAACAAGTTAGGCTGCACTAACACAGCGCCCCTGCTGGACGTGCTGGACAATATTGCTCCGTCATCAATTAACTAACTACACATCTGTTCTTTTGTTAATATATTTCAACAAGCTAACCGAAGGAAGTGAAGGAGAAGTTAAATATTGGACACGAACTGCCATAAGTAACTACAATAATTCCCAAAAGCTATAAATCACAATTTTCAAAGAGAACTTTTAATTTTAATAATTAAGTATTTGCGTTTTCCTAAACGCCAATTTACCTCTTGGTTATGGAAGATTAACCTAATGCCAGTTTCCAGTAACATTTGTACATATTTAAAATAATTTTGGAATGAACATTAGAACAAAATTTTCTCTTCTAATCTAATCTAGAAAGTCGGGGGCCTCCTAGGAGATTCAGCACTTAGACCTCAGCTGGGCCCATTGTGCACAACAAAATTTCTCTTACTGCAATTTTTATAATTCCAGTTGAACTAAACTTGGAATTCTTGCTTAAGTTCAATTTCGCTAAAGGTAAATTGAAAATTGTTACCAATAAAAATGATAGATTTAATATCTGTGCAGTTAGCATTCCAAATTTAAAGAAATTCAAAATTGACTTCCTAGTAATGCATTTTATGCAGTTTAATATTAAGTAGATCTAAAAATCTGGTAAGAAACACTGACACGACTTGTACTGCACACTTAATACAATTACACAAAGTGACAACTTTTCTGTAAACTTGGACATTTTTTTTGCAGAGCTCAAACACAGATATAGGGGTAGTGGGGATACATACTGGAAGGTAGTCACTTCGTTGTAGTTTATATTACTGTCCAGCAGGCAGCGACAGTAGCACTGAAAGAACTCTACATACGTTCAGTCTTGCATTACAGGTAGAACTGATGAGCCAATATTATATCAATTTTTTTATTTTATTAATAGTTAAAATTAAATACAACCATGGACAATGCAGGTTTAGTATAATACCTTAATTTTTTTTTTTTTTAATATATTAATTTATTTTGCAGCTGTATACAATGTATTATAACAAGCAAAAGTGATGAGTGGTAATTTGTGTACATATATATGTACATATACATATGTATATGTTGCTTGAGAGATATGAACGACGACCATCCAGTGATGGAAGCCGTTAGTTTGCCAAGATGAGTTAGTAGAGCACGAGTTGCCATGACGGGATCCACATGAGGAGAAAGAATTGCAGTATCGTCGGCAAATGTAAAAGTAATTATATCTGGAGAGTTGGTAAGTCAGCTGTAAAGATAGTAGAGCTGAAAGAATGCTACCTTGAGGAACTCCTGCTAGAACTGGATAAATAACAGATGATGATGAACTTTGAATGACTTGGAAGAAACGATCCGTGAGATAAGATTTAAGTACCAGATAATAAGTAGGAGATAGGATGCCCTTGAGCTTGTAAAGTAACCCCATATGCCATACTCGGTCAAAAGCTTGAGACATGTCCAAAAAGACGCCTGGACTATACTGCTTCAGTTCCAGAGAGGTAGCGATTGTATCTACAGCGCGATGCATTTGATGAACAGTCGAGTGGCAACTCCGAAAACCGAATTGGTGTTCAGGAATGACATTTAGTGGTGCTATTTCAGTTTGGAGGCGGAGTAGTAAAGGTTTTTCAAGAATTTTTCCTAGGATGGGTAGGAGGATGATTGGTCGGTATGAGCTAGGGGATGTGTAGGTTTATTTGGTTTAGCTATCATTCTTATTAAAGACAATTTCCAGAGGATAGGGAAGTAAGTGGTTCGTAGGACTGAGTTGTAAAGAGAAGTGATACAAATTATTGCTTTTCTGGAGAGCTGTAATAGGATATTAGCGGTGATCAAATTGTAGCAAGGGCTTTTCTTTTTCGGAAGATTGTTAATTATATTCATTACGTCTTTTGGAGTGAATGGTTTAGGAGGAAGCGAGAGTAGGAGAGGGATGTCAAGTTCGTTGCGGATGTGTTCCGTATGTTGTGAGCCTTGAACATCGCGGTGAGGAATGAGGACTGTGGAAATATGTTCAGCTAGACACTGAGCTTTCTCTTCGTATGATTTGGCCCAAGAACCGTCTGTACGTTTAAGTGGGTGAGTGGTTTGTCTGTATTTGAGAATTTTGTTAGTAGCTGTCCAAAGTGAGTTGCCTTCTGTTGTTAGAGATTGTGTGTAAGCTGAGTACTGATCATAGTAATATTTATGTAGTTCTTTCGTCAGTTCTCTTGTCCGTTGGTGAAATAATTTTTTTTGGGAGGGGTATCTAGTGCGATGCCAAAGGGCTCTCGCACGACGTTTGCGGGTTATTAAATGTCTTAAATGGATAGGTAGATTGTAGGGTAATTGCGTATTTCTAGGTGAAGTATGTTGAGTAGATTGCCAAATGCTTTGTTGAATAGAAGTAGTCAAATATTCTACGTTATCGTCTAGTTGTTGTGGGGTCTTTAAAAGCACGTTTAAGTTCAATTTCTGATCAGAATTTCTGGTCGGAATTACTTCCAGTCCACAATTCCATTTATAAGTGCCGGTCGTTGAGGTGTTTATTTGGGGTGAATGTCTAGTGTCAGTATGACGGGGCTATGGTTGGAGGACAGATCGTTTAAGGTATATACATCAGTATGTGAGGTCGTAATCTTAGAACAGATGAAGAAATCAAGTAGGTGGTGTCTTTTGCGGGGAGAGGTTTGCCAGTAAATAGGATGTGATGGTGATAAGCAGAAATAACTATTTTGATTAAGAATATTATGAAGGATTCGGCCTCCCGGATTCGCCACCCGACTGCACCAGCTAGGGTAGCATATAAAGCGAGAACCGAGAGAAGAAAAGTGGGATAAGAAATCATTTTGCTGGACTGTATTATTAGGGGGACAGTTCATAGAAGCAAAAATATAGGAAAATGGCTTCGAGAGTAGAGAGACGACGATAGACTGTAGAAAGGGTTTAGTATTGGAAGGTATTAGAAAATGTGACAAGGAATTGCGAACAAGTACAGCGGTTCTACCATGGCATGTTCCGTCGGGGTGATTAGACTTGTATGCTGTGCCTGGGATAAAAAACCTTGATCATCTGTCCGTGAAGTGTGTCTCAGTTATTAGGGTAAGGTCAATACGTTTGTCATGTAGTAATATTTCTAGTTCTTGCGATTTGTTAGTCCATTAGAATTCCATAGAAGACCGGTGAGAGAACGTTGGGTAAGAGTCCTTATGGTGCTTGATTGGAAAGGAGTCTGGAATCACGGTTGCGAGGAGAGAAATCAGAGGTGTGATGAGCGATTTAAAATCAGATAAGAAGGTACCAAGAAGTGTGTTGATGTCTCCTATGGCGGAGGGAGTAGAAACTTGAGAAGGAATAGGAGGCAGCTGAGGTCCCGTGAGCACACTTGCTTATGACAGATTAGGATTTACAACAGAAGAATGCAGAGGAGGTAAATGTCTTGGCTGGTGAGGTGAGGCGGTATCTAATTGGCAGGCGTTGTGTTCTATGAAGGGCTGAGGGGTGCTCATATACAGGAGGGTGTCTTCGAATTCGTTGTAACTCTCTGTAAATCATGCAACCTTTGTAGCTTGCAGTATGGTCGCCGATGCAGAGTGCACACCTAGCTGGAGTGTTAGGCAACTGACCACAATCTTGAGTGAAGTGTTCCCCTGCACATTTACGCATCTTGGTCTGCGCTGACAGTAGTTTTTCGTGTGACCATATTCCTGACAACACTTGCACTGCACACGTGCTTATGTGGTTCCTCAACTTTAATTTTTGGGTAGAAAAGGGTTTTAATATCGAAAATATCTTTGTTATTTGGTCGAGGTTCGAGATCAACAAAAAAGAGTGGCGGAGTTTGTTTGGTGACTGGATATATCACCGGAGTAACGGTTCGCACCGTATGACCGAGCTCTGTGAGTTCTTCCTTGATGAGCTCGACGGGCACACTTTGATGAAGTTGTCGAATGACTACCCTGTAACCCTTGTCTTCTTCTAGTTGGGAGGTATGATAATCGGCGTTATTCTCCTTGATGATGCATCTGTAAGTGTCACTCGTTTTGGCATTAATTACTAAGTCAGTAATCCGTGCTTTGCAAGAAAAAGTATCAATCTCTGCTAACTGTGATAATGGAGTACATAGAGCTGCATATTGGTTGACATTCTTAAAATAAGAGAGGGAGGTTTGTGGACACGTACTGGGTGGTGGACGTTGTGGCCTCCATATTTTCTTGATCAGCAAGAGGAGCAAAGGGATTATTTGATAGGACTCCCGGCGGGCTGTCACGGTCGCTACTGGTTTCTTTGTGATTGCCATTGGTGGTTGACGAAAAACAGTTTGACTGAAAGGTGTTTTTTCCTGGGGAGATTGTGAGCTTTTGTTCCCTTGCTGCTTGACAGAGCTTTGGTAGGGATGATGTCTTTGACATTTTTATTTTGTTTAGGCGAGTTGCCAGAAGTGCAGGTCCTCTTTTTTAGAGTTAACGACGAAATAGACTCATTGTCTGTCGAGATGTCGCTAGTTTCACTCATTACAGAGGAAAATAAATAAATAAAGAGTTAGTTTTTTAAGTCCCTATGTACACTCTATTAATACAGAAATATTATATACAATTACTAATTACTACTTACACTATCTAATTGTATACTACTACTTACAGTTAGTAAGTAGTAGTATAAATGAATAGTTTTATAGTTTTTGAAGTCCACAAACTTATAGCACCAAGTAGAATTAAAAATGTAAACTAAAATGTTTTGAAATAAAGTCATAGAAGTACTAACATGCAGAACACTGTTTTAAATCAACAGAGGAACACTCAAAATTATCCCTTTGCATAAAATTAGGCAAAAAAGGCTACGTATTTTTGAGAAAATTTAAATCTGCATTAAAAAACTTTGCGTCTTGTTTTTAATAAAGCAATCAGCTGATTCAATACTGTAGGGAACACTGAAAATATAGGTAATAGTTTTGGAAAAAATAAAGAAGGCCATGGTTTTTTGGTGCTGTTTTGTTGAAGATATTTGCAATTATTATTATTATACAGATATAGGAAGTTTGTATGTGGTAAACATTTAAAATAAAAAATATAAAATAAAGAAGGTTTGAGTTTTCTTTATCCATACTCAAGGCTCCAGGGCATATTTCCAACATAAAGTGGCATCCCTTGTGGGGAATACTGGATTGAAGTTATGGATTCAGAAGAGGTAAAACGATTAAAAAGAACTAGATCTCAGGTGAGAAGATGGTTCACTATTAATTTTAATAATCTAAATAAGAAATTAAAAGAGGAAAGTATAGATTTCGATGGGAACCAGAAGTAATAGCGGATAAAGCTGAGAGACTTTTTAAACTTGATGAAGAAATAAAAGAAATTTTGTTGAAAACGTTGAAAGATGAATTCGAAAAGGTCGAAGAGTACAGGGAGAAATTTATTACGATAAGGAATAAATGCCAAAAGAAAGGTGAGGGCAAATTAGATATATTAAAAAAGGGTAGTAGTTCAATTAGTTCAGAAGGTAGGCAAGAAAAGAAGTATTTTAGATATGCCAAGCTTCAGTTAAAGCTATTTGATGGACAAATAAAGAATTGGATTGGGTTTTGGACTCAATTCCGAAAAATACACGAGGACCCAGCTATGGACAACGAGGATAAATTTCAAGACCCCATTCAGGCCACTGTACAAGGTACTCCTGTGCGAAAATTTTTAGAAAGTTTTCATCCGTCAGGCCCAAATTATCCCCATAGCTGTAGAGCGTATGAAAAGGCGTTTTGGTAAAGATGAACTTATTATTGAGATCTGCGTTAGAGAGCTGGTAAATCTGGTATTGCAACAGGCAAAATGTAGTAAATCTATGCTCTTGAGCGAGCTGTATGATAGATTAGAAACACAATTACGATCTCTTGAGACACTGGGTGTCACATGTGATAAATATTCATGTATGCTTTTTCTTTTAGTCGAATCAGCGTTGTCAAAGGAGACTCTTATAGCCTGGGAGATACGAAGGAGAGATATAAGGGCCAGCCCAGAGGCAGGGGAAGAGACTCAAAAGGATGAAAAGTTACTGGAGGAGCTTTTGAATTTTGTAAGGGCTGAGGTTGAGAGCAAGGACCGATTGGCTATTGCGAGAGGCGTTTTCGGAGGCGCAAAAAATGAGGGGACGACTTCAAAGCAGAAGAGGACAGATGAAGGAAATCTGGGGTAATTCCCACTGCAGCTACTATTTTGTCAGCGGAAACAAAAAGGAGCGGAGAGAAGTCTTGCGTTTTTTGTGATAAGCCGTCACACAATGCTAGCGAATGTTACCTGGCTAGCAAGCTTTCATATGAAGAAAAAAGGAAAAAATTAATAAAAAAGAAATGTTGTTTTAATTGCCTGAAGCCAGGGCACACTTCTAGGCATTGTAGAGTGTTTGTAAAATGTCTGTTCTGTGGGAAAAAAACATGCAACGGTCATGTATTCAGTGGTTAAGGAAAAGGAGTTTGAAAGCAAAGACAGTAGTAGGGTGGGTTCTCCTAAGGTCGAAAGTAATATGCTATCAAAACATAATGTTCAACAAACTTTGTTGCAGACACTGATGGTACGTGCTGTAAATGGAGAGAAGGAAGGTGTCAGAAGAGTACTGCTAGACACAGGTCCCAAAGATCATATATTAATAAGAGTAGTGCTGAACGCCTCGGATTGAAGGGGTTGGGAAAGGAAGCAGTAGTTCATAGCTTATTTGGTGGCTATGAGACCAAGCAGCAACTACATAATAGTTATAAGGTAACTTTGCAAAGTATTTCAAGAGATTTTGGAATAGAAGTGACTCTATTAGATCAAAACCGTATTTGTAATTATGTTCCGAGGTTAACTGCACAAAGATATATTGATTTGTTGAAACTAAAGAATATTCATTTAACAGATTTCGGTGGAGATGCTCCCGAAATAAAGATATTGCTAGGTGCAGATGTTTTAGGACGAATTACAACTGGAAGAATAGAAATTTTGACGAGGATATGGTCGCAGTAGAAACAAAGCTAGGTTGGACAGAGATGGGATGGCAGAACAGTCTGGAAAGTGACACAATTTTAAGTCTATTTTCAGCAAGTAAATTTGACATTTCAGAATTATGGCGTTTAGACGTGTTGGGAATCAAGAAACCCACTGAAAGTAAAGCAAAACAAGACTTGGAATTAGAGGTAATAAACCATTTTAAGGACAATATCCAGAGAAAAGAGGATGGAAGATATGAGATACGCTTTCCTTGGAGAGCGGGTCATCTCTGCTTTTATCAAATCGAGAGGTAGCTGAGCGAAGACTTTTTGGCCTCAGGAAATTGGTGCAAAGTGGTAAGAGACAGCCGAAAAGTTGAAGGAGTCATTCTATGTTGACAACTGTATTACGAGTGTGGACAACCAGCAGGAGCTGGAGAAGTTCGTGGCAGAGTCTAAAGAGTTAATGTCAACTGCATTTACCTACGAGGTTGGGTATGGAATAATGAACAGGAAGCCCCGTAAGAGGATAATATGGTTGAGTCAATATTGGGCCTTTCGTAGGATGTAAGAATGGATGAGTTATATTGTGAGGTTAATGATGTAGAACTTTTTTCAGGTCAATTGACGAAACGAAACCTCTTATCTGTCTCTCAAAAAATATTTGACCCAATCGGGTTATGTGTCCTGCTACTCTGATTCCTAAATTGATGTTACAGGCTGCCTGGAAAGGAAAGTACAAGTGGGATGATGTTTTACCACAGGACGTCACTAGAGTTTTTGATGCTTGGTTGAAGTCAATACAATGGCTACGATGTTGCCGGATACCTCGTAGAATTACATGAAAGGAGAAGGAGGAGGAGAAGTTACTCTACACGTTTTCTGCGATGCAAGCAAAGAGCCTATACTGCCTGTGTGTTCATGAGATGTGAAATAGAAGGTAGTGTAACGGTCCGCTTGGTCAACCAAAGTCAAGGGTTGCGCCAATGAGAACAATGACTATTCTACGCCTTGAATTAATGGCTAAGGCGATCAGTACTGGAATCTATAATGATCGGAGTAAATGAAACCTATTTCTGGACCGATTCAGCGGTGGTGCTGACGTGGATAAAAACAGAGGGTGAATGGAACATCTTCCATGATTACAGCTTCAGTGATTGTTTAAAATATTTTTCCAGCTATACGAAGACGTTACGCATGATGGGATGGGTTATGCGCTTCTATAGAAAATTAAGAAATCCTACTCATGACAACTATTGACTTTTGGTCCTACTATCGCGAAGCAGAAAAGAAATTATTACAAGTAGTTCAAAGAGAATGTATAAAGGAAGGAATAATGAACTCCAAAGAGATGAAGACATTTAAAGATGAAGATCTGTGGAAGGTAAGAACAAGGATTGTCTTGGGAGAGGAGGCAGAAGATTTTAAAGCTCCCGTATTGCTTCCATCTAAACATTTTATCGTGGAGCTTCTTATCTGGTCGTACCACAAAACATTAGCTCACGCAGGGGTTGGTGTTTTGATGGTGAAGCTAAGGGAACGGTTTTGGATTATAAAGGCAAGAAAAACTATTAAAAGATTTATTTCCAAATGCGTAATTTGTAAAAGATATTGGCAGAAACAAGCAGACACACACCCCGCTCCTCTACCAAAGCAAAGAATAGACACATCTTCGGTTTTTGAGACCACCGGCGTAGATTTCGCAGGGCCGTTATACTTAAAGGTTAACAAGAAATGTTGGATAGTTCTATTCACATGTGCTGTGTACAGAGCGCTCAATTTGGAGGTAGTGCAGTCGATGCCTACAGAAGCCTTCATCTCAGCGTAAAGGCGATTTATCGCCAGAAGGGGAAGATTCACCACAATATACTCGGATAACGGGACAAATTTTGTTGGCGCGAATAACGCCCTAAAAGCACTGGTTTGGGAGGAGATTATGAAGTTTGCAAGCTGTAACAGAATAAAGCGGAGGTTCAATCCACCCACTGCGTCATGGTGGGAGAGATTGGTGAGAATGGTGAAAGAATTGCTAAGAAGAAATTTGGGAAAAGTAGTGTTGACTTATGAAGAATTGAATACGCTGATCTGCGACTGTGAGGCAATAATTAACGCCAGACCTCTTACCTACATTTCGGATGAGGCAGATGGAATGAGGCCTTTGACACCCTTTATGTTCCTTCAGAATCTTCCCACTAGTGACGTTCCAGACCTAGACAAAATAGACGAAGAATGTTTAAGACAACGTTGGAAATATTTGCAAAAATTGAGGTCCTCGATTAGACAAAGGTTTCGGAAGGAATATTTAGCATACCTCGTTCATAGAGGAAAGAGAGGCAAATGTAGGGACTTAAAGGTGGGAGATGTGGTTTTAATAGGAGCCGACCACAAGAAGCGGTTGGATTGGCTACTGGGTACCATCGAGGAGCTTTATCCCGGAAGATGGGGTATCAAGAGTGGCAAAAGTAAGAATGGCAGAGGGAGTTCTCATACGCCCTTATCAAAGCATCTATCCACTAGAGGTGTCATCTGAGGAGAAAAGGATCGCGATGAAGGATAAACTTTCTAGACCTGGAACAGGAGGCAAAAGGCAAGACAAAGCGAAAGAAAATTTCGCGACACAGAAGAGAACCAGAACTAGAGTGGTGACAGTTCCTAGCGTTTTTGTCTGTAATTGTTTTAGATTAGACTTTAGGTTACCTTGTATGTTTTCAAGTTAATTTAATTTTCAATTTCTAAATTTAAGATTGAAAAGGTGGGAGTATATGTAGGGAACACTGAGTAATAATTTTGGAAAAAAATCAAGAAGCCCATGGTTTTTTGTGCTGTTTTGTTGAACATATTTGCAATTATTATTATATCCATATATAGAAAGTTTTTGTATGTGGCAAACATTTAAAATAAAAAATATAAAATAAAGAAGGTTTGAGTTTTCTTTATCCATACTCAAGGCTCCAGGGCATATTTCCAACAAATACTTTAAATTAATTATAATTATAATACCTGATGTTTTAAGTTTCCGCGGCCATTTTCATGAAACCCACTTGTGTTTCCGGGTTGAGACCGCGCCAGTGGTTTGCTAAAAACCGAATTTCGTCCATTATTGCAATGATCCTCTTCAGGGTGAGCTTGAAAGCCAATAAAGTTTTAAAGTTTAGCAAATTAACAAAAATTAGGGAAGGGATTAGGTCAGTGGTTAGCGCACTGGATTCTCACACGGTGGTCCCGGTTCGAGTCCAGTACTGCGGTTAAGGAACCGCTAATGTCGCTATCCGGTGATGGACAATATTGTCTGTAACGAGAGAATACTGTCTGGAAGCCGGCAAAAGCCACTGTCTTGCCTTCGGGCGCCAAGGCCCATAGATGTTAAAGCGTCTTAAATTAAAAAAAAAAAGTATCTTCCATTATTAAACAAATACGATCTTCATTACATTGAAATTATTGCCAAATAATATTGAATATGTATTCAATATTATGCGCGTTTATATACGAGTTGTGTGAGTTAGGTTGGTATAATAAAGGTACCTAATATAGTTCAGTAATAGGAGTAGAATAACGTGTATCACTTTAAAAGGCTATACTTTACTAATGTCGTTCTTCGCCGCTATTTTCCGGCCAATAAAGTTATTCAAAGGTCCCCTCATACTGCCGTATTAAATACCCATAATTCTACTCGCCCAACTAATATATATTTATATAACATAAAAACTGGTATGGATATATAAGAATCGATTATTTATAAACGGACGTATGTCATACAGAGTAGATTTTTAGGAAAACACAAAAAACTATTTGGGAACCAATTTACTTACAAACAAATCTCAATGTTTGACATACAATATTCACTGTACTCGAGACCTGACATACGCCCAGTTAAAACCATTCGATAGGACTATGTACACAATTTGTTAAAGTGTAAAAAAAAGAAATTGATGAAATTTTGAGTTACACCCATTTAAAAAAATTCAATTTAAATATATAAAACTATAATTTATTATTATATGTAAACACTACGTATTTACCATTTATATTACTAATTACATTACTATGAATTACATGTGCAATGAATCATTTAATATGTTTTAGTATCGTTAGGTCAGTGGACAGTACAAAAGACCTCGTATATAGGAATTGTTTGGGAATTCCACTTTTATATAAAACCATTTATAATATGATATGCGTTTATGATTCATGTTTTATTTGAAGGTCTAAGAAAATGTTCAATTGGGCATGAAAAAAAAAATCTGTTTAATAACAACGTTTTCTTTAAGATTTATGGACATTTCTTCTTCAAAGTTTGAATGTTTACTAAGTTTATAAGGTTTTTAGGTTTCAGGATAGATGATAGCGCACTCTGGCTGCTCCCAACACATTTTTATCAGCAATTTCATGTTTAGCCTAACCGAATTCTGCAGACTTCTCCTTAGCGCACGCAGCCCATGAAGGGCTAACGTTTGTTAGACAGTGATTTATTGGTGAGCGTGTGGCAAGAACGCCGCGGTTCAAATTCTACTAGTTTTCGAGAAAGAGGCCGTGTGTTATGACTCACGTTGTGTTGTGATTTGTAAAGTCATACTTCCCGTTAAGCAATTATCTTCAAACTTGGAATTCTAGCGAGCATTCAATGGATTTTGATACTGTATGCGTGATAGAAACCAAAAATCGATAGGAGTGACATTTTCACGTTGTAGTGTGCCAGAGCTGTCGAAAAATCAATGTTTTGAAAATTGTTCTTAATCTAATTTATAAACCTTTTACGAGCATAGATACTATATGAAGTTTAAGAAAAATTGTTGGAGCCATTTTGGAGAAAACTGATAGAAAAAAACATTAAGCAAAATCGCTCTGATAGCAGTAAAACAGAATCTGAACTTATCAAGTGTAAGGCCGCGGCGATTTTTCGTTTTTGTTATTTTGTTAGCACAAATAAAACACGCATACATAGCCTATTTTGCTAAAACAATTTTTCCATTTTTCATGAATCTCGAAACATGTAGTTCCGATGAAACTCAAATTTCGAAACATTTGTACCTGCAGTTGTTCCTCTTATACTGGTAAGAGAAAGATTATATATATTTTCTAAATCGTGTATACGGAGATTTCCTGTTCCAACTCTTCTTGAAGAACAATGACTATTCTGGAGAAAATAAAGAACCTGCCCTAATGACGTATTGAATTCTAAAAAATTTTTCTCCGCAAATTACCTGAAACGCTGATTTGTAAAACAAAAATCTGGTGCGAATCATTCACACGACTTTCCTTACTACAACTTTTTAGATATGATTGACAAATTTTGTTCAAACTTTGAATGTTTACCGGATGATGATGGTTGTCTTCAGTATTATAATAATGAGAGAATTTACTTAACAAAACACCACTTTGTTGTGGGGAGTATGTCATCTACAAACTCTTTAAAATCAATCTTATATGAAAAAATCTGGTGTGAAACACTCACACAAATTTCTTTTACTCCAGTTCACAAAATTATAATTTACAAATTCTATAGTTTGTGTACCAAATTTAATGAAATTCGTCGAAAACTGAAAAAACTGTTCAGTAAAAGCGCACTTCCGAATTACAAATTTTCTTGAAACTCTGAATTTTGGCCATATATTTATTTCTAATAAGTTTGTTTGGGTGATAGAATTGTATAATCAACTATGATAGCAGTTTACCACTCCCCTAAATGTGCCCTTAAATCAATTTTCCCAGAGAAATGTTTTAAATAAAAGTTGTAGATCTTTGTATGTGCAGTTTATATAAGATGTTTCAAGAAAATCGTTGGAGCCATTTTTGAGAAAATCGCAAAAAAAATTTAAAAAATTATTTAGTAAAGTAAGTAAACGCACTTCTGGTCATCGATTTTTTTTCAAACTCGGAATTTCAACAACATATTTAATCTAATTACATTATTTAGATGACAGAATTGTCTAATAAACTGAAATAACACTTTAGATGAAAAACTAACCCCAACCCCCCCAAAAGTGCCCTTAAATGGATTTTTCCGGAGAAATGTTTCAAGCAAAAGTTGTAGCTCTTTGTATGTATAGTTGTGTATAGTTTGAAGATAATTGTCGGAGTCCTTTTTGAGAAAATTGTAAAAAAGTAAAAAAAAATAACTAGTAAAGCGGTACTTCCGGTTGAGGAATTTTAACAGATAACGTACCGTCAGATCCCATGGTTGTACCTAAACGGAATCTCAAGTTTGAACTTTCTACGGTTTTTCGTTTTTGAGCTATGCTGTTCACATACATATACACACACACACACACACACACACACACACACACACGGATCGTTGCTAAAAACCACTTTTTTGAACTCAGGGGCCCTCAAAACGGATATTTCCAGTGAAAACTCGATATCGAAAATTTGACACGTTTACAATACTTCCTTCTTACTAGGAGTAACAGAAAGTAAGAAGTGATAGGTCTCTGTTCGTGTAGCTAGTACAGCAAATTTGATGGAATCTTTATCTTCACAGAGAAATTTGTAGAAAAATGAAAAACTTTTCAGTAAAGTCGCACTTCCTAATTTTTTTAACTCGGAATTTTAACAGCACATTAATTTTAATTTATTTATATTAGATGAGAGCATTAACTTCAATGGCCTTTTAGAGGAAAGCATAACTTCATTCCTGTCGCTCTAAATTCCCATTAAATGAACTTTCTCGAAAGAAAGTTCCAAACAAAAGGTATAGTTCTCTATATACATAGTATATACGGAGAATCTTTATAACCTTACGTTATCTATAAGGAGAATCTTTACAACCTTACGTTATCTATCCGGAGAAAATGGTTGAAAACTAAAAAAACTGCTAAGTAAATCGCACTTCCGATCAACCAATGTTTTTCAAACTCGGAATTTTGGCAAAATAATGTTATTCTAATTCATATTATATATAGACGATTGAGTCGTATAATGAACTACATAGCGCGTGAGAAGAAAACATAGCCCCACCACTCTCCCAATACGCTATTTAACTGAATTTTCCCAGAGAAATGTTTTAAACAAAAGTTATAGCTCTTTATATGGTAATTGATATATAACAATTTTAAAAGTAAATCGAACCATGTTTTAGGAAAGCATAAAAATCTGGAAATTTCATTAAAGTGGTACCTCCGGTGGTTTTATTTTGACTGAAACCAAACATATTTTCCTTACTCTTCCAGTTTCTACTACTTTTATCTGAAACATTACGCCAGAAACACTGACCCCATCAATGCGTCGTCAGGAAATAAATAGATTCTACGATCTGGTCACTGGATAAGGTAGCCTAACAAAGGTTTTAGAAAATATCCCGTCTTTGAAAGAAAAATCTCTCCATCAGAACTGGAAGAATCGCAGTAAAAGAAAGCCGTGTGAGTGTTTCATACCAATTTTTACTTTCTCTCATTTAAATTAGTAAAAAGACGTGAGAGTATAACCTTCCTTTATTAACCAGCGGTATCAATCTACCTGGGAGATGGTTGTGTTATTTAGCCCTGCTCAAAAATATCTTTACAGTAATTGTTGAGTTACATTATATATAATATATAGTATATGGTATATATATATATATATATATATATATGTATATGGTGTGTATATATATATATATATAGTATAGTGTATAGTTAGTATATATATAGGTAGTAGGGTATAGTTATATACATATATAGTACAATGTGCCTGCATAAAATGAGAAAGGTTATACCAATAACTGTTATATGTCGAATGTAAATCAATATTTAATGAACATTATTCAATCGATTTTTATAACAGAGCAACAAATTGTAATCACTTGAATTCCTGCTTATATATTTATTTTATTAGAATTAAATTTTATTTCGCATTCAGTGAATATTATTGAATTATTAATATGAACAAATCATTAAAAATTTAATGTAAAATTGTCCAGTATTTCACATTTCAGTTAATAATATATTACTGGAATTCATTATTAAAATATAAAATTCTACTAATTATTATCGATTGTTAAATTTAACTGCGGCCATGTTAAGTTTCAAATAAATGGAAATGTTGCGATTGTGTCAAATTTTGTAAGCACAGTTTTAACCAAACACTACATAGTTTGGAAGTTCTCTGCGAGCTCCTGAATGGCTTTTAAGATAGAGAATATAGTGAATGGGTTACGAACTAAAAAACGAAAAACAATTCAGGTGTGAACACTTACAATGACTTTCTCAATCTGCAGTTTACACAGCGTATGTATAAACAGAGGATCTACGCCGGGTTCCAAGTGAAGTATACATAAAGGGATGGAAGGTGGAATACCTTATTAATAAATAAAAGTACTTTTTCAACGCTTTCAAACCTCTCCGAGTCCCGTACTTAGGGCTTAAAAACTTGAAGTTATATTTATCAAAGGATTTTCTATCAATCTTTGCCAAACTACATTCAGTGCGAGTTAAGAACGGGAAATTTTTTCCTGGAAGTGAGGCAGAAGCGATAGTTTAGTGGTTAATGTCATTCCCAAATATTTGTATTGGGAGACAATGTATTTCTTCTTATATCCATAAAACCACCGTTCATTAGACCCTGAAGACTCGAGGCGATCACCATCATGTCATCAGCATAAAGTAAGGTTTTAATTAATTGGTTTCGTAGGTTTTTCTTTCTTTTTTTTTTTTTTTTTATGGCATTGGCTTTCGCCATACAGCCAGCACCATCTATGTGTGATTCTCTGTTTATTACCTTCTGATAAAATTTAATCTCTTACTAAAAGTTGTACCTCTTGCGTCTTTCGTTATCCCATTCAACCATTCATACTACACACTCATACGATACCGGGTGCCAATCCCGGCTCAGCCCGCCCACCAATAGCGGTGGCTCCCATTTATGTACAATATTTACATTATGTACATCGTGCACAAAGACGGTCTGCACGACCAGAAGTCGCCACCTCTGGCCGGCATTGGTCCCCCGCACCACAATCATACAAAACATGCATACATGACTAACCTAAGCGAACACATTCATGCCAATAATTACATTTATTCTCTCTCATAAATACTTTCATACTAATACATCTGAACATCTGAATTAACTCGCTAAACTTACTTTTACTCTCCATAAATATATAAATAAATATACTCGTGTGAGCTTATACCCATATATATACATATTTACACAAGTACTTATACACAAATACATTTACATATATGCAGATTTACAAGCCTTTATATACACCCAATATATACATATACTTAACTAGTCACATTATACATTATACATACCTCTGGATGGCGGTTACCACCATCCTCGTAACAGTCTCTCTTCATTCACACTTTTAAATACATATACTCTTTACATTCATCCAGCCACTATACACATCCTGTGAAAGTTATATACAAACTTTTCTTTTTTAGATACTTCTATTTACAGTGGATGGAGTACTCGATATTCCTACCATCCTCGAGCCTTAACCTATGAAAACACTGTAATACAATCATTCTTCCAATCATAAATCATCCCCTCATCCACGTCAGGTATAACTTTTAACTACATTTATATTTACTAGTCACTTCTACCAAAGATTTCGGCACATAGATGTTGCTAGAAAATAATATCTCTTCATATTGAAAGGGGCATCTAAATACTTGTAAAGTTTGTCTAACAATTCGTTTCTTTCTTTTTTATAAAGTGGCCAGATCATTACTATATGTTTAAAATCTTCTTCTTCCTTAGATTTTGCGCATAAAGGGGAAGATCTTTTATTAATTCTGTGCAGGTATGTCCCGCAAATTGCGCGGTTCGACCTCAACCTGCAAATTGCTGAGGCTTCACTTTTACTGATATCGATTCCATTAAACCAAGGGCGTTTAGGTAATTTCTGCACATACTTCTTATAAAACAAACCTTTAATGCCATTACTATAGTCTGTCTGCCATTTTTGTAGCGCCATTTTGTTAATTAAGCCCCTTATATCTGTAAATGGTAGTTTATAATCTTCTGTTTCTCCGTGTTCAGTGACTTCCTTCGCCAGTGTGTCGACAGTTTCATTTGCCTTAACACCACAATGACCTCTTACCCAAACAAAATTTATGCATACTCCTTTCTCTTTAAGAAGGGCTATAAGCTCAACTATTTCAGCAATAATATGGTTTAAACCTGAATGGTTGTCTAAATGTGATAATTTGTGCAAAGCGCTCTTGCTGTCACTCAGTATGGAGTATTTCTTCCCGTTCAGAGTATTTATGTATTTTAGGGACATCAGAATTGCAATCAGCTCGGCTGTATACACGGACGCATTATCATCTTGCTTAACAATCATAAAATAATTGCGAAGCGGATCGTATACGGCGCTTCCGATTTTGTTATTAAGTTTTGATCCGTCTGTGTATAAACAATATGTTCCCGGATAATAAGTGGAAAGGTAATGCGCTAGTACCGTATTCCTCATACCCTCCAGCACAATATTTAAGTCAAAGGAAGTATTCACCTTTATTTCACTTAAAAGGTATTCGTATTTCTGAGGCTTCTCAAAATATTTCTCAATTAAGGTAACTTAATTTGAGAGCATACATTTTTTCTAAAGGCAGAAATTCTAATAAAACTTTCCGTAAAAAGGGGGGGGCATTCTTTTTTAACCAATATCTATGAGTAAGGACTATAGTGTTCAGTTGGCAGATTTGGTTGTAAATTCTCATGTTGCCACCTAACATTTTTAGCACATACCTGTCGGACAAAACCTGCATTCTATAAGTGAGGGGCAGTTCACAAGCTTAGCTTCACGAAGCTCCTACGTCTGTAGGAGTACTATTCAGAAACCCCAAACAAAGTCTCAAACATTTATTTTGTAAAACCTGAAGGGGTTTAAGTACAGACTTGCTTGCCTGACCATACAGGAAACACCCATAGTCCAGTACCGCTCTTATTGTCGCCCTGTAGAACATAAGTGACACCTCTGGATCCGCTCCCCACTTCCTATGGGAAAGCATTCTCAGAATATTAAAATATTTCTCAACCTTCAATTCAACATTTTCGATATGCTTTTTCCAATTGAGGATTTTATCCAGTGTGATCCCTAAAAATTTGGCGGAGAGATTACATGGAAACTGCCATTTCGATAATTGTACATTATCAGGTAGACCTAATCTCCTCTTTCTGGTGAAAGGGCAAAGGACTGATTTCGTTTCTGACAATGACAAACCATTCACCAAGGTCCAACTATTTAAATTTTCTAAAACTTTTTCGAGTACCGTTTTACATTCCTCGAAGGTGTTTTTTGTTATATATATGACAACATCATCAGCATATTGGAGGAGTTTAACATTGTCAATCAATATAGACTCAATATCCGCGACGTAGATTGAGTAGAGAATTGGACTTAAAATACTCCCCTGCGGTAAACCTATCTGAGTTACCTGAGGACTCTCTACGAAGTTGTTTATTTTGAAATAAATGTATCTATCCGAAATTAATTTAATTAAATTCTTAATAAATTTATTAGGGAGGTTTAAAGCCATCATCTTCTTAACTAGAATGGGCATTGAACGGAGTCATAAGCAGAGCTAAAATCTAAAAACAATGCCAGTGTTACACTATTTGTGGTGAAACCCAAATAGATGTCAGTAACTAATTCAACTTGACCATCGTGCACCGATTTTCCCTTTCTAAATCCACATTGACTATCGGGTAGCAAAACGTTAGACTCTAACCACCATTCCAACCTATATTTAATCATTCTTTCGAACGTTTTCAAGACGCACGATGATAACGAGATTGGCCGGTATGAGTCACAATGGTCCCGGCTCTTGTTTACTTTCAATAATGGACTGATTAAGTAATTTCTCCACTGCTGTGGATATTCCCCTTTAGACCACATTTCATTATACAGTGGCAATAATTTGTGTTTAGCAGCTAATGGAAGATAAAAAATCATTGGATAATGCATTTGGTCCATTCCTGGAGCAGTATTGGCGTGACTTTCAATAGCTCTCTTTAATTCGTTTATAGTGAATGGTTCCAACAACATATGTTTTTCATTGTGGTGGTTGGTTCCGCAGAGCTGGAAAGCATCAGAGACATTTTCCGTGGTAGCCTGCTTCATTTTGTGGTCATCGACCGGTTTCGGGCGTTCGCCCATCTTCAGGATGCGTTTTTTAGACAGTGTGACAACACAGGCTCGCACAGAGCAAACTTAGTTTCACACTCAGAGTGATTTTTTTCACCATATCAATATTCTGTGAAATTTCAGGGTGGTTTTCATGGAGTAATTTCCCAATCGACATTGGGTGAACCCTCGAAATGCCCTTTTTGTCTTTATTGGTGCTTTCTATTATTACGTAGAATGGCCCCAAATCTGTACTTCTATATTCCATATTTACATTAGATTCTACTGACTTTTCTTGAACCTTATTATCAGTTATATTAGCCAAATTAACTTTGTCTTTCAACTGATTATTACCACTCACCTGTGCCATCATCTCGATATCCGGTGGTACTCCCACCATCCCTCTGCTATTATCATTCATTATTAAATAACAAAAAAATACTTACTTACCTTTAGAACAAGTATATAAATTTTCTTTCAAAAAATAAAAAAAAATAAAGAAAAGAAAAAATAAAATAAATTAAAAAACACACTGGTAACCACTTACACAAAAGTACGCTAAAATAAAAAGTAGAAAAAAAAAAAAGCGAGAGAAAAAATAAATAAAATTAATGAAAAAGTGAGAAAAGAAGAGAAAAAAAAACAACAAAATTATGAAAACCGAAGAAAAAGAAAGAAAGAAAGAGAAAGATATGAAAAAGAAAGAAACTAAAATTAGAATAGTGAATAGAAGTTTGTCTGTAACACTGCTCCGAGAGTTTGCACTTTGATCCGCACTCTTCAAAAGCTCAACACAGACTGGGTTTCGTAGTTTCACACCGAATTCAAATTCATCGGCCATATCGTTAAAATATAAAGGACTCAAAACACACCTTTGCCTTAAGCCAGTACCTACACTGAAAGACTCGTACTTTACTGAATGGTCTTTTCATTTTTTGTGATTTTCTCGAAAATGGCTCCAACAATTTTTTTTTAATTTGATTCAGCTACAGATAGACTACAACTTTTATTTGAAACATTTCTCCGCGAAAATTCATTTGAGGGCACTTCGGGAGAGGAGTGGGGTTACGGTTTTTTCTAAAGTGCTATTCCAGTTTTTACACAATTCTGTCATCTAAATAATATGAATTAAAATTAAATATGTTGTTGGAATCCGAGTTTGAAGAAAAGCCGGATGACCGGAAGTATGCTTTACTGAAAGTATTTTTAGTTTTTTGCAATTTTTTTCGAAAACGTCTTCTCTCAGATTGCTATCATAGTTGATTATAAATTCTTCCATCCAAAAAAAATAATTAGAAATAAACAGATGGCCAAAATTCCGAATTTCAAGAAAATTAGTAAACCGGAAGTGCGCTTTTATTGAACAATTTTTTCAGTTTTCGATGAACTTCGACGAATTTCATTAAATTTGGTACACTCACTATAAAACTTGTCAATTACAATTTTAAAAACTGGAGTAAGAGAACTTGTGTGAGTGTTTCACACCAAATTTTTTTTAAATTTATTGTTTTATTCATATTTTATATTCAAGTTCGTTTAAATTTTGTGTATTATTTCCAGTTAAATTCTTTATATTTTTAGAGATTGTTTCTTTCAAATTGTGCAATGTCAAAAAAAGTGCATTGTTTATTGTATTTTACCTATACATTGTTTACTTTGAAATTTAAAAGGAGAGGAATTGGTATAATTTAAAATATTATTTCTATCTCTAAATAATATTAATTAGAATTAATTTGTCAAAATCCTGAGTTTGAAGAAAATCGGATAACCGGAAGTGCTACTTTACAGAGAAGGGTTTCAGTTTCTTTTACAGAAGGGTTTCTCCATAAAAATGCCGACGGTTTTAAACACTAATAAATATTATTATTATTATTATGGCACTACAGTCCTAAAGGACCCGGGCCTCGTCCACAAGCTTCTGCCATACATCCCTGTCTTTGGCCTTCATTCTCCACCGCCATTGAGGTGAGGTCATCTTGGAGATCGTCCAGCCAACGCAAGCGAGGTCTTCCTCTCCGGCGAGCACCACCGGGTCGACCATAGAGGAGCCTTTTGGGCAGTCTAACCTCCTCCATTCTCTCCACATGACCTAACCAGCGGAGACGACCTTTCTTTATAAAGGTCACGATGTCTTCGTTCTTGTACAGCTGGTACAATTCTTCATTTTTCCTAATCCTCCACTGGCCGTTCACAAAGCTTGGGCCAAATATCTTTCTTAGGACCTTTCTTTCCCACACTCCAAGCAACCTTTCGCTCTCTTTAGACAGTACCCACGTCTCACTAGCATACGTTACAACTGGTCTTATTATAGTTCTATATATTAGAACCTTGGCGTCACGTGACAAAACTCTAAAGCGAACAGCCTTCGCTAATGCAAATAAGCATCTGTTGCCAGCAGCTGTTCGTGCTTTAATTTCGGCTTCTATTTCATTTCTGTTCGTCACAACCGCTCCCAGGTATTTGAAACTATCTTCAGTTAAGAACTCATGATCATTAATTTTCACCTTCTCAGGCATCGCAGCTTGGTTCCTGGATGATCTCATGTAAATAGTTTTTTCTTCGTTGACTCTCAAGCCAAGAGTCATAGCCTTACTTTCAAATTCCTCCAGGGCCCCTTCCAATGCTGCTTTAGTGCGCCCGGTAATGAATAAATCGTCTGCTTACGCGAGTTGTTGGGTCAGTCATAAATAGTACCTTAGGGTTGGTCCTTATTGCTCTTACTGCCCAATCTAATGCCAGATTAAACAATGCCGGCGCTAGCGGGTCTCCCTGCCTCAAACCATTAGTGACAGAGAAACTATCGGAGAGGACATTTTGTACTTTCACCCGGCATTTTGTTTCTTTCAGTCATTTCTGCCAGGGCTATCAACTTGATTGGGATTCCCAGACCTCTCATGGCTTTCATTAGTACCATTCTGTGCAAGAATCATAGGCTTGCTTGAAATAATAAAAAAAAATTTGTTAGTGTGAAGAAAATTTGTCATTTTGCAGTAAGAGAAAGTCTTGTGAGTGTTTCACATCAGATTTTTCTCCCCCAGTAAAGTGATTTATTTAGGTTCTTGGGGGGGGTGCTAGTTGGAGCGCTGTACTCTGAAGTGCCGTTAGATGCCCCCATCTTTATAATGCTGATAGCAACTAAATATTTAGTAAAATTTCGATATTTGTTATTAAAGCTAAGATAATTATATTAAGATGAAGTCGATAATTTTACTCCCTTCTCTTCAGGATCAAATATTGTGACGATTCTATGACATCATTGGTCTACTATTTTTAAAAATGTTGGTATCATTTATACGAAATGTTGGAAGAAGCCAAAAGTCCCTGTGGGAAAAAATGCTTTTGATGTATAACTCATACAAAAAAATTCAAAATTAGAGCATACTCTTAGCCACCGTACCTAGCGCGTAGCGCCAAAACCGGTGCCTACGGTCACTTAGCCTTGCCTACATAGTAGGCAAGTTTCCATCCCTGCCACGTGGAGGCGGACCTCTACATATCGGTCTAGTCCGGCGCATTACCGCTACTTCTCGAGCGAACTCAACGAAGTCTTTAAAATTGTCAGCATTTCTCATTAACTCTTTACAATCTCCCCGCCAGTTCTCTTCCCTCCTTATCAGCTTGAATTCCATATGGATTCTTGCCTCGTCGAGGAGAGGACACGGAAGTAATGATGCACTGTATCCCGTTCACCGCATTCGCAATTCGGGGAATCTTTCAATCCCAGCTCATGGAGCTTAGAATTGAACTCCCCCTGGCCCGTAAAGAATTGCGATGCGGTTGGGATAGCTCCAGCCATCGAACCGACAGTCTGTGATGCAAATTAGGGAAGAACTCGTATGCGATTCTCCCTGCCTCCCGCCCCCACTCACCACGGGCTACTCTTTTTATTCCCTGGTACAAGTTGAGACATCTAGAGGCAACCCACTAGATATTTGGGGCTTAAAAGAAAGCTTCCAATCCAGCAGCACGCCCAGGTACTCAAACTGGGTCACGTGGACTATTCTATGATCGTCCACCCTAATCCAGGGAGAACGACTAGGATGAAGTTTGCCTTTCATTAACATCACTTTAGACTTCTCGAATGAAATCTGCAGCTTCTCCCCTTAACACCAATTCCTTATTCGGGTTACAACAGCGCTAACACGCTCTTCTAACTCCCGACGAGAATCACCATGTACGACTATTGCAAGGTCGTCAGCATATGCAACCGAATCACAATAATCCATATTCTCTATATGCTCTAACAGTCCATCCATTACCAACTTCCACAGGAACGGGCCCACCACCGAGCCCTGCGGACAACCTTTGGTTATTGGCCTGGAAATTTCGCCGGCCTGAGTCACAAGCACCGCCACCCGAAACTTATAAACCCGAAATTGATACGGTGAGGTAGCTTTGTATCAATTTCAGAAGATATGGTGGACAATCTCTTCTTCTGAGTGACTCCAACACTGTCGGCCACCAGACATTATCTAAAGCATCAGCCATGTCCAGGGTTACAGTCAGGACATATTTGTGCTTACTGCAACGCACCAAATCCAGGATTTTCGATATCGCATCTGTCGTCGATCTACCCAATACAAAACCATACTGACTGGAACTGAAACTGATAAAGCTTTTCAATCTCATTATAATCAGTTTCTCCAACAGTTTCCCAAAAACGGGCAGGAGTTGTATCAATCGATACGACTTTGCATCATCGATGGGCTTGTTTCCCCCTTTATACAATACTTTGACAAGCATTGTTTTCCATTGACTGGGAAAATATCCCAGCCTCAGGCATCCATTGAAAAGGTCAAGCAGATATTGGCTTAGAACGTCCTCATTTTTCCGGACGATTTCTCCATTAATCATATCCATCCCTGGTGCCTTCTTATTCTTAATTTCGCCAATAACAAACTTAATATCATATATATCAAACTCAGTCACCACATTAATCATCAGTTTTTGTACTTAAAGCTCTTCAACATTGGGGTCTCGTCCAAATTCATCAACTGTTTGAAGTCCCTATACTCAAATTCATCTGCCGCGGTTAGGGGTTCCAGTGGTATTTCGGAGTATTTCCGTGTCCAGGGTGGGCTCAGGCAGGGTTGCTTGTTGAGCCCGCTTTTATTCTCTTTATTTCTCGATGATCTGCCTGCTTTCCTTGATGGGGGTGTTCTTGTTGGTGGCACTTCTGTCAAGGTTTTAATGTATGCGGATGATGTGGTGCTGCTTGCGGACAATCCTGTAAGTCTACAGAGAAATATAGATAAGCTTTCGACTTACTGTGATCTGTGGAATTTGTCAGTGAATACTGATAAATCTAAGGTTCTTGTATTCCGTAGAGGGGGTAGACTTGCATCTAAAGAAAAGTGGTACTTCAAAGGCCAGCGGCTTGAGGTAGTCAATCAGTTTAATTATTTAGGCGTTATGTTAACCCCTCGGCTCTCTTTCAAGCGTCATCTCGCGGAAAAAGTGTCCGTTGGTAAACGTGCTGTTAATGGTGTCTGGTCTGGTTTTTTCTCCCAGAGCTTGGTGCCTTTGCCATTTAAGTTCCAGCTTTTCAATTCTGTGTGTAGATCTGTGGTTTCCTATGCGGCCCAAGTGTGGGGATTTCAGCGATACGAGGAGCTTGAGAAATTTCAAAGATTCTTTATCAAAAAATTATTTTCTCTTCCTACCGCCACCCCTAATTATATGGTGTATATTGAGTCTGGGGTTGACCTTTTGATGGTCTATACACTTAAATTGCATTTTAAATACTGTTTAAAAGTTTTCAACCTCCCTTCACACCGCCTCCCAAGAATAACTGCGTTGGAGATAATTAAAAAGAAAACATCTTGGTTTAAGAGTTGGATTCTCGGAAAACTCAGAAATACTCTTGTCAGTTTGATAGTTCCATTGTCTCTATATCAGAGTGGAAAAACCAGCTTTTGGCTTTGGTTAATAGAATAAAAGCGGCTCATCGGGGGGAGTGTGTGTTGAGGTCTACAGTCTCTGCTCATTTCCTCTTATATAAGGAATTGGATCATGATTTCAGCATGTGTAGCCTGTTGAGGGATCAATCTTCTGGCTTTTCCTTAATTGAACTGCGGTGGCTTTTTAAATTGCGCGGTGAGCTGCTATATCTGAATCATACACCCTGGCTTGAAAGAGAAATTGAAATTTGCTCCCTGTGTAACTCTAGAAAAGTTGAGGATTTGTTCCATTTTATGGCCGAGTGTTCCATTTTGTCTGAACTTCGGGTTCTTTATGTGGGAGTTTCCAGATTAACAAGGTCTGAACTTGTAACCTTCCTGAACGGCACTGACTGTCGTTGTCTCATTTATTATGCTCGGCATGCTTGGAGGTACCGATATGAGTTAATTCAAGAATTTAATTTTTAGTTACACTTTTATTTAATTTACAATTTCATCTCAGTTATTGTAGTCAATTCATGCCTTATTAATTAATTGTATCGTAATTTATTTTTATTTTCATTTTATTGATCTTATTTTATTAGTAAATAATAATTAATGGAGTTCTTTATTTTCTTTTTCTCTTTAAAACGAAAAAATAATGTGATTTATTTGTCTTGTTAATTTATAATCTTGTCTGAGACTCTGGTTGACGGATTGTTATCCATGCCTAAAAAGTAACTTGTTTATTATATCATTTGTATCATTTGTGTCAATAAAGTGCTATTATTATTATTATTATTATTATTATTATTATTATTATTATATCAAACTCAGTCGTGGATTCATCCAGAGCCGGTGACTCGTAGGCTGCTTCGCGACACTTCTTTGCTAATGGGTGTCATCCAGAGGGTCATCCTCCGGGAGGAGTACAGTCAATAAGTGCTGAGTTGATTCTTTCTAGGACCCAGCACCCGATATTCCGTCTATATCTAGACTGGCTAGTATCAGGTCCGTCTTTATCTTACTAAACTGCACCTTGTATACGATACCCCATGGACCTCTATTGCCTTCCGACTCCACAAACTCCCGCCAGCTTGAGGTCTTGGCCTATGACACCATCTTTTTATATGCCTTCGGGCATACCAATACTCATCTAAGTATCTTTGACGGGATTCCTCATTCCATTTCCATTGGTACCCGTCTTCGCTTCCTGGCTACTTCTTTTTTGGCTGCTGTCAGCTCTCGTGTCCACCAAGGAACACGTCGCGTACGACTAGTGGGCATTTTCTTTAAAGCCTCCCCACTCACGCCCGATGATACAGCAATCCTTTCAACTCATAAAGATCCTGTAATTTCCAAACATATTCTTCAAACCTGGCTAACCAAATGGAAAATAAAAATCAACACGAACAAATCTACATTTACAGTATTCCCTTTAAATAAAAACGTAATCTCTCCCGTCAATCTCAACAATACTCTTATACCACCTACATACTTCCTTCGTTATCTGGGACTTTACTTAGACAACGTCTGACTTGGAACCCCCATACTAGACTTATACGAACTTCCTTTAACCAACGTTACAGACATCTCTGCCGACTTCTTGACAAACGCTCTAAACTGACGCTAGAAAATAAAATATGACTTTATACCGCTCTCTTGCACCAATTTGGAATTACGGACTAGAACTTTATGGAACTGCAAAAAGAAATAATCTCAACAGACTCCAAACTCTCCAATCCAAGATCCTACGTCGTATCGTCGATGCTATCATTTTTACGTCTCAAACAAAACCATACTGACTTGAAGATTCCATTTATACACACCCTAGCAAAATCCAAATATATCAAATTCCATAGTAATCTCTCCCTCCATCCTAATCCTCTAGTTCACATTCCAAGAGGACTGAAGCGACGTTGGCCCCGCGACCTGCTAGGCATCTGATGCTGGTTATCAGTGGATAACTTATCATTCACACTAATCAGGCCTCTTTTATATGTACATTGATCATTTTTGCTTGTTACTTGTAGAGCATGTAGTTGTAAAATTCTAAATAAAAAAAAAAGTTAATGTCTAATCCAGGCAGTTATTATGGCAAGAAAGGAAGTAGGAAAAGTAGTTTCTATGTTGTGCTTATCCACTAGTTGTTCTGTTTACTTGCCATCCTTCTAGCGGATGAGACTAAACCAAAATGGTAAGAGTTGTAGGGTGACAAGTTTGAAACTTTTATGCTAGCCCTCTCTAAATTCTCTTTATGTGTGTGTGTGTGTTGTGTGTGTGTGTGTGTGTGTGTGTGTTTAAGACGAGAACAGCAGTAAACGACTGAAACAGCCCCGACTACAGAGGGAGGGTGAGAGAGAAGAGTGAATATAGGAGACCGGGAGGAAAATCAGAGAAAAGCGGCAAGGAGTTTGTGGTCTGCTCATGAATTAGTTAGTTACACAGCACACCCATTAAGTGAGTATTTACCTACACAGTCTGTGCCCTCACTTAGAACACTTTCTGTGACGAGCTACAACGACGAATTATCTTTATCAATCACTGCATTATATAACTGTGCAAACTTTTAGTTGTTATCTGTGACAACTAAAACTTCAAATGACACACTGATTTAAATTAATCAGACATTAGAAATGAAACAACAGTGAATGAAAAATTTAGAATTATTAACTGATTGAAAATAGAAATCTTATTTAAATATATACCCGTGGAAATTAGAGTTATCATCCGTTGTTTTCAAAGTAAGTTTCTAATCTAGGCACCCAGTGCCTCCCTGGGGAAGTTCTGCACTTAGGCCATTGGTTCGGACAAATTGCTCACACCAGCCCTGTCTTCTTAAAAAAGATCTCTACTGAGGAGAGAGAAATCTTTGATTTCGAATTCGGTACCAAATTGAAGGCGCCAAATTTTTAGAAAATGCTTGCGAGCAAGAGTACTCACACTGTGCAAGAAGATTAAATGGTGTTTCGTCCTTCTGGACAAAGTATGCTTTACTCTCTTTATGTTTTCTTAATTGCTTTGAAAGAAGGTTTTACGGCATGTCAGATTAATTGAGCTATTATTAAAAAAAATTACGCCAAAATGGACAAAGAGTTTCACGGTGGGCAGACAGATCTTGTGCAGATAACCTTTTAGTCCTGCGGCAAAATATTAATGCCCGTTATAAAGAACTGCATGTGATATTGACTGATCTGGAGAAGGCAAACGACGTTTGCTGATCAATAAGATTATGGACTGCTTTAACTAATGCTGGTATAGAGCAAAAAGTATTAGGGACTTTCCCGCTTAGAGAACTCACTAGACAAAATAACGGAAAAGTTTGATCATTTTTTAGACGTTGGCCACGGGAGCCAAGAAGGCCCCCCGAATTCAACCTAAACCTTGTAAACAAATCATTACCTCACTTTGTAGATGAATCCAGCCTAAAATGGTTAATAGACACCGGTTCATCAGAAAATTATATTAACCCAAACGTGGTACCTGCTAACGTCCTATTATTAAAAGATCCCTTCATAATCTCAACTCCCGCAGGAAAGAAACACGGAGAAACATCATGTAAATTTAATATCCTAGAAACCTTTAATGTAAACCTCCAAACCAAATTTCACCTATTCCCATTTTCAGATAAATACGATATTTTACTAGGCCATAAAACAATGCAAGAGCTCGGTATGAGCATAGATTTAAATAATAACATCCTTTCCTATCCTCAAGGCACCATTCCCCTAAAATTCACCCTTAACCCCCCGGACAACGATCCAAATATAATCACCTTAGAGCAAGGTGTCAATTTTATTGAATTTCCTGTAAAAAATAAAGAATTAAAATACGGTCTAATCAGCGAAGATATAAAAATTAATGATAAATGTACGGTAAAAGAAGGACTATATAGCATTAATAATAATAAAATTGTGTGCGAAGTCGAATCCAAAGAAGTAATGGCCATTTGCCCCGAACCGATGGATATTGACGAACCGCAAGAAATTTGTACAGACATCCCCGACATAGTAATGACCAATTGTCCCGAAATGTCCGGTGATCCTGTCGTAAATGAAATAAAAAAGGAAATCCCTACTTTAATTAGAACTAATCACATGAATAAAGAAGAAAAGGAAAAAATAACTAAATTACTTCAAGAATATCCCCAAATAATAAAAAGAGAAAATGATCGCCTAAGTTCTACCAATCTCTTAAAACATAAAATAAGAACCACCGACGAAAACCCAGTATACACCCGAAACTATAGATACCCGGAAATTTACCGGAAAGACGTACAAATTGAAAATGACAAACTATTAGAAAACAAAATAATACAGCACTCAAACTCCCCCTACAACAGCCCAATTTGGGTAGTACCAAAGAAACCAGACGCCTCAGGAAAAAAGAAAATAAGAATGGTTATAGACTACCGGAAACTTAACAGCAAGACAGTCGAAGACAAATTCCCCCTTCCTAACATCGAAGACTTATTCGGTAAAATAGGACGCGCGACTTACTTCTCTGCGATCGACTTAGCTTCCGGGTTCCATCAAATCGAGATGGACCCCGAATCAGTTCCCAAGACCGCATTCTCCACGGAAAACGGACACTACGAATTCTTACGCATGCCCTTCGGTCTTAAGAACGCTCACCCCACTTTCCAAAGAGCAATGAATCCCCTCTTTTCGAGGATCCCTAACGTACTAGTATACATGGACGACATTATAATTTTCTCAGACAACCTAGACGAGCACATAAAACACCTCAAGACGGTTTTCGAGAGACTAAAACAACACAACCTAAAGACACAATTGGACAAAACGGAATTCTGTAATAGAGAACTACTCTTTTTAGGACATATTATCTCGGACAGAGGCATACAATCAAACCCGGCCAAACTAGAAGCAATTGCGAACTTTCCTCTCCCTAAAACGGAAAAACAAATCAAACAGTTCCTTGGACTTACTGGCTATTATCGGAAAATGATTAAAAATTACGCTAAAATAGCTAGACCGCTGACTCTCGCACTCAGAAAAAACAGAACTATAGTGATTGACGGCGACTACAAAAAAGCCTTTGAAACCCTTAAATCCCTTCTACAGAACAGTCCTATCCTACAATTACCTGACTTTGAAAAGCCTTTTATCCTCACAACAGACGCTTCCAATTACGCTATCGGAGCAGTCCTATCCCAGAACATCGACGGAAAAGACCTTCCTATTTCCTTTGCCTCTCGTACACTAAATAGACAGGAAGAAAACTATTCCACTATAGAAAAAGAACTACTGGCCATAGTTTGGGCCTGCAAACACTTTAGACCATACATTTACGGACGCAAATTTACAATACAGACAGACCACAGACCATTACAATGGTTACACAATTTAAAAGAGCCCAATGCCAAACTAATCAGATGGAAATTACAATTAGCTGACTTTGACTTTGACGTCAAGTACGTACAGGGAAAGACTAACGTAGTAGCAGACGCACTATCACAAATCCGCCAGAAGAAAAAGACCTAAATGCCCTAGAGACCTCGTCCCCAAGTCCAAATCCAGACGAAGTCCTGGACGAATTCCTCTCGGCCCCTTCACCTGAGAATAGCGACGACATCCTAGAAGACCTAGCCAGAGCCCTAAACATTACCGCCGAAGACGACAATGAAAGCCTACAAACGCAACACTCCCAAGAATCCTCTAACAGCCAAGTTAAAATAATTGACGACAAAACACGCTGCATTAACGTGGAAAAATTCCAAATTGTTCTAACCCGAGGCAACCCCGAGACGAAAATTCCAATCGACAGACCGTTTAACAAAACACGGTACAACTGGTACACCAGGTACCCATACTCTAACGACATAGACGAATACTGCCTAGAGTACTTACAACCAAACCATACGTACGGCGTCCTGTGCTCACCTCCTATAGAAAACTCCATTGACGAACAGATATATGACCAAATCTTTGTTCACCTGTCCAACATAATAAAATACAAATTTCCAACCGTCAAACTTAAACGCTACTACACCAAAAAACTAGACATAACAGGCTCCTCTGAACAAGAAGAAACTATTCAAAACTATCACGTCGGCAAAACCGCACACCGTGGTATACATGAAGTTTACAGAACCCTAACTAAACGTTACTACTGGCAAAAATGCTAGAACATATAACAAAAGTAATTAACAACTGTTCCCTTTGTAAGGAAGTTAAATACGACCGCAGACCAATTAGACAAATTTATGAAATTACCCCTACTCCTTCCAAACCTTTCGAGAGACTACAAGGAGACATACTACACTACAACGGGAAGCAAATCTTTACACTCATCGACTGTTTTTCCAAAAAACTATACGGTTATCTAATTAGAACCTCCTCTGCCAACGAAATCGTCACTTCTTTAGAACACTATCTAAGTCTATTCCCTTGCCCTAAGACCATTCAATTTGACAACGGAACAGAATTTAAAAACGGACTAGTTGAAAACTTTCTAAAATACAATAACATAGACACCCACTTTACTACCCCAAACCATTCAGACTCCAACGGACTAGTAAACCGAGCCCATTCCACTCTAATTGAGATCCTGAACATAATCAAACACGGAAAAGACTACACCCTCAATAAAATTCTAAGACTAGGACTAATAGCCTACAATAACGCCATAGTTTCCAACTTAAAACTGACACCCAATGACATAACCTTTGGACTGCAAACGACCACGTACGCGCAGGACCTGATTTTAGAGCAAAAGGTCAAAGAATATCACGAAGACAGGGAATTGGTAGCCCGCGCTATTAAAGAAATTATCGAAAAAGAAAAAGAAACACGGACTAATAGACTAAACCAGACCAGAGAAAATATAGAAATTCCGGAAGGCGAAATTTACATACGTGACAAACAATATGGCAAAGCCAAGCCAAAGTTTAAAAGAGGAAACTATTCTCAAAAAACTAAACTAGTAAACACTCAAAGGAAATCTTTTAAAGTGCATCCTAATCTTTTAAAAAGACCAAGAAAATTCACACAGCAACTTATCTCTGTTACAGACGCAGGGGCAAGCAACGACGCACATATCACAATCGCTGACAATAGGGAACCTAGCAATTCTGCACATATTGCAACTGATAGCAATGAGTAATTTAACCACCAGCCTAGAGATAATAGACTTGACGCACGGGGCTGGAATGTTGCCTATTGCCTTCCGCCCAGCTTACGTCATAGACAGATACTATACGTTTATACATATCGCTGACGTGCAATTAATTGACAGAGAATTAGATGAGACTTTTACCGTTATCAGCACCACGTACCAACTCAACAAGACGAACCAAATAAAATCACTCTTTAAATACTATTATTACCTTCGTAATAAGCTAGACCATTTAACCCTTAACAAATCCAGACCTAAACGGGGACTCATTAATGGCCTAGGCAAAGCCATTTCCTGGTTAACCGGAAACATGGACAGTGACGACAAGGAACGATACGACAAAGTCATCAACACTATTGAACGAAACAGTTTTCACCTCCAAAATAACCTAAAAACCCAAATGGCAATAAACAAGCGAGTAATTGAAGAGTTCAATCACGATATACAGATTATACGAACTAACAATGACAAAATGACAACCTTCTTCTCCAACCCTATAGTTAGCCAGATTGAGCTAAATCAGCAATTTAATTCTATCCTCTTTAACCTGGTCCTTATCGCAAACAAAATTGACAACATGGAAAACTCTCTAGAATTCTGTAGATTAAACACTATCCATTCTAGCATCTTTCTTCTCAAAGATCTTGAGTCACTACAACGATCTCACAATGTAAGCTTCATAACCCCTGACATAGAAGCACTTTGGCAATTAAGCAGGGTACACTGCTCAATAAAAAATTGGAACGTCTACTACTTTATTAGCGTTCCCCTAAAAACCCCTTCCTTTGAGACGTACTTCCTCTTATCCTATCCTATAGAGAGAGACAACCACCTCCTGACAATTCATGTCCATCCACCTTTGATCCTAAAAATCCAAGATGAGTTATTTACAGCCACCTGTGAGGAAATCAACAGCGCTATGTACTGCCGCAACAAAACCAGCATCCAAAACGATTGTATTCGCCAACTCATCACCAACATCAACCCCGCAGCATGCAAGACGGTATACACATCAAGTGCACCATTTATCAAATACATCCCTTTTGTGGACCACTTTTTAACTTTCAGGACCAATAGAATTGTAATAAGAAAGGACAACCATAATGACACTATATTCTTGACCAACACTAGCCTCATAAAATTAAACAAAGACGAAACTCTACTAGAAAGCAAAGCCATACCCATATACAAGGATTCCAAAGGCATAGTGACAACTACACAAGTGTTCACTCACACCAACACTTTTGTGTTCCATATCTTTTGAAAATCTGCACAAAATCAACCTAAAGATGGAACCACTGGAGTTACTAGAAGAAACACCCAGGGACTCGGCACATCTCTACTATTTTATTATCATTCCAATACTTCTACTACTGTTGCCCCCTTTGTATGTTTACTATGTCTGTAGAAAGAAGACGAATCCGGGCGCAACAGAAGGAGACCAACTACAACCCACACCTCGACATATCTACCCTGGACTTCCGTGCCAATTGTCGCAGAAGCTCCAAACTTGAGGAGGGAGGAGTTATAACACTACCTCTAGGAAAATTACTACTGCTACGTCAGCAGGAGCTGACAACATATAAATACTCCCACCGGCCAGCAGGCAGGCAGTTCCAAGCTCACAACCATACAGTACAGTTCAAAGTGTCTCTCAGTGTTAACCATTACTTTAAAGTATTGTACTCTTTGTATTATTGTAATTTAAATAAAATCTCTTTTTAAAAAGAAACTTCCGGGTTCTTAAACCATAACTTCCATTAATGCGAGATAACATTTGCATTTCTGATCCTGTAGTTTTTTCGTTTTTTTTGGACAATATCCAGTCTATTGGACAGATTTTTACTTTTTACCGCTGTAAGATCAAATATTGAAATCGTGTCAAATTTTCGATATCGAGTACATATTTTGAAGTCCACTTAGTCCGAAAAAAGGGTTTTCAGAAAATGGTCTGTTTGTGTTTGAGTGGTCAAACGGCAATCACAAAAAGAAAAATCATAGGAAGTTCAAACTTGATATTTAATTCATCAGAGACATTTTCCGTGGAAGCCTGCTTCATTTTGTGGTCATCGACCGGTTTCGGGCGTTCGCCCATCTTCAGGATGCGCTTTTCAGACAGTGTGCCAACACAGACTCGTACAGAGACTTAGTTTCACACTAACTGAGGTGTATGTTTAAAATACTCTAAAGTCTAATGTTTAAAATACACAAAATGAAACAGGCTTCCACGGAAAATGTCTCTGATGCTTTCCAGGTCTGCGGAACCAACCACCACAATTGATATTTAATTTGTTATTTCTATGGGATCCAACAGGAAGTTATCTGTCAAAGTTCTTCAACCGGAAGTTGAATGGATGTATAAGTTTGTGCGATTTTCTCGAAAACAACTCCAACGATTTTATTTAAAATTGTTATATGAACTACACATGTAAAGAGCTTGAACTTTTAACCGAAACATTTCTCCGGGAAAATTCCTTTAAGGGGACTTCCTTTGCGGAAAGGGGTGGATTATGATTTCCTCTAAGATGCTATTTTAGTTTATTATATAATTTTGTCATCTGAATAATATTAATTAGAATTAAATACATTGCCAAAGTTTGGGTTCATTAAATTTGTTATACTAAGCATACATACGGGGACTTATCACTTTTGTTTGGAATTTTTCCCGAGAAACTTCATTTAAAGAGGCGGTGGCCGGAAGTTCATTTTATGGAAGTTAGTTTCTTCCATTGATATGTAACAGATGACAGGTAAACATTTAGTAAAAATTGTAATTTCGAAGAAAATTTGTCGATTATGAAACTGTGTAAACAATAAAACTGGTGCAGTAAAAGAAAGTCTGGTGAAGGTTGCACTCGAGAGAATTCTCACATGCATGGAAGTGCTATGGTCGTCTTAAATGTTCGAAATTGAGCCTTCAAATTGGAAATACATTTTTGTGGTTCCCTGAATATGGACATAAAAATGTTTAGCCTTATAAGATAGTGTATCAGTGTCTCTGTATGCGAGAGTGGATCTCTGCGGTATTTGGGTGTTTGAGGTCCAAGTACATGTAAATACGAAGAAATCGTAGGAAGCTCAACCAAAACTCACCTGGTTGAGTTAAGCCAGCCTTATGCTGATATAATATGGGATTGCAGGGTACGAGATGCGAAGACAAGGTCAGGATTTGGGGCAATGACGTAGTACCATCAAACAGTGTTGAGAGAAGGACTTCTTTGAGTTTCCACAGCAAGCCTCGTGCGAGACCTGGTCAAACGCTTGAGCGATGTCAAAGAAACATCAGGGCAGATGTGATAGCGACAACAACGTGGTTGTACTGTGGCTTGTTAGCAGGGAAACCAAACTGATGATCGGAAATGAAATCATCAAGGATAGGATAAATATTTTAAAGAAAAACCGTGTCTTTTTCATGATGAGGAGGTGTAAAAAACTGAAATAAATTTTTCAATAAAGTCACGCTACTATATACAGAGGCTGATCAAAACCTATGTGTCGGATTCGCATGTGGATATCTGGACAGAATATATAAATATTTCAATTACTATCATTTATTGATTATGTGGATGGGTCCGCAATGCTGGATAACATCTGGTATTTTATCCGTCGTAGCATGCATATTCCTTTTATTCCTAACCGGTTTCGGATTTTCATCCATCGTCAGAACAAATTCACCAAGTTCGTGTGATTTCGTACACGATAAAATACCATTTACTATCACATACATTGATTAGTTAATTTTTGTGTACTAGGAAGTTAAAACATAGATATTTGTAGTGAAAACTGAATTTGGAAAAATTTAATTCGATCGCAGTAATTCCTTTTACAGCGCTAAGGGAAAGTAAAAAATAAAGAAAAAAGTTGGTTTGCTGTTAAATGAAGGAAGAACAAAAGGAAAATATAAAGGAGGAAGCGAGAGTGAGAGAGAATGAAGAAGCGTGTCATTAGGAAGGATTGGAAGACAATCCTTGGCTACTGGTAGGAGGCGGCGGGGAGAAATCCTTGGCTACTGGCAGGAGACGGCGGGAAGGGTACCCGCCTTTTTTAAAGTCATCAAAGTGTTTCTCTCATCATCATTCTCCCAACCTTGGCCTCGCTGCAAATTGAAAAAAAAAGAAAAAAAAAAGGGGGTCCTGTAATGTTCACTTAATATTTTTCAATATCTACGTAATGATGGTATAATATTAAAACGAAAACAAAAAGAGATATATAGCCCAAGTGAAACAGACGTTGATCCTATAAAAGAAGCAATTGTTATTTGTTAAAATTGTAATTGATTTCATGTTTTTATCCTAATTATTGTTGACAAAAAAATTCTTGTATTTGCTTATTGTTCTTCTGGGCACCGGGGCTAACCTAGCAGAATCTACGCCAAATCAGAACATGTTCTTCTTCTTTTTACTGACTCTTACTACTGTAAGAGGAAATATCGCCGGAATTTCCTACTTTATGTTCCTTTTTTAGATAATACCATCGCATCTAATAATCAAGTTTCGATAAAAATCCGTCAATCAGAGCTTTTCAGTTTCAGTCAATTGAAGGTTGGTCATTTGAAAGTGCGACTTGACTGATTTTTGAAAATGAAATAAAAGTTTCTTATTGCTACCATGATTTCTTATCATTATCACAGCACATCCCCATTGTTGCTATATTACCGCGCTTCTCACATGCCTATGCAACCTGACCGCTCGATTAAGCTTCCCTAGCTACAACAAACTACGCGTAACCACCCTTCTGAGGATTTTCTTATAAAAGGAAGCCAGTTTGCAGTCTATAACAGTGTATATCGAACAGACTAACCAATCGTTCTATATTGTATACTCTCATCGAATCTCTCTTACTATCTATTTATTCTCAATCTATATTAAGTATACATTCCAAGTCCTAAACTATTAATTATAGTGCAGTATCAAGTAGGCTTCAGTTTATATTTACTTCTACAAAGATAATAATTCTCGACTGCTTGATTTTACTTAAGATGTCAAGGAGCGGTAAAAAAAACAAAAAAAAAACAAACCAGCGTTTCGAAAATTTATTGAACCCTTCTTCAGAGTTATAAATGAAAAAGCGATGAAAAAGTTCTTTTAAAAAAGAAAGTACATAATACAGTACAAACAATTAACAAAAATAGCTAAAACTGGTTATTTGGTGTGCATCACCCCGAAAATATTTTTTTATCATTTCTTTTGGCGGGGGATGATGTAGTTTCTTTATTTCTTACTTTAAAGCGCAAAGATAGAGACACTACTATTTTGTAAAACTGTTTCCTTGAAAATGCAATAAGTAAGATAAAATTGAAACTTTTCTACAATACTGTTACAAAATATTCCCTGTATTATCTGTTCACTGAATCTTGTTTCCTTATATTACTTCCCTGCACTTCACATTTTTTTTGCAACTTTTACAAAGGAGTCTGATCAATATTTCCTTATATCTTATTTATTATTTTTTTCTTTTTTGTACATGATATACGAAATATTGAAATCAAATACTGGTTAATTCAGCCAGAAATGCTGTATTGTTTGTATTTGAAATAGTCTACTGATGTATTTGAAACACATTATTCTTTGGAACGAAATTGTGAGAATAGGGAAAATTTGGAAAAATGTATAAATAAGTTTCCTTGATGGATTGCCTATCCAGTTGTTTCTCCAAGAGATATCAAATCATTAAACTTAAAAATACTTTCTCTCAATGTTACCTCGCTTCTTCTTGGTGTTCTTCAGGGGTCACATCTAGTTCCTTTCTTTTTAAATTCTTCACCAATTATATAAATTCATGTTTTCAATCTGTTAAATTTTCTTTGTTTGTCAATGGTGTGTAAGCATTTCTTTCAATTAATTCTTTAAATGATGCTCTATTACTTCAGGACTCTTTAACGAAGTTGCCACCTTGGTGCTTGGCTAGCAATATTAATTTAAACGTAAACAAATGTAAAGGAATGTTTTTTCATAGAAATGCAAATCCTTTAAACTACGATTATAAACTATTTTCCGTTGAACAAGTTAGAGATCTTGACATAATTTTCGACAGTGACTTATCTTTTGGCTCTCATATCGCTTCGATTATAAGTAAAGCCAATTAGTCTCCCGGTTTTATAACTAGAACACTAAACACTTTAAAAATAGCTGCTCTTTAGTAACCTTATTTTAATGGTCCGGCCGTTGCTCGAATGTGGTTTTTGTATGGTAACCTTAGCAATCAAACCTACCTAAAGGGGGTTTCTTCGTCTTATTTGGTATAGGAAAAGTGGTATTCATCATGTTGCACCGAATGATAGTATGGAAAGTCTGACTCTACAACCTCTTGACAATAGGAGATCCAACAGCAACAGTTGCATATTTGTTTTAAGCTCCTAATTGTTCTGACTTACGCAGTAAACTTAATATTCAGTACCTATGAAGAGTACTCGTCAGCAATTAATGTTTTCAAAAAACTATAACCCAGCAAACTATGCCAATTTTCGTCCACTATCACACTTCATGAACAATTGTAGCAAATTATCTCCTGAATGTGATTTGTTTGTTTTAAACAAAAATTTAAGAAGAAATTGTTCTAGTTAGGCAATTATATTTTTGTTAGTACACGTTAAATATCTAATTTTTTGTGTGTTTTATATATATTTATGTTCTCGATTTATATTTGACAATTTATTATTAGTAACCATATTGTTAATTATTGTAACTGGGCTTTTACCCGTTGAAATAAATAAATAAATATAATAGTTTTTCTTTATATTCATGCCATCAGTTTGTTCTGGCAACAAGAAAAGTGAAATGTTGAAATTTTGTTTTTTAATTTTCCTGTTAATAATGCTTGTTTTCTTTCTCTTGCTGCTGTAATGGGGTTGTTGATGTAGAGAAATGATATGGTTTAAATGAATCAACTAAATCTGGTTAACACTGTATAATATAATAAGTGACACTGACTGCCTGGACTTTACACTTGAA
>JAAEAF010000668.1:0-82217 GCA_011037195.1 Triatoma infestans | reverse complement strand
GGGATATTTCCGGTGAAAACTCGATATCTAAAATTTTACACGATTACAATACTTCCTCTTACTAGGAGTGAGAGAAAGTAAAAAAGAAGAATCAAGACTTCTGATCAGAGAAGGATGTCCTAGATCTTTTAGAGGAGTTTCAGGCAACCTGAAAGATCTATTGTGCCCCTCAGAGCTTTCTCAATGCATTGCCAGCTTCTGTGAAAGAATCTATGGAAGAGTAGGCTGTTTCTTCTTAATTAATTTTCCGGTTTGTATCCGGTAATTTTAAATAACCACCATCCAGGATCTGGCTTTCATTCTAGATCTGAATAAGGAACGATTGTTTGGCGGCTGATAGGCGTATATGATCTGCCCTTTAGATAGGGCAGAGTTCGTTATCTTACTATCAATAATTATCTCTAACTGGCTATTAAATATTTCCATTCTGTCGCCTCCGATTAACCCCAACTAATCTAATTCATCAGGTCTCATCTTTGCCTGTTCTTAACAGTTCCTCACGAAAGTCTAAAGCGTGGCTGGCCGTAGGTTTTCTCCACAATGAAGGACAATAACTAACGTGATAAATTTGAAGAGAAACCAAAACCTTTTTCGTAGCAGGATTGTTATTATTATTATTATTTAAGTCATTAGCAAAAATATTTGGCAGTAACTTTCTTAAAATTCCTTTGTCATAATAACAAGTTAACCTAAATTCCATTCGTAATTGCATATAGTGTTCTAAAAACCATATAAAACACATAACAGATGTTCAATAATTTTATCCACAGTGCTGTGGAAAATATATTTTTTAATTAGGTTATCATTTTTTTTTAATGATTAGAATTATAGAATATTTCGTAAGATATTGATCATGAAAACAAAATAAAAAATCTGAAAAATTATTATATAAAATTGCATATTTTACTCATTTTTCTTGACATATATATGGTAGGGAGACAAGTACATACCCAGGCAGGTAGTGAATGATTACATTATAGTCCAGAAGAGAGCTCAATTAACATTGGACTAACCTCGTATAACATTTGAAATTTAACGACACAAATTTCGCAGAAGTTCTAATAACTATTTGGGGGGGGGATGCTATTAATAAAAGTGATAGCTTTATAACTACAGTTAGCATTCCAATTTGAGAGGAAATAATTTTCAGAAAATTCCAAAGAAAACCCTCAAAAACCTAATGTATAATGTCACACTTTCGGTTAACAGATTTTCTTCAAAATTTTCAATTCTAACAATGCTTCTAATTGACTTATATTAATATTATGTAGGTAGTAGAACCGTACATTGTAATGAAGTGGTACTTATAGAGGAAGATTAACGGTAACATTCCCCCCCCCCCAGAACCCCTAAAAAAATCAATTTTCCCGGAAAATGTTTCAAACAAAAATGATAGGTACTTATGCAGGTAGTTTAGTTATAATCTGTATCTAAGAAAATCGTTATAGCCGTTCTCCAGAAAATCGCGAACTCTAAATATCACGATTCAATGAAGTCGTCGTTTTACCTATATATGGATTTTGACTGAAATCTTCGTGTCAGATGCGATGGGTTGGTAAAACGGAATACCGAAAGTTGGAGCTTTCTACAGCAATCGGATTTTGAGATATTTTGTTTAAACCCATGCACACACAGACCATTATCTAAAAACATTTTTTCGTATTCAGTGCCCCCCCCCAAGCATGTATTTCCGGTGAAAACCAATTTTGACACGATCACAATACTTCCTCTTGCTAAGTAACCAAAAAAAATAAACTACCATTCATTTACTGATCATAATAACTAGTGGTTAACTGTAGTTTGTGTAGTTTGTCCTGAGCCTTTTACTTTCTAGAGGTAAAATTAAATTATTTAGTAATATATTCTTAATCATTTTTATATTCTTAAATTCCATGATAGACAACTTTATTGAGCTAATTATTTGGCTGTTAAAATCATTACAAAATATCATGTATGATGTTATTAAAACATTATTTAATATTTTTACACTTTTTTTTCATGGCATTATGGGTATCACCCATAATATTGTGTAAAAAAAAAATAAATTTCATCATTGTCAGGTATCTAAGCACTGATGCGAGCGCAAAATCCAGCTCCAGCGTTATCATGTATTACTCATGTTTGTAATTACATTCTTAATTATATTCATATGATAAAAAAAGAAACATTTATTCAAATAAATACACTCATTCTTATAATACATACATCCGAAAAATAAATCTATTCCTATAAATATGTTTCACACATTTAATGGGATCTCAATCAATAAATTAATTTAGATCCAATATTCAAATATTAATTACTCCCAACCTAGGCCAAAACAAACGGGGGAGGGAGAATTCAATATAAATAAGGGCGAGCTAGTCCTCTACAGAAGAACCGAGTTTTTCGTCACCAGTCAGTCAACACATTCTACGTACTTTCTAATTCTCTTAATTATTCTATCGTTACCTTATTCTCAAATATCATTCAGCGAGTGAAAAGTCCTTGCAATATATATATTTCTATTAATTATAACAAAGTACAATACATCTAACAAGTTTATTTCTTCACCTTCCTAAATTATCTTCAATTCTCTCCATCTCACATCCATCACAAAACCGTTGAGGATTTTTTATTCTTTTCACCCCCCACCTCCTATTCTTATACCTAAATTAAAATTGTTTACACTATTTACACATCATTCAAAACTCACATTCTTTACGGGTGCCGGGGTAACCAATCCCAGCTCAGACCAAGACACAGTGGTTCCCAAAATAAAAAAAAATTTGTAGGAAGACAACCTACACGACAAAAAGTTACCACCCCTGGCCTGTTTTTACAGTTCGTAATTGATTTTTATTGTTTCAATTTCCTCGAGACATTATTCGATTTGTTTGCAGGAAAGTGCTTGCCATAATTTATTTATTGTTGTGTCTCTTTTATAAAATTATAAATTTGGAATTTTTGGAAAATTCATGGCAGATTTTTGCTCATGCTTGACTGATTTCTATCGTGCAATAAAAATATTTCTCTCCTAATCCATCAATTAACTGATGTCCTTCTTGCTGAGAAAATCGAGGCGACCTGCCACGCTTTACATTTCGAGAGGAATTATCAAATTGATTGTGATAAATTAGATCTGGTTGTGATAAACAGAGAGGAGAAAATTTTCCAAATTGATTTTCTCAAATCAATTAACCATTGTATTCTTGCAAATATGTTGGATATAAACATGTACCAGTTCTAATAACACAAAATTGGTCCAGCACAAATGTTTAATAATAGCATTTCGGTACTACATCCGAGTTTCATTTAACAAAGCTCTCTGTAAAGCTGCAGGAGGTATAGGTGGATCATTGGGTTAAATTCCATTGTCCTGGGTTATTACTGCCAGTAGATAAATTGGGCTTTAAATACCAGTACTGTACGGGCCTGCCCTCTTTACTTTACTAGTGAAGGTGATTGAATGGTGTAATATGTTGGATGTAAAGCAACGCTATAGTGTACTTTATAGAGATGACCTAGATATATTTGTTAAATGAAAATTCCATTTTGAATCTGATAGATCATTTCTCTTGTTTTCTTCTTTTCTTTTTTGCATTTCCTTGTGGAAACAATTTTTTAATTAGTCATATTTTTTTTTTTTTTTAATACATTGCATTTCTCATTACATTAACGATGACATTGAAACAATAAGCACCTTTTTTTTTAAACAATTTTCCTTATGACGCAATTATCACCTTCTAATGGGACAGCTATATTGTTTTAACTTTTAGTTTTTCCAATATTGAAAATGTATATTATCAGACAGGGGTCACACAAACTGTCCATTATGTAATTTCCCCTCTTTATTTACAAAACACTTGGGCAATATTGTATACACAATTAACGACTATATTATTTATTTTTTATGAAACTAATTATTAATGATCATAAATAAAAAAACAAAATAATAATAGATTTATTTAAATTAACTTCTCGAAATGGCTACTTTTTTCTTCTTCTTTTTTTTTTTAAATTACCTTCTCTTACTCTGGTAATTTTGCGTTTTTTTTTAAATTACCTTCTCTTACTCTGGTAATTTTGCGTTTTTTTTTTAAATTACCTTTCTTCCTCTGGTAATTTTGCGTTTTTTTTTTTAAATTACCTTCTCTTACTCTGGTAATTTTGCGTTTTTTTTTTAAATTACCTTCTCTTACTCTGGTAATTTTGCGATATTGTCGAACTTTAGAAATGTAATTTTGATACGATTCTCTAATCAGAATCTGGTAAGAATATTATAATGGGTATGATGAAGGAGAGAAAATGGTTTACTGATTTTTCTAGAAACTCGGAATTTTGGCAATCTATTTATTTCTAGTTAATTTTGTTTGGATGATAGAAATTATGTAATCAACTATGACAGCACTTTAGAGAAAAACTTAACCCCACCCTTCCCCTAAAAGTGCCCTTAAATGAATTTCCCAGAGAAATGTTTAAATAAAAGTTGTAGATCTTTGTATGTTTAGTTTATATAGGAAGTTTCAAGAAAATCGTCGGAGATATTTTTGAGAAAATCGCGAAAAAGGGAAAAAAATCATTTAGTGGTAATGTAAACGCACTTCCGGTTATCCGATTTTTTTGAAAATCCGAATTTCAACAACATATTCAATTCTAATAAACATTATTTAGATGATAGAATTCTATAATAAACTGAAATAGCACTTTAGATGAAACCCCACCCTTCTACCATAATTGGCCTTAAATGAATTTTCCCAGGGAAACCTTTCAAATAAAAGTTGTAGCTCTTTGTATGTTTGAAGAAAATCGTAGGAGCCTTTTTTGAGAAAAACGCAAAAAGTAAAAAAAAAAAAAAACTAGTAAAATGGTACTTCCGGTTGAGGAATTTTGACAGATAGCGTACACACACACACAAATACACACACAACGATCATTTGCTAAAAACCACTTTTTTGGACTCAGAGGACCTCAAAAAGGATATTTCCGATGAAAACTCGTTATCGAAAATTTGACTCTTACTAGAAGTAAGTGAAAGTAAAATATAACGTTTTCTAAGACGTAGATTTCTGTAGAAGCAATTGGCTTTAATGTCAATGTCCTAAGTTATCTAAAACAAAAAAAATCTAGGATGAAAGCAGCCTTGCTTGTCCATGACATACTGTAACCGTTTACCCGGAGATACTTGATGAGAGAATATGCTGATGGTAAAGAATTTTCGTGAGGATGAACATGAATTTTCTTCTCTCTCACTCTCTCTCACTCTCACTCTCACTCACACACACTCTGCGGTTTTAAGTGTTTGGGTGTTGCTGAACCCCACACTCACACATACAATTTTCGTGCATACAGTACCTCAAAAATACTTATTACCGGTGACTATTTAATTACGAAAATCTGACACGAATACAATCTGTAGACGAAAAAAAAAATGTAGACTTATACCATAAAATTGTAAATCTTTTACATTTTATTATGTTCAAATGTTCCCTTGCCTTGGTAAATATTTAACATTATCATTTTCTTAGAATAATTGCTGAACATTTGATGGCCAATTGCGTCTATTACACAGATGATTGTCCATTGAGATTAATTTGTTTGTATGTGTTTGACTTTTTAGTAACCCCCAAGAAACTGTATATTGGTAAATAAATATATAGCTAGCTAAACTTCTTGTTCTTTTTAATTCATAATATTGTCGCAGTTTTGAACTTGTGATCTTTTATAAAATGCCGTTATTATATTCACAATCTTTAAAACTTCGTCATTTATTCATTATAATATTTGTATTATATATTATTATATTTATAAGTATTTAGACGTTGTTTACCCATAGATATATTGTGTTGTATTCTCAATTTCTGCATGTAGAAATGTGAATATTGAACGGCTGGCTGTAGAGAGAGAATTATTTACACCCACTATAATAACACAGACTGGTTGTAGAACAGACTGTAGGGACCTTGAGTATTAATTCACAATTACGTTTAGACCGAAAAATAAAATAAAAAAATTACACAGACACATTCTGTAATCTCTTCATTCTTTTTAAAGTTGTTAATTTTATAGTTCATCTTTTATTTTGTTTTTTTTTTAAATATTTTAAAAGTATTTTTAAACATAAATCAAATTATATTGCTATATTAATATGGAATAATTTGTATAGTAGAGTTTTTATTACATAATGCCGCATTTGTGAGATTAGAAAGGAATTTGTTATATTTAACATACAATAGAATGGAGAAACCTGTTGAGTTTTTGCCTTAAATTCCACATGCTAATAGAATTCTTCATGCAGGATATAGTCCTTTATATATATATATATATGTTTCTTCTGTTTTGGCTCTGATTGGTTTCGGGTTTTCAGCCATAGACAAGAGTAAGGTTTACAATCAATTTGTGTAGAGAGATGACTTCCACTATATGTAGTAAAATAATTATAATAATTTGGTACCTTATCCAACGTTTTAATAATTCCTAATTAGGGATGAAATATATAATATTCACAAAAATAGAAAGTAGGATAGTTCATAGTATTTGACATGTAACCATTACCTAAATCAGTAGTGTTATGTGAACGTCCTTCATAAATCAAATTGACCTGGTTTTAAATAAACTATTAATTTATAATTTTTCCAAAATATTTTAACAATAAAAATAATTATAATTATGCAAAATAAACAATTAGAGGAATTATAAATCTGACTGAATGTTAGATAAAGATGGAAATATTGAAGGAATAGATATGAGAAAACATTGTCTAAATTTCAACAGACTTTCCCTTGACCTAGTTCGATTTCATTTATTGATAATTGCAATCAATGTGTGCAGTAACTACACATTACAAGTGGGGGTAAATTAAAGTAGTGTTAAGTTTCCCTAAATTTCTTTTTTCTGCAGTTTTTTTTATATAAAAAAAGATTTAATTTCCTTACAAAAATTTAATTTATAAACACAAATGTTTAACCTTTACTGTTATAGAGGTTTTTTTTGTTTCTTTATTGTAATGTAAACAAGTAAAACGTTACAAGTCTTAGTTTGGCTTCAATCTCTTCTAAAAGCTTCCTACACAAGGGTTAATTACATTGAACTCAAGGGGCTTTATGGCGCCGTATTTTTATTTAGGAGTTTAGGTCAGTATTTATGGTTGTTTATTTTTCTGTTTATTGTCCTCTAGTATTAAATTAGTAAACAATTTAGATTTGATATAAGTTAGCAAACTTTTTTTTTATCTAAACCAATGATTTAAGGCTAAAGTTTTTACAAATAATAATATTACGCCGATTAATAAACTGAATAAAAAATAGATCTCAGTTTTCTATTTTTATCCTCCTGCTATAAGAAAAAAGTACAGTATTTCCTTAAAAAGTTTAATTTCCCAGTCACCTTCATTTAATCTTTTATATTTTATATTTTTCCAAATTTATTAATAACAACTTATAATAAACTTTATCAATACATTAATTTATTAATTAATAATTTGGAAATTATATATGAACAAAATATTTCAAAAACGGAAAAATTGCAGGCAGTTTAAACTTGTGATTTCCATTTCGGCATGGAGATAGAACCCTCGAAAACCAAAGATGTGACTTTACTGAATCTTTCACCATTTTTTTTTTTTTTTTCAAATTTTCCTTGGTTTTTCTTATTACATTAAAGTCTTTTTATAATTGTACAGAAATAAATTTTCATTTAAAGAATTTTTCTTTAGAAAAATTCCGTTGACAGGTGATCTTTTGGATAATTGTTGATCGTTAGGTCCCATTTAATATATTGCAAACAATGCCATTACAAGTTTTGTAGAATGTTGATGATAAAGGTAGGCTTTGCCGCCACTTGGCCTACTTTGCTGTGAACCCACATTGTAGTAGATCCTTATCTTCTAAAAACCAACAGTGTACCGGCTTATCCCACTTGTATTTTTTATTATGTAAAAATTGTAACTTTATTAGTCATTTGCTATTTAAAATAGTTTGTGTGAGTGTTTCACATTCACTGAATGATTTATTAAATTATGAGAATTTCAACATTCCTAAAATATGCCTTCTTCCAAGCGTTTCTTATTTTTTTCTCAATGACGATTAAAGAAAATATTCCATTCATTTTAAATATTTAAAATTGTTTTCATTCCAATAACTTATTGAGTTAATATTTTTTTCAATAAATTGAATAATAAATATTATTAAATTCTATGTATTTTTTTTTATTAAATATATAATTCAAGGTTTGTTATTTAATAGTTGGTGATTATATTCATCTTTTGTTTTGATATTTGTACTTTCTCAAGGCCATAAAAACCGGTATTTTCTAAAAAGATGCGTCTATTTTTATGATTAATAAGAATAAAAATCAATTCTTTCTAATGTTCTTATATTTATATTTATTTTTTTAAATTATTTTTAATAGCCTTTATTTGGAAAGTTTATTGTTTGCAATAATATTCATAGTATAATTTATACAATGATATAAATGAGTTTTCTTCATATTCTTATGAATATCAAATGAAGGAAAATGAAATATGACATAACTTATTGGCAAATAATACGTATTATTCGCTTTCACTTGTTTCTCTATTGATTAGTAAAAATATATGGACTGTATTATATTGAACCGTGAGATACTCATTTTTATTATATTAAAAATTTAGCTTATTTTAATGTTTTATATATTTTGGCGCCATTTTCAGAATGGAATTAATATTGGATTAAGGAAAATTCTAACAGCCACCAGATTTGTTGCTAAATATTAATTAAGACAATCAACGATCCATTTATTGTTTTAATCATTTATTTTTTTTCTCACAATATTGGAATTAAGTTTCATTTTGTTGCCAAATCATTGAATTTAAGTCTTTGAGGTCTCCAAATGTTTTAGTGTTACATTTTATATAAACTACTTTTCTCGCCCTGTATCTTTATGTTGTACAAATTTTTAACTAATCTACGGTGTCTTAAGATTTTGAATATTAATTTTTTTAAATAATACTTAAGAAGCTTTTCACCGGAAATAGACAATAAAAATTGTCTAAAAATAAAAAAATCTGGTGAGAAACACCCCCGCGTACTTTCTTTTACTACTTGTTAATACTATTTTATATAATGTGGCAAATTTTGTCTTTAAACTTCGAAAAATTTCACTCATTTGTCTCAAACATAAATAAATGTGAAAGATTGTGTGTGTGAGGCGACAAGACCTATCCAGGCAGATAGTGAATGTTTAGAGACTGTAGTCCAGAAGAGAGCAACAATAACATTGATCCAAAAATTGTCTATTTGAAATTTAATTCCCACAAAGTTTCGCAGAATTACCTAAAATATTTTTTTTTTCCGTTTCGGAAGAAATTTTGCAAATAAAAGTGAAAAAGATTTATGTGTACGCATTTAGGAAGTTCCAAATTTAAAGAAGAAAATTTGTGGCCATTTTCGAGATAAAATTCCAAAAAAATTAACAACTCAATAACTTTTTTTTTAACTTTCTCTTACTCCTAGTAAGAGGAAGTATTGTAATCAGGTCAAATTTGCGATATCGAGTTTTCACCGGAAATATTTTGAGGTCCCCTGAGTCCAAAAAAGTGATTTTTAGCAAATGGTCTGTGTCTGTGTATGTGTATGTGTGTGTATGTATGTATGTATGTATGTATGTGAACAGCATAGCTCAAAAGCGAAAAACCGTAATAAGTTGAAACTTGATATTCCGTTTAGGTATCATCACCATGGCATCTGGCAGTGGGTCATCTGTCAAAATTCCTCAACCGGAAGTACCACTTTACTTGTTTTTTGTTTTTTTTTTCTTAATTTTTTTGCATTTCTTTAAAAAATGGCTCCGACAATTTTCTTCAAATTTGGTATATCACCTACACATACAAAGAGCTACAACTTTTATTTGGAATGTTTCTCTGGGAAAATTCATTTAAGGGCAGTAAATGGGGGGGGGGAGGTTGGAATAGGTTTTTTTTCTAAAGTGCTATTTCAGTTTATTAAGCAATTCTATCATCTAAGTAATATTAATTAGAATTGAATATGTTGTTGAAATTCCGAGTTTGATAAACAAAATCGGATAACCGGAAGTGCGTTTGTATTACTACTCTTTACTAAATGATTTTTTTCAGTTTTTCGCGATTTTCTCAAAAATGACTCCGACGATTTTCTTGAAACTTTTTTTATAAACTAAACATACAAAGATCTACAACTTTGATTTAAAATATTTCTCCGGGAAAATTCATTTAAGGGCACTTTTGGAGGATGGGTGGGGTTATGGTTTTTCTCTAAACTGCTGTCATAGTTGATTGTACATTTCTATCATCCAAACAAAATTAATTAGAAATTAATAGATAATCAAAATTCCAAGTTTCAAAGAAATTAGTAAACCGGAAGTGGGTTTTGCTGAACAGTTTTTTCAGTTTTCGACGAATTTCTTTTAAATTTGGTACATAAACTATAAAATTTGTCAATTATAATTTTGAGAACTGGAGTAAGAGAATGTTATGTGAGTGTTTCACACCAGATTTTTTATTATTAGATTAGATATTGTGGAGGGGGGGTGGCTAATTGACTTTAGGTAGATTTTATTTTTGTGGTACACTTTGTAAACTTTCCAAGGTCAAGAAAATTCGTTTGAGTTTCTTTTTTTCAGTTACAAATTTCCAAAAGTTTGTATAGTTTTTTAATTGATAATCATCAAATAGATTTGGATTGTTTTTCAGAAGTATTTTACTTAATCTCATCTTTCTTAGAATTTAATTCGTATTCCAAGTTGCATACAATTTATAGTGAACATTCCTAGTAGTATTCAATAATTCCTAGATTCTAGTCGGTTAAAGTACTGTTCTCTATAATGGAGGATGGAATTCCAAGAACAGTGCCAGCTCTACAGGATTTAATAGCAGGTCTCCTCTCTCTTGTAAACTAGGTCGGCCTGCCCCCCTTGTTAGGATTATTGTTGAATTTGCTCTTTATAAAAATTGTTTCTAATCCGTTATTTACACAGGAGTGAATTGTGAACGGATTTTTTTTTTTTTAAATTCATTTTCTAATCATTTGTCAATTTTCATTTTTATGTTTAATTTCTTTTTCGTCCAGTTAAATACAAGGATCGGTTCTTATAAGTGGCTATTGATTTAAATAAAAAAAGTGCCTGGAAAATTGCTCCAAGATGTTCAAATTTAAGGAAAAAAAAAAAAAATTTGTCTGTGCAGATTCCAAAATATAGACAAATAATATGTCTAGCCACATTTTGTAGAATATTACTACAAAATTGTATTTCTTTATAACCCAAAAAATGTCCTTAAGATTTAAATAATTTTTTTAATGAATATAATATTTAGAAAATATCATTTCAAATCTTAAGGTGGTTTTAAAATAAAATAAATAAAAAAATTAGGAAATGATAAAGTGGGTCGCGCATGCGTCTAACTAACTCAAGGACGACAAGAATCCACAACCTTCTTGTTCAACAACTTCTTCTAGATTTCCTCTCGCCTACTTCTTCTTCTAGTTCCTCTTCTTCTTCATTTTATCACTATTTCCCAACTACCAATGTGTCCTCTCGACTGTGATATATATATATATATATATAAGAGCATGTGTTAAGGTTGATATAGAGTATCTGGATGATATTTTTTCTTCTTAAAAGATTTTCCAGCCTCCTTTTATTTTATATATATATATATATATTTATAAAAAACACATCCACCGCACTCACTTGATAACCTACCCGGAAAATCCTCTTTTCTTGCTTTCTCAAACTCAGACAGACACGTGTACGTTGTTTTTGCCCCCTTTTTTTTTATTTTATTTTTTACTTTCTTTTTTTTTTGCCGTTTGGATAACACACGTGGATTTCTAAGCCGTCACCAACAGGAGGAACACGAGGCAATGTTTGAATCTTCGTCTTTTCAATATCAATAGATTTCTATATTCATTATTCAACGTGTATTTCCAACACGTATTCTATATACATGCCAATCATTCTTTGTTACCTTATATAGGTTGTCTGTGTTCATATTTCCTACTGTAATCAACTCTTCTGCATATATTATATCCATGTCTGTAGAATTGCAATTTTTTTTTTTTTTGTCTAAGATTTATTAATTCCAAGACATTTTTGGATCTTATTATTTTCTTTTGGATTTTAGTGGTGAACATGAAAGTCTTCTTCAGTTACAAATTCATGTTGCCAACGTTTTTAAGGACTCTACTATTCTGAAATAGCATAGTAAAATGTTCGAGTAAACCCAAGTCCACAGTCTTATGAAATCTATTAAGACCACTTTGCATTTTTTAGAATGTAGAGATCTGTGATGTGAATGTGTGTGCGTCAGTCTGTGTATGGTGATGGTGATAAGCTAGAAATCTGCCTGTGGAAAGACCAAACCCAGTTAATTACACATATCAACTACCTTTGCAGACAGGCCCTAAGTATATTGTGTGAATGTTGAGGGGATGATAGCAGTGTAAATATTTTTTTCATCTTCTTAGGTTGGGATTCCCGTAGGAACGTCAAGATTCCTGAAGATCTGGGAAATCCTACCAGTATTAATGGTATAATTGAAATCAGTTTTTTTTTTTATTGAAATAAAAAAAAAAAAATATTGATAGAGATTATGATAAAGAAATGAACGCTTGTTTTATGGAGCTGATTGCTTAAAACGTAATCTTATTCATGGGACTTCCCGTCCACTTCTGTTTCTGAGATTATTCCCTTGTTTTGGAACGAGCGTCTATTAATAACAAAACAAACGCTATTCTTTTAAATTTTGTAGGTATTGACCTTTTTGAAGTGATAATTAATGTTGTTTTGCTGAACATGAATGTAATACTGTTTAATAAAAATAATAGAAAGTAACAAGTTGTACATTGGTTTCACTGTTACGAAACTATTTTAAAAAGTGAGAAATTAAACTGGAGCTGGAGAATTATCAATCTTATGGATTGCGTAGTTCCCTAACACGAGTTACACATAACTGTTCTACTGTGTATCACACGCAATTTTTTTTTTTTTCTATATGCCTGATTGTGTTCTTTGAATAAGAGCTCAGGTAGTGCCTTAGATTCTTGGCAAAAGACATTTAGACTCATTCATTTGTATGATATGATTAATTTATCCAGAATGTGGTGGAAAAATATTATATTTGTGTCTTCTTTAAAATTTGCTCTTGCTTGCGCCTTGCTGCCTTATGTCGCTATTTTTTAACCTGTCTTTCCTTGATATCCTTACTCGGCGTCTGCCAGCAAGTCCATTTCTGTTAGTAGGGAGTTTTTCATGCTGACTGCGCTGATGTTTCCGCCACTTAAAGTAAAAAATTCTTTGGACTATAAATTTAATAAATTCGAGTTCGTTTTAGCAAGTACATTAATAATCCAGAGCATGGATGTTCAGCTTTAATATAATTTTTCTCCCATTCGTAATCTTCACCTCTCAAGTTTATTTTGCCGATTATCCTTTTATTTGTAGAATTTATCCTAATATGGGAAGTTTTTTTTTTTAAATACTTTCATCGGTACCTCCAATGATCAACGGTATTCCAAGCAAAACACACTTAATGCTGAAATTTACATATATCATATTAATGGAGATGATGTCTGCGTAACTTTTCATTACCAGTAGATTTGTCTTTTTATAAGCCTATTTAATTTTATATGCAAAGCAATATCTTCAAGAGTTTATTACTGGAGAAACATATCTGGATCGAGTAAAGACTTTGAAAATGTCATCTGTTATTAATATACACCCACAATCACTTTGTTCTCCCTCCTCATTGTTCCCACAGACTTTTTTATTTAATGACTGTAATAATAATAATAAATATGTTATTTTAATCTTTATGACCAATATAAATAATAATTTTAAAAATAATAAAAGAAGTAAAAAAAAAAAAAAAAAAATAAACTGGTCAATAAACATGTTGATTACTTAGAAGAAAAGAAAAAAGCTATTTAGTTAAATCGAGTTACTCACAAAATATAATGCCATTGTTAAGACAGCTGGACATGTCTGTCGCATTAAAAAACAGAATTCCCATTAAACTGAGGTATTCAAGTTTATAGCAGTAACACGCGATCTTTCTAGTAACAGTATTACAAACACAAACAATTTGAAAGAAATAATGGTTTTTGAAGCACTGTCTCTTATTCTCTCACTCTCTCTCCCCCCTCCCTTTCCTTCCTCTATTTTGATCTGAGGAAGCGTATAAAAGTGTTTTTACTTTCTTATATCTTTACTGTAGGTTTATATATTAGAAAATATTTCAGTGCTTACTTTTATTTCATTTTAGGGTCTTATATAATCTCTCCTTCCCTCTTCTATTTTGTCTGTTTCCGTCTCTTTAAGGACGTACATTCTACAACAGTTTGTAATGTATATAACAGAAAGGAACTTCTTCTTTTTTACTGAGAGGTTAAAGGTCGCGTGCTTCAAAGAACCAGTCAACCAACCCTAGTAGTAGTAATCCCCCAACTTTTGTATCCCTTCATAATTTTATATAGATGGTAAAGGCTGAGGCAATCAGACCTTGCATTCCGATCGATATTTCACTTCCCCTTAACTATTATTATTGGGGTTCATGTCACACATTGTCATTATAGCTAAGCTATTGCAATTATTTAGGGTTATTTATTTGGTTGTTTTGGGTTTTCACAATTAATTAAATATTATCAGATTATAATTTTATTTTCTCTTTTATTCTGCCAAGGAGAAAATTGTTGTGATCTTTTAAGTTTTTATTTATTTAGAAGAACTTACTTTGATGGTTTCTTAATTCGAAAATAATAAATGAAATGTGATAAAAAGGTTTCGGACAGTTGGAAACTTCTAATTTACTGAAATGGTTTGTCATATCTTTCCTCGAGGCATCATTATTATTATAATTAAATAATTGGTGCCCGAAAGCGCAGGACCTAAGCCAATATGGCTCTTATCCTTCCACAAGAAATAAATCACTCGTAAGAATCCTCCTTCAGCGATCTAGCGGTCAGACTACAATATTTTAAGATATATTTAATCTCCAACTCCGCCGAAACATTCCCATGAGAGTGTTATCTTTTCAAATATGCGGAATCACGTATTAGTGAAACGGGGCCATTGATTTACTTAGTGGTAAACTGTTTCCCACTGACTAGCTCGTCACAATTCTGTCACAAACGACTAGACATCCTGCCTATTTTGTGTAAATGACTGGCTACCCAAGAGTGTTCAATCAATACAGCAACTACAACGACTCTCCATTGTATCCTATTCAGATAGAGAAGATGAGATTTCAAGCACCCCCCCGGACTTTATATATACCTTTTATAAATCTTTTTAACCTGACGGAGAACTGACGGCATTATTTCCGGCATAATAATAGCGTCATTTCTTGATTTATTGTTGTAGATTGCCATGAAATAGTAATGTTGAAAATGTGGACAAAAGTGGACAAAAGCATTGTTCCTTCTTCAAAATAATTCCGGCGATTTTCTTCAACTAATTGCATACATATAGGCCTTTAAATTAAATAAAAAAAAAAAAATAAAAAAAAAGATAAAAAAAAAAAAAAAAGGTTTTTTCTGGGATAGCTAATGCCCAGATTTGATGTAATGACTAATTTAAAGTTGCTATTTGACTTTGTCATTGGTAATGTCCTTTTTAAAATATATTTCCTGTTTACAATGTCAAATATAACATTGTTGTGTACATTATAATCAAATTATTGTGAAATTTCACATGAAACTTGGAAAAACCGCGACTGAAACTTATAATTTATTGAAAGAAGTGTATGGCCATGAATATATATCGCGAGCACGTGTTTTTGAGCGGTTTAAGCGTTTTCAAGATGGCAGAGAAGACATTGAAAATGCTTCACGCCCGGGTCGCCCTTCCAAGTCAATAACGGATGACAATATCGAAACAGTCGGTAATCTGGTTCGATCTGACCGTCGGTTAAGTATTAGTGCGATTGCTGAAACTGTAGGAATTGACAAAGAATGTGTACGGCAAATTTTACATAGCAATTTTGACATGAAAAAAGTGTGTGCCAAAATGGTGCCTGAAATTATCACGTTTGCACAACAAGAAGCTCGCAAAAATCTTTGTACTGACACTTTAAACTTATTGGAAAAGATAATAACATGTCACGAATCGTGGTTTTTTTACTAGGATTCTGAAACGAAGCGCTAATACATGCACTGGAAAAGCCCAAATTCACCGAGAGCCAAAACAGCTCGAATGAGCAAATCAAAATTCAAAGCAATGATGATTGTTTTTTCGATATTCATGGGATTGTGTACCTTCTCTGGGTTCCTGAAGGTCAAACTATTAATCAGCATTACTACCTTCACGTTTTTGCTGAACTCCATGAAAGAATAAGGAAAAAACGACCCGAATTGTGGAAAAACAAATCATGGGTTCTCCACCAAGACAATGCGCCGGCTCATTTCGCATTGTCTGTCAAGAGGTTTCCAAGTATAGCATCCCAGTGTTAGACCATCCGCCTTATTCGCCGGATCTTGTACCGTGCGACTTCTATCTGTTTCATAAGGTGAAATCTGCATTAAAAAGAACAAGATTTGAGTCTGTTGAAGCTGTGAAAGAGAAAGCGGCACGCGTCCTGAAGGAGCTGAGACTGAAGAAGACTTCCAGCACTGTTTCAAACAATGGAAGATTTGCATGGAGCGTCGTAGGGATAGAGGAGGGGTGTATATTGAAGGTGATAATAAGTAAATATATATGAAATCAAAATAAAATGTTTTACAGCGTCAGTCTCGTTATTTAATAGCCACACCTCGTATGTGATGATTCGCCTGTAGGTACGATAGAACTCAAGTAATTTGTACATGTTGAACTACTTCTCTCTCTGCCCTATATTGTAAGAATGTTGGATCAATCTGTACTTTAAATGTTCGAATTAATAGAAATTGGTTTATTCGCAGGTAATCAATCATGATCTCTGAAGAAGTATCTAAAACTCACTTTTTTGTAGAATCACCGCAATATAATATCAAAATTCAGAGGCTTAAAAAGAATTCTTTTAAAATTTCAGAAGTGAAATAAAATTAAAAAAAAAAGTCGTTATTTTGAAGTTATAGAAAAAATTTTGAAAATTTTAATGATTAATTTATTATTTTATAATTATTACTATAATTTTATTAAAATCAAAACATTTTAGAGATAAATGCCATTTTAATTAATTTAATGTAATCACTAAAGATGAGGGAAAAACACTTACCTTAATTAAAATATTCTATGATATAAATACTAAAAGACCACTTATTACAATAAGAACCATTAAGAAAAATAATTAATTAAAATATTTAATAAGTTCAAAGAAACGATTTTTTTTTATATATAAAATACTTGTATATTACTGGCGTAAGAAAAAGTATTGCGATTGGGTCAGATTTTTCTAAATTGAGTTTTCAATTGTGTGTGTGTGTGTGTGTGTGTGTGTGTATGTGTATGTGTAGAGGGAGAGAGAGAGAGGGTGAGTGAGAGAGAGAGAGAGAGTTAAAAAAGGAGTGAGAGAACACAGATCTCAAAAAGAAAAAAAAATCGCAGAAATCGTAAATTTTCTTTTCCTTTTCTTTTTTTCCTTTCATTTCACTGAATAGTTCTATCATCAACTTTTTTGGGGAGGGGGCCGGGTTCTGAGAGATCTGTAACATTAAGATTTCCTTTTATATGTAGTGTCCCTCTAGTGTAATTTATGATTCTTCCACTTATAAAATATAAAAAGTGTATTGAAAGAATTACAGTTTGCTTTGATAGAATTACAAGTTTGTAGAAACTCGGGTAATTGAAAAGTACGTCATTGTTGTATTATAGGTTTCGTGTACTTTTTTCGCTCCTAATTTTTTTCGAAAACGGCCTCAAAGATCTTACAATTGGAATGCTAACTGCATAGATTGATGTAGGTTGTAGATTGTTGTAGGCGATTATTGCACTGCGACCTGAAAGATCTATTGTGCCGTCCCCGAAGCCTTCTCCAATGCATAACCGATCTCCAAGCAGCGTTCTCATCAGCAGTCAAGCCCATCGCCGGTCAGTGAGTTATAGAAGCTCCTAGGAAGAGAAAATCTAAGGGCAGCATGCTGGATCTAACCTGGACCTCCGCTTTGCTAGTCCAGCGCGCTACCACTCAGCTAATCCCTTCCTTCTTTCTTGGCTTTCGCCATTTAACTAGAGACGGAGACCCTACTTTGCGTACTGTTTTTGTCCTTGTCTGAAAAGTGTAGAGTGTATGTAGTTTAGGTGTATTGTGTACTGTTCTGATGAAATGCATGGAGTACTGAGCTGTGGTAACTCCCCAAGTAACTGCATGCAACAGATACTCCTTGCGAACAATTACATATGTACATATATGTATAAATCTAGCATTTTTTTTTTCCTAAAAGGGCATTTCGGAGAATCTGGTAAATTAGGCTTTAATTCTAAATTCGATTATTTTTTGGGGGGAACTGATCCTCTAATAGCCGCTATACCGCCACCAAGAAAAGATACAACCTTCCAGATTTATATTAGTACTAATATTAACCAGCTAAATTATGATTATTTTTGGTTTCCGCTGACATTTTCATGGAAAAAAAACACTTGAGTTTCCTGGTGAGACTGTGACACAGCAGTGGTTTACTAGAAACCGATGTTTCACACATATTGCAATGAGCCTTTTCAGGGTTGTTACATCTTGAAAGCTAATGATCCCGCGATCTCAAACTTGAAACTCAAGTGTTTTTTTTATTTCAATTAGCTAAATATTTAATAAAACTCTTAGGATTTTAATAAAAAATCTCAATTAGAATAATAAATTATAATAGTTACTAAAAGAAGAAGTCGTTTGAATATTTTGCAAGAGAATCTGTTTTGTTTTATTTAAATTTATATAAATATTTTGCATCATTTTTACAAAATTAAAATAGATAATTAAAAGTTTCCTAGAAGATTATTGTTATAGTTTTTTTAAAAATTTATAATTACTTTATAATAAATTTATTTAAAAATAAAGATTGAATTTTAATTAAAATTATTTATGTTTACAGTAAACTTAAGCGGTGCTGGCAGAGTTGATATGTCTTCATTTGAATTGCTCAAAGTTCTGGGAACTGGAGGTGAGTTTTAAATTAAGTTTTTTTTTTTTATTTTCTATAAATTTTAAGTTATTTAATTAACTGATGAGTTTCATCGAAAGTGAAAGTTGTTTAAAAGAAAAACCTAAACGATTTTATAATTCCATTTTTACGTTAATTTTAGAATTTTCTTTATATCATTGTTCCAATGATTTCTTAAAGGGAATTCATACACAGATCCGTTATCATATTGTGGAAGATATATTTTTGCTTCTTTCATTCAGATAAATAGTAACAAAAAAAAAAATAATGAATAAAAATTACTTAGAAATTATTTGATTATTTATTCGACAAGGTCGTGTGAGGAATAGTGAATGGGAAATATAATACAGTAATACTAGAAAGTCTGTTGTGTGTTATTGTTTTTCTATGAAGTTGGAGAGAGCCACCACTTGTTTTTGCTAATAATAACATCAGAACTGTAAAACTGTTTTTATTTATCTTATCTATTCTATTATCATTTAACTATCTTTAATACGTTCTATTCATGGACATAGAACTCCATCCAGCGGGAAAAAGTGAAAGTATATTGTGGAAAATAGTAGTAAACTATATTTTTATTTCCGTTATTATTTTACATAAAAATTAAAATCTTATTTTTTTTTTATTACGATATTCTGTATTAATAATTGTTTTATCTACAATCTATCTTATTCATACAATCTTATCTTATAACATAATTTTGCAGAACAGTTAGATCGCACCGGGGGTTTATTATTATAAACTAACTTTTCGTCCATATTGCAGTAGAAGCATCTTTAAGATAGAGTCGAATTTTGAGTGGTCAATCAACACTGAACAAGAAATAGGGTGAATAGATCAAGCAGGTGAAGAGAGGCGGGGCCAAATTGCACTTCATTTTACACATAAATGGCTATAGGTTAATGGGCGATGTTTATGATTGGCTGGCGGATGAGTTGTCTAATTTTCATTACCCTTAAGCCAAACTTGTAGTTTAGTTTTGTTACGGAGAACCGATAGTTTGCGTGCAAGATGGAGGAGGACACGTAGTCCACAAACCCTTTCCTTCTACTCACTTCTACTACTTCTTCTACCCACCCTGTTTCTTGTCAGTGTTCACTTAACATTCAAGTCATCACTATCCTGAAGAAGAAGAGCTGATTGCAATATGAACGAAACGTCGGTTTGAATAAAATAACTAACCACTGATACGGCCTCAACTCGAAAACCTTAAGTGTTTTACTTGAGAATAGCCGCAGAAGACTACAAGAACATACTATAATTTGGTAGATCTCCTCGTGGAATTTATTATCTAATATGTATCTATCTACGCTGGACCAGCAACGCGGAGGTCCTGGGTCGAATCTAGCATGCTGTCCTTAGATTTCCTCTTCCTAGGAGACTCTACAACTCAGTGTACGGTGATGAGCAGTATTGTCTGTAGCTAGAGAACACTGCTTGGAGGCCGGCAGTGCACTGAGAAGGCTCCGGGGGGCACAATAGATCTTTCTGGTCGCAGTGCGATAATCCCCACTAAAACAATCTACATGTATCTATCTAAAAAAAACTTTAGTTTTATATTATAACCCGACGTTTCGCCCATATTATAATAGCTTTCTTCAGAGTAATTTCGCCTCTAACGTTGAAACAATCACTCAAGTCCAAGAATCTTCAATATATCCATGTCCGGAATTTTACACAAACCGGAATTACCATTTAACAGAATTTTGAAAACATTTAAAAAATATTGTTCGGAAGAAAATAATTTTGGAGAGATAGCATGCTGTGCGTTAGGCTTCCAATTGAAATATGTTATTTCAATGTATTGAATGTTTCCAGCTTTATGTAACATTACTATAATTAAATCTGTTGTAAAAATTCCAAGTTTGAAAAGAAACTTTTGTCAAATACGGTATTTGAAAAATCTAGTTTTCAATAAATTGTGCGATTGTTTCTTATAAACAAGATTTTCAATTTTTTTTTGTATGTAATCAATTAAAATACGACTTAACTTTTAAAGGTCCTTTTTAGTTAAAAACTATCAATTGTATATTCTAATAAAAATGCATTGTCTGTCAAAATTTTTTGAAATTAGAATATCATTTTAAAAAATTAATTAGCATTTTATTATGCCTTAGTATTTAACTCCATTTTCATTAACATACATAAATTGATTGTTCATTGCTGTGTATTTTGTTTACAAGTGTTGATTTTTATTCGACTATAATTCTTTGTAAAAAAAAAAGAAGATCTTTGCTTTTTAATAGTTTTTTTGATTATGTTACATTACAAAAGTAAAAAATACTTAGTTCAATACTTTTTTTTATCTTTTACAATTATTAAGTCCATAATTCTCTAAACTGTAATAAATTTTCTAAACTGTATAAATATATTATCATCTTTATTAAATTCTTAAAATTATTATCATTATGCAGTTAAAATCGGTTTATTTGCTGAATAAGCGAAGAGTGAACTTTTACAGTAACGGCTTTAATATTTCTGTCTAATGCCATTTCAGGCCTTGCCTTTAAGCCACTGTTTTCTTTCTCATTCGTCCTCATTTTGAACTTCTCCATTTACCATTAACATTCTTATAGAATATTAAAATAAAAGAGAAAATAGAAAGAATGAAAAACAAAACAAAAATTAATAAATATTACATCACTTTACAAAATGCCAAATTGCTGCATCTGACATTTTCCTTAAAAAATTATTTTTGCCAAGTTAATTTCATCGCTGCCCATTTTGCCTTTTTTTGTTTTGTAAAAATGTAAAAATTAGAAATACTTTTGTTTATTACATGCCAGAAAGAACTTGTGTATGTTTTTAAAAAAAATTGATTTGTGGTGATTCGACCTATTGCGTATATTGCTTGTGATGTAATTCATACATATATATATATATTCTTCCCTAAACTTCCCTTTACTAACAGTTTCTTTTATTTTTTATTTATTATAATTAATATTTTTACTGTCATACATTGAAAGAACATATCTTTGAATAATGGTTCTGGTGGGATATTTACGTAAATCTTGTTATGTAGATATTTGCAATAAAACTGTTCACTAGTAAGAAGGTGTGTTTTGTTTTAAAGATTTAAGTGTTTGGTATAAGTGATTGGAAAGTTTAGTAGTTTTTTTTTTTGCTAATGATTTGTTTTAATACGGCTTTAATTACAGGATCTACGAATCTTACAGCAAAAAAAAAAATGCTAAACGCTCTTCAATTTTCTTTTCCATTTCATTCATATATAACTTTATTGACAAATTGTTTCAAAATAAACGTATAAATATTGTAAACATATGTAAAGAGAGAGACTATAGCAAAGCGATATAGCTGTGGACCTGCTAAAAATGGGGAAATTTTCCCTTCACGATCCCGGCGAGATTGGTAGTTAGTTACGCGCCTGAAAAAGTAGACATTAATTGTCGTAAATCTTTGTATATATAGTAAAGTGTACGAGATGTGTAAATTAAGTAATGAGACTGATTTTTTATCTATTTTTATTCAAATAAAATTACAATTCAACATTGTCCCCTTCAAAGTAACTACCTTGGGAAGCCACACAACGCTGAAGACGATTCTTCCATTCGTCATAGCAGTGCTGGAACTCGGATACTGGAATAGACTTCAGTAGGTCGGTTACGGCTGTTTGAATATTCTCCAATGTTCCAAAATGACGTCCCTTGAGGTGATTTTTCAATTTGGGGAACAAAAAAAAAGTCACATGGACTCAAGTCGGGTGAATAAGGAGGCTGAGGAGCCACAGGAATGTTATTACTGGCCAAATACTCATTAATGTGAAAGATTTTTCGGAACCATTTTTGCACAAATTCATCCCCAATTCATTAGTCAAAATTTGATGAACGGTTGTGTGAGTCAAATTCAACTCTTCGCCGATCATTCGGACTGTCAAACGACGATCTGAACGCACGAGATCGCGGAATCTGCCAACATTTTCGTCGGTTCTTGAAGATGAAGGCCTTCCACTGCGAGGCTCGTCTTCAATTGATTCCCTTCCTTCTGCAAACGACTTAAACCACCAAAAACCTGTGCTCTCGACAAAACATTGTCTCCATAGGCCTGGCACAGTTTTTCAAACGTTTCCGTTGCACTATGCCCAAGTCCAAAGCAAAACCTGATAGCACAACGTTGCTCGTAATTGATATCACTCATTTTTAAAACGCACTGAAGAAAACCTTACTCACAAAAAAGTCACTACGGACAGTGCAACAACTCTAGCATTTTCAAATTTGCACTGGACGTGTATCAGATGTTTACTTGCCCTACCACGCATGCGCCGCGTCTTCAGTGTTGCCAGATCGAACACTAGAAAATCAGTCTCATTACTTAATTTACACACCTCGTGTATATAGCGTTTATAGTTTTACATTTGTGGTAAATTGGAATTTCCTAGTGATGGGATTTTGTCCGGAATATTTGTACTTGAAATCTTGGATATATGAACAATTGGATAGGTATATCAAACTTTGTGTTTATTCACTAATCCGCTATATAGTACAGCGGTAAGATAATATTGTGACATTAAAAATGACTGAATCATTCAAAAAAATTTTTTTTTTTTAAATTTTTATTTTATTTTATTTATTCTTTATTGGATTAAGTTTAAAGTATTAGCTTCTTAAAAAAATAAAATAAATGAATTCTATCAGTACTTTTTATGTAGTATATTCATTTAACCATTCTAGATTTGATTTTTATAAATATATAAGCAACAATTGTTTATTATTATTATTCGCAAAAGGGGAGGGCAAAACCCTACGCTATCCAAAGCCCCCCAGGGCCCATATAGCTACCCCTAAAGAATAACAACCACTGGGACTAGAATGAAAATCCAGGCCCAGGTTTCAACCATCTAAGTTTCACAACAGACCGAACAAATCGGACCAAAACCTTAAAAGGACACAGCTTAAGATCCTCTACCGACATCCTATTCCGGCCGAAGGTCCTAAACCTAATCTCCTCACAACCCAAACAATCCGTCATCAGATGCATGGGTGTTTCCTCCTCAGTTTCACAAACTCTACAAAAGGGTCAGGCACAAGTCCCATTATATAGAGATGTCTCCTTAAACCACAATGCCCAGTGAGGAATCCAACCAGATACCTGAGGGAGGTCCGAACAATTGTTTAAGACTTCAGCAAAAACAAAAAACAAATTTCCTGTATTTTGTTATTATTATAAGTCCCAATTGCGGATCCTGGCCAAATTCCCCTTTTTAAAATTTCGCAACAGTAAGAAATAATGAATGTAATAAAAAAGGAAATATTATTTACATTAGTTTTTTTATATAAAAAAAAAATGATTGTTTTATTCATCTAGATTTGCCAATAAATTTTGCTAACAGTTATTGGACTATTTTGAAGTCTACGTTTTAATAGCTGAGATTGCCATAATAAGATGAGGTAGCTCAGCTTAGAATACTGACATCTATATACCGTTGTTACATCATTGTAAATCCTCTAATTCCAATGTACAATCTTTGCTAGCTGTCATTTCCATACCATAATGATCTCGTCAACCTGAACGTTACCATTTCCCCCTCCCTATAAACTATTGATCCCGGAGTAAATATTAAGAAAATCACAGTCATTAATGTTTTTTTTCACCTTTAGATAGTTCTGTTCATAATCTATTTAAGGTTAAAAGATTTACGGTTGATTAAGTACGGGTTATCCTCTAGATCATAACTTAGTAAATTGTGACACGAAACTCGCATTTTAAATATTTTTAAAACAACTTCAGCTAATAAGGAATTATTAGATATATTCTTGCGTCATTTATAAGATTCGTTATCTTAACACTTGACAACGATAGTTTAGTTTTTATCTCTTATATTGAGATAAACGATCCTACCTAATATGTTGCAGCTTTTATATGTGGGATTAAAATATTTTTTTTTTTTTTTTTGTTAGTTTTTTTGTTTTATGGATTTGGCTTTTATGATTTTTGTTTTAAACATAAAAGTTTAAAATGTTAACGGGAATCATTTTATCCAGGCAGAGATTCTGCTATATTTTGGAGGAGCATTACTAAAATCAAGCTTAATAATATATGGCCTGATAAAATTTTCAGAAAGTTTCTCTAGGTCTCTTCAAACTCTGACCAACACTCAATCGTTAGTGTAACTTTTGTCTTCTAAGAATAATTTAAAAATTACCTCTTCTAGGAATAATTTGAAATTGTAGAAAAGATGTTTTAGACGCCTACAGCATCATGGGGTTACTTAGATTTGAAACATAAATTGGTGTTAAACTTCCCTTTTCTAGTTGATTATTTTTCTAGAAACTTGTAATTTTTATTACACATTTATATCTCTAATATTAAATATGTGAAGTCAGTAAATGGACCTATACTAATTTTATTGAAGTGGCCCATTTTGGAGGAAAGCCTGACGTCATGTTTTCCCACAGAACCACTCCTAAAATATAGGGAAGGGAATAGTAAGTGGTTAGCGTATTGGACCGCCACGCGGAGGACCCGGGTTCGAGTCCAGCTGTGCTACCCTTAGATTTTTTCTTTCTAGGAGCCTCTACAGCTCACTGTCCGGTGATGGACAATGTTGTCTGTAACTAGAGAACACTGTCCGGAAGCCGGCAGTGCACTGAAAAGACTCCGGGCGCGAATGACCATAGATGTTGACGCGCCTTAAATTTAAAAAATATATATATATTTTATTTTTTGAAAAATATTTGAAATAAAAATATAGGACGGAATACTGAAGTCAGATTAGAAAGTCCTTTTCTGAAAATATATTTCATAAAAAACCGAAAACAAAAAAGTTATTTTCCCGCACTTCTACTGGATAACGGATTTGGATGAAAACTTTTGGTTCTAATCTTATTTCATCTTACAGTATTAGAAATCAAGAGTTGATCTAAAACAAAAGTTAAATTAAATAAAAAATGGGGTCTCTTCTTTGTATGTACCGATCCTACTTCTGACTTGGTCCTGGACTTTGCGTTATAAAACCGTTCTAAACCACCGATTACCTTTCAGTACTAATCAGTACGATCTCAGGGGTCTAATGGTTCTTATCATTCAGTTCGTACAATATAAGTTTAATTAATGACGAAACAAGTAGGTCAAAAACTGTTAGTTAATTAATACACCCCCCACCCATAGCTGTAATTGAGACTACCTCTTCTCCTTAGAGATGACTCCCTTTAGACTCTACCACTTACAAATAAAAGAAGGAATATTGCGAGACATATGAAAGAGAGGACCTCAAATAATCAAAAATCAGTTAAACTCCAGTCGAACAACAAAGTAACTACCGGGTCTTTGAGGCCACTCTATCGTCTTGCGCTACTTTTTTCTGTAAAATCATTACAGTACAGTAAAGTTCTTGTAATTGTACTTTTTATTAAGTAGTTTGTGAGTTAATTTTCGTCTTTTACAACCTTATAACAGAAGTTCTTTTTCAGAAGATAAGGTGATAGAACGACGTGACAGATTAGTTATTTTTTGTTAAACTGGGATTTAAAACCAACATTATAGCTGATGATGATTAGTTGTGAACCGCTTCGTCTTTATATGCCTTGGTATGTCCTTAATACTTCTTCTGTTTGTGTAATGGTGAAAATGATGAACACATCAAGAGAACACTGAACTCACAATTTATATTTGAATGCATTTACTGAGTAAGGATTGAAGAGTGTATGGAATGACCGAACAGAGAGTTATTGTGAATGTAGAATATTGTAACATTGGCTGTTATGAACCGCTTGTTGAGTTATGTAACAAATTAGAACTCTTGCTTGTTCTAACAGTGGTGAGCTAGTGTAGCTAGTTTAGTGAACCTTTCAAGTTTGATATAGCGACTGATGTTTCTTCACTCTTTAAAGTTTTATCTGGTGAGTGAATGTTCGACACCTTATATGGTCGGCTTTATTCAATTTCTTCTGCGTGATGCGGTTGCTGTTGGAATTAATGGGTCCTGCTTTTGTGTGGAAATTTGCTGGCGATCGGTTTATATTACATCTTTCTAATCGGCTTAGAGTTAGATTAGACTGATTTTTAAGTTTGTTTTAAATAGTAAATTCAATATAAAAGTAAACTTACAATGTTAAACTAAATATTCAGAGCCATAAAAGGGAAAATAAATAAAAATAAAAAATATTTAAATTGATTTTGAAATAAAATAAATTTATTCTTTTATATTTGTAGTTTTTCACATCGATCATTTTGTTAAATGAATTTCAATAGGCCATAAAATAATTGCAAAACATAACTAAAATGAAAACAATAGTCTATAATTAATTTTTTATAACTTAATACACCGTCAATATATACATAAAAATGACTTTGAGCCCATTTCTAATTATCTAAAAATAGATGTGTATAAAAATAAAACTATTCCCTTATTTTTATTAATTAAATAATATTATAAAAATAGTGTATAGTGATATTTATAAAAATAAAATAAAATATAAATAACTAAAATTAACCTGCATTACAATTTTGTGTTATAAAATAATAATTGGTATGTAATCTGAGTGGATATTTATAGAGTGTGCCATTCTGACGCCCCCCTCCCCCCCGCATATACTACAGTACAGAGTGCATGCAGCAGGCTGGTTCGTTAGGGGGCCCACCACCTCCCCACCTCCCCTTGTTCTGTTGTTACAACCTTGGCACTTCATACCAGTCTCATCGCTATCTCTCCGCCTAGTTCTCATATCCTTTCTATATTACATGACCTAGCTTTAAACTACACAATCATCTTTACACTTTTTTATTTAATTTATATTTAACAAACAATTATTTATTAATTATTGATAATAATATTCGATATAAAACTAATAGAAACATTTTAAATAGTTTATTTTTATTTTTGAAGTGGGTATCTAAAAATGAAATGTAGGTTATGTTGGAGAATAAGCTTAGGTTTTATTATTCCTTTCCTTATGTAATTCTATTCTATCCTTAATGCTCTAAATATTCGTTTTGAATGTAATTTAGTCATTTTGAATATTCAAATTTTAGTCACAATATTTATTCATAGTTGTCATTTCAGATTCATTTTTTTTTTTACTTTTTTTTTTGTTATAGTTTAATTATTAAATGTATAGTGCATTAATATGGTATTTAAATAGGCTATTAAATTGTAATGTGTTGGATGAATAATTTTAGAACCACCAACAGCTTCAAATAATGTTCTGTCCTTTTCTTTTTTATCATGTTCAGAAATTCAGAGTTTTCTCTTTTTATTGGTTATTGGAAAAAAATATTAATAATTTTAATAGATTTTTTTTTTTTTTAATATTGTACAGTTTTTATTATGATTGAGGGCTGCCAGGAGTGTAAAAATATTAATTGGAAATTGGTTTAATAGTTTTGGTGTGTGAAAAATTTGGATTTTCATTTTATTATCATAAAGGAAATTATAATATATAATTTGGTTATCAATCAATGTGGAGTAATCGTTAGAAATCCATAACGATTTCAAAAACAGTTCATATGATTTTTTTTTTTTTATAAAATTTTCCAGCTATTTTGAGTTTAGAGTGTGAAATTCTTTGCAAAATGCTGAACTTTACGCTTCCTTTTGAAGTACTATGTCAGATAATTGTTTGGTCCTACCATTTATTTACGCCAAAATTTCTAAATTTTAAAGATAATATGTTTGTTGGAATTGGAGAATTACTAAAGAGACTGTGGAGCAAGTGCCGGGTTTAATCATGTGTAAAACGTGCCCTATATATTTGATTCACAAAATTCCTGTAGTATTTCTTTTTTATTGATCCTTGTCAAAATTACTTATTATTTCTGGGCACAGTAGGTTGTTAATTTTTTTATTTAAGTTTTTCCAATATGTGGTATTCCTCGTTAAATGTGTGCATTTCTTCAAGATCGTTAGCCATTAATATGATTTTCTGGTCACTTTTTCCCAGCATAATTCCATATTGGTGGCATCCTTTCAGGAGAGTCTCCATCCCGCCATATCTTCTTCGACGGTCTATCCTTGGCCTATCTCTTCTTCTCCATTGAGACACGCCTAGCATCAACTTCTTGGTATAATGGATGAGTTAGGTGGAGAGAATTTGTCTGGTTGATGAAATAAGAAGACAGGTTAACACTGGTTAACTATGTATAATAATAATAATGAGTGATACTCTGCCTGGTCTTTCCACTTGTAATGATACTGTATGGTAGAGTGGAAAAGGGGTAATGACACGTAGTGATTGGCTGTATGAACTGAACTGTATTGAACTGTATCTCCGTGGACTGTCCGTCGCTCTATATATATTTTCTCCCACTCTCTCGGACTGGAGTGGGAGAACTTGATTCAACTACTCATAACTATTCTATCCTCAATTAGTAATATTCTTTATTTCCTTTGTTGAGGAGCCGTTAATGTCCAGGATCTACCCAATATTATTTAAAAGTTTTATACACTTTTATAACATTATCCTCGATTATGTGCAAGTCCATAGCACACATATTTTCCTAACATTCCCCTTTTTGTGATGCAGATCCCTCTATAATTAGAGCATGAACTTTTTTTTCTCCTTTTTTATTTTTTATGGATAGAGCTGGTTATAACATCGCATTATTTCACTGGTTATTCCTTCTTCATTAATCAACTTGCCAATCAGTTTACCCATCCATGCTGATATATCGATTTCGCTGGGATTCTTTGTATGTTCAGTTAAATTCTTTTAATAAAAAAAACACTAAACTTTGAACAAATACAAGTTTAAAAATCCTTTTTTGTTAGACAAAATTAACAGATTTTTCAAAGGTACTAGCTTTTTTACCTTGGCTTAATTTAAAAATGAGAAAAAAAAAAAAAAATGAAATCATCTTTTTTCATTACGGTAAACCTTTATATTAAATATTAAAAAATAAATACATAATTTTTGAAGAAATGTTTTGAATAAACAAAATAATTAAGAATAAGTCAACAACTTGTTGCTATTGTCTTATTTATATTGCCTAGATTCCTTTCTATCTTTACATTAATTATAGCTTTAAATGTGTGTATATCTGTATTTGTGTGTGTGTGTGTGTGTTTGTGTGTGTATGTATCTATGTTTCTGAACTTTTCATGTTTACCATAGTTTATTTCCAAGGTTTAGAATATAAGTATACAAATTCACAATGAATCTAATAGTGAATATTATTTTTGTGAACATTACGAATTATTTTGTCATTGTTATTATTTGCTTAGAATTAATGAAGTTCAAATTCCCAGACAAACTTTTCATAACAAAAAAACAAAAGTTTTGTAAAAAATTTTCAGAAAATAAACTAGGAAAGAAACAAGTGTACAATGTATTTCTCAATAAGTAGGAGAAATTCTTCGTATTTTCACTTGAATCTAAAATTACTTTTTATTGTGTATAATACAAGATATGTTATGATGTTCTTTTGTGAAATGGGTTTTCTTACTCTGTATCATCATTTTATCTGTATGATGAAATTCGATTCACTATTCTTCAACTTCACTTAGCCTTCTCTCTCTCTTTCATTTTTAAATATGTTTTTAAAGATAATATATTCTACTAATTTTTTTTTGTCCATAATTTAGTTTTCTTTTATATTATGAAGTTCTTCTCTTAAGTGTATTGTTTTCTATGTATTAAGTTGATTCTACTCAAAACTGCCAGCAAGTTTTAACAAGTTTGATTTTGCTTTTTAAGTTCAAAAAAAATCTAATCTGTTTTGAAACATTCATACGACTTTTTATTCTTATTTGGGATACATGTTGGTTAGCATGCATATATGGTGTAACACCAACCAAAGACAGTAAAAGAAGAGAAACGAACCTATCCACTCTCTCGGACTGGAGTGGGAGAAACTGTATAAATACAGCGACGCCACAGTCCATGGGAACGCAGTTCAATACAGTTAAACAAAAAATAATGGATGTGTTAGGTGGAGAAAATTTAGGTCTGGTTGATGAATTAAGAAGACTTAGATAAACTGGGGTTAACTATGTATGATAATAATAATGAGACATAGTCTGCCTGGACTTTACAATAGAGAATGGTTAAGGTAGAGTGGTAACGAAATGTCACGAAGTGACTGGCGAGATGATGACTATAGTGAACTATATTGAACTGTGTTGAACTGTGTTTAACTGTATTGAACTGTGTTTAACTGCATTGAACTGTGTTCCCATGGACTGTCCGTCCCTGTATTTATACAGTTTCTCCCACTCCATTCGAGAGAGTGGTTGGGTTCGTTTCTCTTCTCTTTACTCTCTTTGGTTGCTGTTATATATGGGTAGGTATTACTTAATGTGATTTTATTGTATTCTTAGAAGACAATGCTAATACATTGAAAGAAATAAAACTTAATAACATTTGAAATCTAAACCTATAGATAATTAAAACAAATAGGTTAAGAAAAATTTTAAAATCTTTGTATAATTTACTCACTACTGAAGTGGCGCCACTTTACGAGGAAACCTTAATGTTGCAGAATTTTCACCCGAAACCATTCAAAAAACAATCTTCCTGAAAAAAGTTATTAAATAAAAGCGATTAGCTTTTTATGTGTGATCCAAAGCAGAGAGGCAGAGAGAGAGACAAAATTGAGAATTTCACTCGCTACTTAGACCAGATTAGAGTGGGAGACTCTGTATGTATATAGCTGCGCCAACCGTACAAACGGGAGTCTTTTAGAACGGTTTGTACGGCAGTTACAACGCGTCAGCAACCAACTACTACCCTTCTCTTTACCCAGTCTAGATCTCTCGCTACCTAATTTCTATTTACGTATAAAGTCCTGGCAGTTTTATGTCTCTAAAGGAAGGTATTAACTCAGCGGTAGCGTGCTGGACTAGCAACGCAGAGGTCTCGAATTCGAATCCAGGTTAGATTTTCTCTTCCTAGGAGCCTTTATAGCTCACTGTTCGGTGATGGGCAGTGTTGTCTACAGCTAGAGAACACAGCTCGGAGGCCGGCAGTGCACTGAGAAGGTTCCGGGGGGCACGTAGATCTTTCAGGTCGCAATGCAGTAATTCCCTATAACAATCTTATCTTTGTGTCTCTAGTTAATTATACAGTGTTCAACATTCATACTTGCATATTCCTCAAAAACCCTTCCTCACTTATTTCCCTCCTTCTAAAATCTACACACTCACTTATATACCATTGGCTAAAAAAAACATTTTTGTCGTGTTAATAGGCAATTAACAGTTTTAAACCATCGTAATATTTATTCTTAGAGTAGTAAGAGAATTAAATAAAGAAAAAAAAAATATATTGAGTACATTTCCAAATCTCTTGTCATAGATAAACATTTCTCTTCATAGTGTACCTTTCTGCTTATTACAATAGATATTCCCATAATCTAAATCTCATTAATTAACGATTAAATATGTTTTAAAAATTACCAGTTAGAACAAAAACTTGTTTTTGTCGGACAAAATGATAATTTTGATGTAAGAGAAAGTATTTGTGTTGAGTATATTCGTTTTAGATGTTGTTTATTTTCTGGGCCGTTAGATGGTATGACTAGATTACATTAATTAGTCTTACATTGCAAAACAGTATTAAATTTCAATATTGTCCAATGTCATTTACTACTTTCTGCTAATGATTTGATTTACTGAATAGAATTTCTTAGTGTTGGTTTATTTGAATATTAGCCTAAACTTTTCTTACAATAGATAAAAACATTTGGAAATGGTCTTATACTTTTATTTTCTTTATAAAACAGCTGGCTCACTGCGATCGTATCAAAATTTTGAGATGTTTGAAGTTCCCTTGAGCATAGAAACGAAAAATCAAAGCATGTTCAAATTTGGTGTATTATTTAGGCACTATAAGAGGAACATGCATCAATCAGGATAAGGTTAGAACTGATCCAAAAACTGGCTGTCCTAATTTTCTTTAAGCCTGATATTTCAACTATTTATAAAAAGATCTACAAATTTTAATTTGTATGATTTTGCTGAGATAAATTAGTTTTGGAGGGAGAAGGGACGAAAGACGCCCATTGTGATTGAGGTAAGGCTATCCTAAACAGTGTCATTTTTCTATATCGTAAGTAGTATCTTCTATATTTATATACTATAAATAGTAATTAACAAACTATAATCTCATTCTTCGAGGTATGATATGTACCCAAATGTATAAAAAGAACAACTAGTCTTCATCCAAATAATTCAGATTTCTTTCAATGTTTCACAATTCATTTCATTTCGTGTTCATAAGGCAGTACTCGGAATTGCTTCCTCAATTCAAAATCAGTTTACTTAGTGAATTGGAAAAGTCTATAAATTTAACAAAATATATCATTTTTTTTTTTTCTAAGAAAAACTTCCAATTAATAATCTTCAATAATTTGATTATCATCTTTTTAATTATAGTCATATAAATAAGGGGAATTAGGGAATTTTAGTTTTTAGTGAATAATTTAAGTCAAGTTTCTGAGTGTAAAAATATAGTGGGAGCATAGTTGATGAACATGATTATGATGATGATGACATATTACACGTTGTTGTTGTTGTGATATATGTATGTATGTATGTCAGTGTAAAGTGTGTTTATGAATGTAGGTGACGTAAGTGTGATGGCCTTCCAGCGGGAGATCTATGCGCAATATTATTACTACATTCAGTATCATCAATTCTTTAGTAGAAGACTCCTTCCTACATTGTATATGTTTTTATATGTTACATATATATTTGTAAGGAAATACGTACTTACATATATGTAAGTTTTTATAAATATATAATGTGCGTATGTGTGTCTGTATGTATATATATAAAATTATATATATGAATGTCCTTCAGATGATGTAGAAAAATATACTTGTTTCCGTGTAATTTTATGAGTTTTTTTTTCTCTTCACCTGTATTTTCTTTTGACCATAGTGTGAGGTAATGGCCTCCATTGAACCAGTGCATAACTAATTGTTTATATTTTCTGCCAAGTATATATATATATAAACACTTGTGTTTTATATATTTAGAAAACGGTAACAATAATAACGCAGTTCATAGAACCACAATGAAAAATTAAATTACATCGTGTTTTTGTTATTAATATTTTTGTTTATTAATTTCTTTAGTTTTTTTTTTTTTTTTTTTGTTTATTTCAAAAGTCACACAATAAAATCACATTTAATTGTGAAAATTAATAATTTTTTATTTATTTTTTTTATTTTTCTGCTGACCAGATTTTTTATTTGAATTATTATTGTTTGTGTTTCGACGAAAATAACAAAAACTGGTCACTTGTTTATTAAATAAAAAATAAATAATTTATAAGCAATAAAATTAAAGAATAATACATTTTTTTTTACTTTCTCTTATTTCTGTAAGTGGAAATATTGAATTCGAACCAAATTAAAAAGGAGGGTAATAAAGTATAAAAGACAAAAAACAAAACGAAAAGTTGCAGCAAATGCAAACTTGATATTCATGTCTGGTGGTAACAAACTAGGAAAGTTGAATGATAAATTCCCTAACTAAAACTACACTTCATTGAACAGATTTTTCACATTTAAATTTTGTATACGCAATACACAACACAGGTTTTCCTTTTTTCTTACAAACAATTTAATTTAATTTTAGCAGATATCTGTAGAGACGATATCGAAGTCGGAATCTTTGCTGAAGTGCCCACTTCAGTCAAAGTACACAATATGAATTAAAAGTATTATCCAAATTGTTAGTTTCGAAGCAAACCGGCTGACCGAAAGAGGCGAATTTAGTGAATTTCTTTTTTTCTGTTTTCCCGCTGTATTGGATGTTTGGTGGTGGTTGTGTGTTTGGGAGGGGGGTTGGATAGAAGAGAAATACTTAGGTTGTGATAAGTAAGACTTACTGAAACACCTGACTATATTATAAGAGAAAATAAGCACTGGGTTGTACACTGTATATAATTTACAGTGAGATTATGGTAGCATGAAAATAGAATGACAGACTGGCTGGCAGAATGACAGTGTGTGAGAACGATGGTCGTTGAACGTTGATGGTTGTTCGTATGGCATTTGAATGAGTGAATTGTCCGTCCAGGCGCCCTTTTAAACCTGGCGGACTGCACTTGCCTCCTGCTTTCTTTAATTTCTCCTTCCATTGCCCAGATTGCCTCCTCTAGGAGCTTTTGCGCTAGGAAAACATATAGATTTCCATTACACCCAGAATATTCGATCAAGACATCAACGTTTTTTCAAACTAAGGAGTACCAGTTTCACGGACATAGATCTATAAATTTTGTTTTTGTAATTTTTTCAAGGGAAAAAAAAAATGAATTTAAGAGGATTTTGTGAGATCAGAGAGTAAATTATCACATTATTACAGTTCAGGTTACCTAAGAATGTAATGTTAAAGGTATCTGAACGTATAGTAAAAATTTCAATTTTGTAGGAGATGTCAACTAGAACTACTCGTATGTAGAGTTTAATAAGAGATAACTCATGCATACGAATGAATCTCATCGGATTTTTTAAAAATTTCATTTGCTGTATGACAAAAATGGGAAATATAGAGAAGCTGTGTCAAAAGAACACCATCAAAGAGTAGCTTTGTCATAATTTAATTGAATTAAAGAATTGAAATAAAAATCTCAATGCTAGAGAAATGGTCCACACTCGTAACTGTTTGTGATACGTATTTCACGGCTGTGTAAATAAAACCTTTGCTTTTTAATAACATAAAATTGCTTTTTTACTCAGTTTATGGCATCTACCTGTTGCAATATTGATCTTTAAACAAAATAAAAATAACAAATATTAATAAGGCAGAAATTTTGGAAAAAAGAGTGAAATTTCGTTGGATATAAGCTTGAAACGTTCTCTTAATTTGGACAGTGAAAGACATAGTGTCCCCAAATTGATTTAGGAATTTGTATCCCAAATCAGATTCTATTATTTATTAGCGATAGTGAACTAATGGATGCCTAGTTTTGCCAGGATTAACTGTAAGTCCATTAGATGCCTAATTGAGTTTACCTACATTATAAGGTTCAAGTTTAAGAGATTAGCTTAGGATTATATAAAGCATTTATAGATTTAGATTCGAGACTTTTTCTTGCGTTTTTCATTGATTCCATCTATAATACAGACGAGAACTTTCCTATCACAACGTTGTCATAGCCGTCAGACTATAGTAATACTCAAAATTTATATCCTTAATTTGAAGTCCTGTTAATTCAATTTAATGATCGGTTGTTAATTTGCGTTTTGCTGGTAATGATCTTTAAATTATTTGTGTAACACATTGTTTTGTTTGAAAATCGATTTGTAATTAGTGAGTTAGTGGTGTTAATGTTACTATGGTTACCAAGACAATGCATTCGACAGTAATTGTCAATATTAATGTCGAAAGTTCATTTTACTACTAATTACTAAATCTTTTTACAATTTTTATCAGATACTAAATATCAGTTTTGAAATCATCTTGTTTGGTTTTACATTTTTCTTTTCTGCTTTTTCAGTTTTTCGTGATTTTCTCGATTATGGCTCTTATGATTTTTCTTTAAACTTCGTATATTTATAAGAGCATTGATAGAGAAAATCACTGCCATTGATTGTATAAATAAAAAGAAGATATATTTATAATTAAAAATGTAAGCCTTCTTTTTTTTGTTTTGACATTGAATTTCAAGTGGAACTGTGCAAAACAATAACCTTTCAAGGTAATCTAATAAGATATCACCAGTTATCACCAGTGTATAGATAGATCGGTTTCATAGTATTGAACCGTAAAAGGAGGGGGCAGGCAGTTGTTCACACATATGGGTGGGGGAAAAGCAAAGCGTACTCTTCAACCTACACACTTTACCTAAATGATAATAATAAATCTTGCAAAAGTTATTACTAAGAATTATAAAGCGTATTTTGGTTATCTTTATAATTTATTCACTCATTAAAAATTAAAAAAAAAATAATATATATGTTTTGATTACTGATTTATCATTGTTGCTGAGTTTTTAATTTTAACATTTACAACTATTCTGCTGCCTGCCATTTCAGCAGTTTCATTTTTTGTTATTATTAATTTTTTTTTTTTGCGCGCCAACAAATTTTTTAAAAATATTTTTGCAGACATTGATTTTTTTTTTCTAGCAAATTTTCCATCCATTTATATAAACAATATCCGAAAATATTTTAAAAATGTGAGCGCATTATTTTTCTTAGACTGATTAGCCTGGATTGACATTCGTCACATTAGGGGAGTTTTCAGCCATCAGCGGCTCTCAAACGGTACCGAATTCCACCCATTGGAATTTATTTCTAATTTCAAATTATATATAAGAAAAAATATTTCAACCTACTAATAATTTTGAACATTCAATAAATATATATAAAAAATTAAGAAAAACAAAAAAAGCGTACTTTTTATGACGATTAAGTTTGTACGTAGTAAATTCTTGCTTTTGAATATCATTTTTTTTTTTTTTTTTTTACTGTCCCTTATTCATAAGTAAGTGGAAGTATTGTAATCGTGTCAATTTTTCGATATCTGAGTTTTCACCGGAAATAACCGTTTTGAGGAGTCCCAAAAAAGTGAATGGTTTTTCCAGTTTTTTTTTTTATGATTTTCTCGAAAATAACTCCAAAGATTTTCTTTAAACTATGTATATTAACTACCCGTACAAGAAGCTACAATAATTTTATTTGAAAAATTTCTCCGGGAAAATTCATTTTAAGTTACTTTTGGAGGGTTCTAGATTCCACCATATGACCAAATTAGTTCGTCGAGGATAAAAAAAAATTCTGATGTTGAAGAAAATCTGATGAACGGAAGTGTGTTTTTCAAATAAAATTATTGTAGCTTCTTGTACGGGTAGTTAATATACATAGTTTAAAGAAATCTTTGGAGTTATTTTCGAGAAAATCATAAAAACTGATTGAAAAATATTTTTCCGTTTTCTAATATTTTTTCTTTAAAACGGCTACAACGATTTTCTTTAAACTAGGAATATGAACTACACATATAAAGAGCTATATAACTTTTATTTGAAACATTTCTTCTGGTAAAGTTTCCTGGGGGGTTGTTTGTGGGAGGAGTGGGGTTTAGTGCTATCATTGTTGATTATACAATTCTACCATCTAAACAAAATTAATTAGAAATAAATAGATTGCCAAAATTTCGAGTTTCAAAGAAAATTAGTAAACCGGAAGTGCGATTTTACTGGACAGTTTTTTTTCTTTCCAGTTTTTGAGATTTTCTCCATGCGTCTTGGCTAACTCCATATATATATATATATATCAGATCTAGGCATGATAAATATAAAATATATTCAATTTAATGGGATCCCATTTTTAATTATTTTCCCTATTAATTTATTAATTAATGAAATTGCCAAATTTGATGACTTTATGTAATTTATTGCCTCATAGTTGAAAAGACATGAAGTGATTTGTTTTTTCTAACTTTATTAAAATTAGTTTTAACTAATCGCCCCATCCCCCTCCAGAAAAGAATATAATAATCACATTTTACAAATCTCTATTTAATTAACCTCTTTTGTCATAGTAAATTGTTTTTGTTAAATTTACACTTTATACCGCGCCTCATCCAATATAACTTTGTTTAAGTTAAATGGTTGTGAACAGTTGGAAACTATTAAGTATAATAATAACAACGACATTGCAGAGTATTAAAGACAAAAGAGTTACAAACACCTCTCCGTTACAAGCACATAATATTATCTTCTTATGAGGATTATAAAAGAAGGAGAGCATTTTAACAGAATACAAAACTCCCCAACTCTTCTCACATACATACATACAAATTCTCACAAAATAGAAGAACTAGACAAAATGGCGGGAGGGGGGGGGTTCTGAACAGTTGCCAACAAAGCAGATAAGAGAGTTTTTCCACCACTAAAATCCTAATATAGTTTTTTTTTTGTTTTCATTTTCTTTTTTCTTGTTTTAATAGTATATTATACGTGACTTTGTTTCAGTTTAAATTTATTCGATTATTTCACATAAATCATTTGTAAAGTTTGTTTTTCTTTTATTGTCAGTTCTTTTATTATTCTTCTTTTTCTTGACTTAGCGAGTCGGAAAATTATCTTCTTACCAATTTACTATTCTCTCCTCCCACTCTTTCCCCTCCCTTTCTCACTCCCTCGTCACTATTATACACACTAAGATTACTTGTTATAATTATTATCTATTGTTTCCACTAACTTTCTACTGTACACCGTGTTTTTCTTATCCCTTTTTTATTATTATTTCCATACAAACCTTATTATGTAATTGCAGAGCACAGAGCAGGTTGTTGTAGAGTTGTGAATAATGATTTCATTACTTGAGTTTCCTTTCTATCTATATGTTGCTAATTACTTCAAAGTTTATACTTTTTTTTAATCCTAGTTTTCACCCGGATATACATACATGTTTTAAGATTTCCTGAGAACGAGAAAAAAACGTTTTTAGCAAATGGTGCTAGTTTTTCTCAATTTTTCACCTAAAAAAAAAAAACGCCTCGATCAGAATCCAAAAATGCAAATGTAACTGCAAGATATATCCCAGAATTTGTAGTTAACTAGGCCCTTACTTGGCCACTGTCTTAATGTGCAACATCAGGACGATTCTGTAACTGCTGGCTCAGAGCGTGCTCACAAGGAGGCAAAGAGTCTGAGAGGCTTACCAAGCTCTTGTAGTAATAGAGAACATGGAGCTGTGTCTCTTTCTGTCAAGCAAAACTTTCAATGACCACTATTAGCCACACCAATAGGTACATATGCTTTCTAAGCCTACATTGCCCGACCAATTTAACCTACACTGCCCACCATATTGGTCTTAAGGCTTCGCGGCCCTGGTTGAGGAGATCTAATGTAGGTTTCGACGAAGCTTCCCTAATGAACTATTTTCCTTGCTTTGTCCAGGATTATTCTTCCACCCAGACCACTGTTTGCTGCAAACTCACAACGTAAAGGCTAAATGTGAAACATCAGAAATTCTATTTGCTTATGTATTTCTTTTTTCCTCTAAGACAAGCTCTAAGCTAACTTTGAAGAATATGTAAAGAAATTCATGAATTCTGTTCTTCTAAGAAACTCTTTTTTTTCTTTTCTGAAAATAGCGTTTTCTATGTAGTAAATAGAACAAGCAAAGTTTTAAAAGAAATAGTATTGTATCACAAAGCAGACAGAGAAGAGACCGGTTTGGGATTTAGGACGGAAAGGTCATTTCAAGGTCAATGCACATTAGAAACAATTCGCTAAAACTAAGAGAGAGTACAACACCTCCCATCTGTAGTTTTCACTCCCTCCCTTTCTATTCACTATCTAGCCATCATCAAAGAAATGAACAGCATACCAGTCTGCCCGTACGCACGCATGCGCGCTTGTGTGAGTACACTTTGCAGCAACAAATCATCATATCAGTATCATCCACAGTGTCTTGCCCCACCATTGATGATAAAAAAATCTTTTTAAAGTTCCCTGCTAGTCTAATTCTCCCCCTCCCCTCCACTCTCACCAATCAACTGTCATCATCACCACCGCTGTGTTCAATATATATATATATATTTTTTCGTACCTACATTTGTAGTGTGTGTGTAGTTTAATGCAACAATACTAGTGTCTGGAGCAACCTTAAGAAAGTTTGCATTGACTTTTACACCAGGTGATGGTAGATAGCGTTGTAGTAGACAAGTACATTGCTCCCCTCCTCTACCCACCACATACACACACATATCTTGTACCTTGTATACCGGTTCTTCGGCACTCTACTACTACTACTAACAATGTGTTGTTTTCTTGCTGGATAACTCTTTCTCTCTCTCTCACACACACACACACACACACACACACTCCCCACTCCATATTATACTAATCGCATCATTCTTCTTTACTTCCTTTTATTTTGTTGCCATGGGATACACCAATACAAACATAATATACTTGATATTGTATGTTGGTGTCCTTTTAAACTAGCTGTACTGGCCAGCTTCCGATCACCACTGTTACCAGTATATACATACCTCCGTCCAGTATTTAAATATGTTTGCTTTTTAAAAAGTTTAAATGTAACCTGTTTTTTGATATTTACAATTTAAGTTTGGATTTTATAATCATTTTTTCTTCAATAATAATCAGAATAAATGTCACGTTATTAAAATTATATCAGTTTGTGGAATCGCCGTTATAACTTACCGCCTAAGACCTTTTAAAGACCGTATTTACTTAAATACATAACAGACTTTCTTGAGCACTTGTAATCTCTTCTCGTTATTAATACAATTTCATTTCATTCATTTTCATTTTATGACAAACAAAATCTGATGTGAATCACTCAAACGACTTACTTACTGCACTTGTAATTGTAATTGACAAAGTTTCTTCAAACTCATAATTTAAATTTATTAAATGTTTGTCTTAAGTTTTGCTAATGTTCATCCAATCCTCTTCTGCGAGCAAGTTTTCTGGCCATTGACGTTTCGGAGAGGATTGTCAGGGAGGGTACGGGACTAAAGGCGACAGGCAAGAGGATTATGATGAGAGTATAAGGATATATGGAATTTATTATAACGGGTTTTTGATAACTTCTTGTAAGAAAGGCGTCTCTAAGCCTTATTTCCTTACCTTACTTATTTTACATTCCTAGGTGCCCAAGTAAAGTGCGTAAAGGCCATAGAGTCAGCCTTCTATCAGCATTAATAAAATAAAAAAAAATTACTTATATCATTCTTCTGGTTACGACATATCCGAATCTTGTCTGATGTTTTGATGATTCTAGACTGAAGATCCAAATTTCATGACTGAATTCCTCTATTATGTATAGTGAACGAGATATATAATTTCTATTGAAATTTTTATTTCAGTCTTAAAAGAGCAGAGTCTAGTTTATTATCATCACAACACATGTCCTCGTAGTTCAGTTATTATATTCACTAAAGCAATTATTAAAAGTTTTTGTTGCAATACGAACAGAAATAAAATCATGGGGAGAAAGAAAGAATATTCTGGTTTCTTCAACTTTCGAAACAAAAGTGCCTAACAATTGTCAGGACATTTACCCGTAACATTGGAGAAATTATCCACTGATTAGACAATTTTTTTTCTAGGGTTTTAAAGTTCTATATCCTTTTTCACAAAAAAGGATTTCTGCTTGATTAATGTATTATATAATAATTTTTACCTCAAAGTTTTATCTCACCTTGTGCCATTTGTCCTTATCAGAGCGAGTTACACACCTGTATTATGTGGGCAATTTCTACATGATGACCTACAATTCTTATAACGGTAGAACGTTACATTGCATCATGCTATCCAATCATATTTTTTATTTTTATACGCTGTTTTAATTTTCTTAAATTAATATTTATTGTAAAGATATTTTCGCTGTACATTAATGACTGAGCTTTTTTTTTTTTGCTCTGTAGTTTGAACAGTTTTTTTTTTGCCATTGATTTCCATAAAAATGATTATGATTGTCCTAAATCTTTTGCATACGACTTGTCTTCAAAGATCGATACAAAGATACATCGTATACACAGATACGATGTGTTAGTCCGATACTCAACTATATTTGCTATATTCAATTGTCCGGTAAATATACTTGCAATATTTACTCGCTTCCCCATGATGTTCTTTACAAACGACAGTTTCTTTAATGATAAAGCGCTAAATTGGAGTTGTTATATGTATTTGACATCTTATTAATATCGACGTCATTGAGATATAGAAAAGAAACATTTGTTAATTTCAAAAGTGTTCATATTTTCCAAATTCAGTTTAAAATATATTTGAAATTTTTCAACCTTTCTAAAAAAAATTTTTCTACAATTTATTGTATTACCAACATTTCCTACAATTTGACGATCACCCAATCAAATTCAATATGTTTGATTTTTTTTTTGTCTTTTAAAAAAATATGAGAAAAGGCTTAATTTTAGCTGTATTTACATAAAACTATAAAGAAAAGAAAGAAACTGAAATAAACACTTGAACCCGCTGGGTAATTTAAAGTAAAAATAAATAAAAAAATAATTCAAAGTATTAGGAAACTTCTGGGAAACACTGATTACAAAAAAATAATCTCTATAAGATACCTAATTATTTAAAAATAAGTGCAGTATAAGACTAATTAGGATTTTATTTCATCATTTTATATAAACTGAGTTTATATAAAAATAAACACTTGATGGTCTTCATTAAGCAAAGCAATAAATGGAATAAATTTTTATAAACAGTGTTAATATATGAATAAACACTTAAAATTACATTCTTTTTTTTAAACAATAAATGGAATAAATTTTTATATAAATATTCTCAAATAAATAAACATCTAGATACGAAAATATTCTCACGACTTCTTAGTCATTAAGATTCCCTCCCAAAGTTAGTTCTCTAAAATCAACTTTGTCCAGAAAATGTTTCAAATATAAATAATATGTTGATATTAAAACTAGTATAGTCATTTCCGGCAAGTACAAATTATAAACTACAGTTTCAGTAGTTGAGATGTAGTTGCAATTAACAACTACAAGAAAACTGTACATTGCAATATAACAATATAAAGCGCTTAACTATTAGTTGAGAGAAAGTAGTTCCAAAAGCAACTACCAACTAACTACTTGTAGTTAGTGTCGTAATTAGTTATAAAACTGACAACTGTAACTACTTAAATCTTCCGTTTGTTTGTTTGTTTTTTTTACTCCATACATATTCGGCTTTACTTGTTTACTTCTTAGTTAATTTTTAAATTATAACGTTCAAATTTGATTTGATTCAAATGTGGCAAAAATTGTTACGAATTGAATCTCGTCACTTCAAGAGTAACAACAATAAGAATAATAACTACAACTACTTGTTAGTAGTTTTCCATTCCAACTAATAAAAACTTCATTAGTTGTAAAACATAATTGTTAAAACAACTAACAATTGTAATTGTAAAACTTCTTTGTAATTGTCAGTTGCAACTACTTAACTAGTAATTATGTCAGTTAAATTTAATAGCCAGCTACAAAAGTAGTTGCCTGACTCTGCAACACGCAGTTCCACGCAAATTCCAAATTTAACGAAAATCTTTGGAGTCATTTTTGACGAAATTCCAAAAATAAAAAAAAACTCTCAAACCTATTCTATAAATGACCATGTCGGATTAATTAAATTTCTTAAAAATTATAAATCTATCATTACATTTAATGTACACCAGTACTATATTGGTTTTACTGTACTGAAGCTGGTACTTTAGAAAAAAGCCTTAACATTGCTTGCTCCCTTAGAGCCTTTTGAAAGTCACTTTTCTTGGAATAATCTTTAAAATAAATGTGATCAGAATTATGTTGTATATCTTTGTGGAAAATCAAGAAAAAAACTGAAAAAAATAAAATAAAAAACGATAAAGTGGAAGTTTCAGTTTGACAGATTTTTGATGTAAAATTTATTTAAACAGAATATGGAGTCCCGCCAAATTTTTATTTTTTCAAATATTTAGTTCACACACAAACGCGCAACCACACAGACCATTGTCATAAAAAAATTTTTAATCCTATCTAAAAAGGACCTCAAATATACCTATATATATATTTCAGGTAACAATTTAATTTTGCAAAATTTATTACGATTCTGAATTAAATTCTTTTATAAATAATTAGAGAAAAATAAATAATAGATTGTGTACAAACTTTCTTCTTCTAGAAAACGTAAATTGTGGGAAAGTTATTTTAAATATAGGAATGTATTAACAGTTATTACTTCTTTTTTTTGTGTGGTGTTATTTGTTCAGTAATCGATTAACCAGGAAGTAACGGTTTCATGTCTGTCGTACTTATTTATTTATTTATTTATTTTTTTCAAATAACTTCATGCCTTAACAATCCAGGTGAACTACTTTTTTTTTTTAAGAACTGGTTTAATTTTATGCATTATAATGATAATATTTTTATATCAGTTTTGTGTTATATGGGGTTAAATTTTGTAAATAATATAGTGAAATAAGGAGTAAGTATAAAAACTGATAACAGATTGTTTATTTCCCTTGTGGTAACTGCTTACCAGCTTATTATGAAATGAATACCTCACAGTTAATAATTGAGTTTGAGAGCGAAACACGAATTTGTACTGTTGATATTATTCTGATGGCAGATTCCCAAGAGACCCTTGATTTCTTGTCGTTTCATTTATGTAAACAGTTTGAATAGTAAATCAGTCACGATTAAGATCCAAAAAAGAAAAAAATTAGCATGTAATCTACAAAATTACAGTTGGAGGATTATAAAAATTACATACCCTTGATAAGTTTTTCTTTGTTGCGAATAGAATCACCACGTTATTCCGTGGCGCTACGGTAAGAACGTGTCCTTTTAGATCTTTGATGTCATTTTTTTTTTTTTATTGTTATTGTTTTATTCCAAGCTTTTTATTGTTGTCCTCGACTACCGCAGCCGAGGTCATGCTCCCCTACTTTGTCTACAGGCTTGTCCCCTAAAACATTTTATTTGCAGCATTCTCATCTGTATGGATGAACTCGGTTGATTATCGGCTGCCAAGATATTCTTTGGAGAGTGTTGCTTGTGTTTTTTATACACTACGCACTAACATCTGTATTGGATCCCTTTGCTTGGGGACAGTGATTTAAGGAGACATCTGTAAGGAATCATGGAACTCATGCCGGACTTCCTTTTTTTTTTCTTTCTAGAGTTTGTAAGTTAGTAGGAGAAATACTCTTTCTACATTTGTCAGATTGGGTTGTGAAGAGTACAGTTTCCAGGACATTTCATAGGAATAGGATGTCTGCGTAAGAGTAAGGCTGTTCTCCCTGAAGGTTTTTGTCCGACTTGTTTCCGGACTGCTGTGAAATTCAAATAGTTTTGGCCATGGTCAAGTTTTTTGTTCTGGCCTGTCTTGTAGTTGTTTTTCTTTGTGGTAGCTACACCTAGGCTTGAAGGGGCTTGGGATTAATAAATAATATACTTCTTTTTTTTGGAATGCTACCTTTCTGTAAATCTCTCCATCCTTGGTGCGCATTCTTCACGTAGGAAGCTGGATCCGGTTCTCTCTCTTACTACGTTCTTCGTCCAATTTTTATTTTCTAAAGTTATATACCACTTTACTTCCTCATAATCTATCATCTTTTCACTTTTGGCGTTTATTATACAATTCCACATTATAATAATGATTGGAAGAATATGTGAACTAATGTGAGAAGTTGACTCTTTATGTGAGTTACCTAGATTTCCACAGAACTACAAACGAAATAGAATGTTTTTTTTTTGTCTCTGAGGAGAGCACTGCTAATTATGTATAATCTTATTCAGTGTTATTTTACTGAATGTCAATTTTGCATAAGAAATAGACCAATATCAAACACTTGTTTGCAGTCTAATATTATTCACATTTTTTCAATATTTATCGGATGCATTTCTATAGAAGTATTTTTTTATCATTTTAAAAATAGAAAAGCTGTTATTCTAATCTAGTCAGGTCTCGGCGATTCCCTAAAGAAGACAGTACACTTAGGTTACAATATATAGACCCTTTTGTGTCCCCTTCGTCAAATTCTTCTAACCCCTTTACCACTTACAATTTTTCCGCTTTTCTTACAGCTATAATCAGCAGCTAGGCCCTATTGTGTTAAGATGCTTCCTTAAGAGCTAATGCCCTTAGATGTGATCCTTCAGTTCACTTTTGTCTTTAACTAACATATTTATAGTAAAAAATCTTGAGAGCCATTTTTTTTTTTAATGGTGTCACCAGCAATTCTTTTATAGGGGTAACTCAAAACTGTGTCGAACTAATTAAATGGCCAAGATAGTCCTTGATCTTCTTGTTTGTCATTCTGGTCCCGTCTTAGTTACCTACAATGCTTCTCTGATCTGGCTTCCAGCTTAGCCACAGGCTACTATATATAAGCTACTAGTTCAAGTTTTTTCCGGTATTCATTCACTCATTATCTTTTGCTTTGATCGCCTCAAAATTATGTTTAAAAGTTTCTAATTACAAGAGCGTTGTAACAATTGCATTTTTTGTCAAATGTTGTGGTATTAAGGTGACCATACATTCCAGGAAAAATGGAATGTAAATAGGCGGTAATTCAATATGAAATGGTTAAAAATAGAAAGTTAAAAACAATCATTGTGAAAAGACTAATAAACATACCAATAAAAAGCACCGTTTTATTTGTAGACATATAAATCACATGTGTTCTAAGTATTTAATTTGTTCTCATTCGTCCCCACTCTCTTCTTCCATTCTCTCACTCACTCTCTCTCCCGGTCTCGTGAATAAGAACATAAATCTCATTGGCCACCACTCTGCTCTCACTGATCCTGGTTAAAATTCTGTGTTCTTTAGTTTTTCTTTTATCTATGGGATGCTGTAGCATGTTCTGGATAATGTCCTGAAAAGAGTGGGCAGTCGTTTACATACTTTATACATTCAGAATGGTTAACAACCTTTTTTATGTGTCTCTCTCTTTTTCTAATGTTTATGAATGCAACTGTTAAACAGTATTGTTACCTAGGAAGCATTTTTTTTATTCAATAAACATTTTAATATTACCTACTGTATTTGTTGACAGGTACAGTTTGTTAATATAATTATTAGAATAAATAAAAAGGAACCTGGTTACTTCAAAATATGGTTTACGAGACTTGTTTACAGTATCCATTAATCGCTAAGCTGTATAGAGATTGATTAATTGTTGAGCTTTTAGGAAATAACTGATAAGTTCTTCAGAGATAGACTTGTCACTAAACACTTAATGATAGAGCGGTTCATCGCTAGAGCACTTCAGAGAAACTGATTGGTTACTGAACAATCCAGAGATAAAGTGGTCTCTATAAAATTCTCATTTGCCCCCCCATTCTACCCGATTCTGCGTTATCCAAATCTCCGGGTAATGTTCCAGTACATTTTAGAAAAGTGTAGCAATAAATCGTACTAGTATCTAATTTTGCAAAAAGTTTGTACCACATTGATTTTCCATACCTTTGTGTTTTAAGTTTTCAGAATATTTTGCAGCTACTGTTTCAAGGCTAAGTTTCTAGAATTCTCCATCCTCCAGCCTTTCTTTCGGTAGTTAAACAAAAAAAAAGAAAATCAAATAAAATACATGACTTGGAATTTCTTACTTTTTTAAACACCTAGAGGTTTTATTAAATCTTTAGTTACCTTAAATATTATATAAGTGGTCTAACAAAAAATTGTATTGAAATAAAATTCAGAATTAATCCCAATAATAATCTGATAGCCCTTCAAAAGACCTTCAGATTTTCCCGGTAAAAATATTTCAAATGAAAGTGAAAGGCCAGAATTTTAAACAAAATCGTTGGAATTTATAAGTGGAAAATCATGGAGGAGTGGGAAAAAACCGTTAAGTAAAGATGCATTTCCAACACGTCGAAATGCATACACCAAGAAAATTTGCTAACCTTATTTTTGCACCAGACTTTCCAGTGAAACTCAGTTTTCCCAAATTTGACTTGATCTTATAACTCCTTAAAAAAAAGAAGAAAAAAAACTAAATTTATCATAATACAGATATAGCGTGGAAAAAGTTCAATAAGAATATGCCGACACTTCTTCCGGTTCCAGTAAATAGTTGGTCATCACATTTTTCTTACGTTATCTCCTTTATCGAAGAAATATCACAAATCTATTATAGCTATAGATTTCTGTAGATTTCTTTTACTAAAATATACAGTCATCAACCATTTTATCAAAAAATTTGTTACGTGCTTCCCAAAAATTATCTTTTTTCTTCATATAAGACTTTATTATTATTATAAGATTCTGTCAATTTTCTATTCATCAGATAAGCTTGTTAAGCTGATGCAGTTTGATGGGCTCATATTTTTCTCGCCTTCGTTGCGTCGTTTTTTTACCTTAAATCTCCAGCTAGGCATTGGTTTTGACCTTTGTGGGATCCATTGTAAAATTTTCTTGCGCTTTGTCGTCTTATTTACTTGTCCGAATCAAAACCAGTAGTTGTCCCTCTCAATTTTTCTGTTGTATTTTGTTAATTACACCATATCTTTTCTAATATCTATATTTGTTTTTCTTTGCAGCTGTTATACTCTTAGCCTCCTCTCCAGAAGTCCATTTTTTGTCGCATTCATCTACTTCTTCTTTTGTTGAACTGTATCCCATACTTCCGCTCCATATAACATGATACTTTTTATTATTGATTTGTATATACTCTTTTACTTTTTGTTTGTCTTCCTCTATTTACCCGATTGTTTACTTCCTCTCAGATTCACACATGTGTGGACTAACTTAGCAATTCGGACTGTATGATTCAAACAAATCTAGAAACCTACAAACATTCCAATCCATACTACTTCGACAGATAGTTGACGCTCCCTGGTGTATGTTACAAACCTCACTCTCCATAAACATCTCAACATACCTTTCGTACAATAATTCGCCGAGCCAAAGATATCTCTATGGATTGCTCTAACCCATTTTTACAATCTCCACTAGTGTCCTAGACAATACACCACGCCGTTTGAAACGCGAATAACCCCAAGATATCCTTCGGGATTGATCAAATACCATATTGGGTAGTTTCTCTGCTCTTACTCTTCATGCCAAAATACCATCTCATCCTATTTACTTATTGTTTATAAATATTTTACAGACTGTAAATTTCGACAGAAAAAAGAAAAAGAAAAAAATTCCTCTCAGTGACACAGATTGTTGATAATCAATTTTATTTGTATCTTTTCATTGATCAAATAATTTACATTAAATAAAAACAAAATTCGATTAAGAAACCACAATTTTTTTTTTTAAATTTTTTCACAAATAATTTGAGAAATAGTAAAAAAATTTTCATTACTAAGGGTTTTGTATCACTGAATTTTATTATATAATTGAATTTTGTTTTAATCTATTTTAACCTATATTAATGTATTCCACTTTGTGTTCTGATAATATATTTACTTATACAACCGCAATATTACCCAATTAGTCAAAGCCCCTTTAGTTAATAGAGAATTCTCTTTATCAGCTCTCTCTCAACACACTATTACTGATGATGACAATATATAGTGTACTATTTAATTAGAACTCTTACAAATTAAATTTTACATACGGCATAATTTAAATCTTTACATAATAATAATTATTATTATAATTTAATAATACTATTAAATAAAAACAATTAAAAAATAATGATAACCATTGATATTAAATTTTACAATATAACTCTTTAATATATTTTTAATAGACATAAATGCAATTCAAGGATAAAAAGATTTGAAAAAAAACATAATTGAACTTGAAGTGAAATACGAATTGAATTAAAAAGCCTTGAACTTTTAGACGTTGAAACAAAAACCTCTGTATTCTAGTAGTATAAAATGGCAAAGTGGAATAGAGAAGAGAATCTTTGTTTATAAAAACAAGCAAACAAAATAAACACGAGAAACTGTTTCGTTTTCTTCTTATTATTACTTGTGGAAAGGACTTCTTAGCTAGTTATCCTAAATTTTTTCTTTCGTCATTTTTTCTCTTACTGTTTTATGTAAGAGAAAATAATATTACGATCATGCCAAATTTTCAGAGTTGAGTTTTTCCACAGAAATATTATGTTTTAAATCCCTTTGAATATGAAATGAATCTTCTTTTTTTTTGCGAATAGTCAGTCTCTCTCCATAGTGTGTGTGTCTGTGTATATGAATAAATATTTAAAAAACAAAAATTCAAACAGGAAGCTCAAACCACTTTCAAACTTTTTCTGTGCCTTACAGAATGTTTTTTTTTTTTTTTTTAGTATTCTGCGAGTTTCTAGAAAATTACTCCAAATTGATATTCATCAAAACTTCGCATAAATAAAACTACAATACATAAATATCAAACAATTTTTATTTAAAACATTTTTCTCAAGAAAATTGATTATCAAAGGGTTCCGCGAGAGTTGGAACTTTTAAGCTTTTTTACCTGTAAAGTGTAATTTCAGTCCAATGTATGATAATACTATTTTTATAATAAAAAAAGTTGCATTGAAAAGCATTGGCTAGAATTCCGTGTTTAAAAAATTTCGATTAATGATAAGTGTGCTTTATAGAATTCCTCTGAGCTATTTTTTGGGGGGGGAATTTTATTGCAAACGACTGAAAAGGTTTTCATTAAACTAAAGCCTAAAAACAAAAACAAAAATTATAATTACCACCAGCTGAGACTGGATAGATAGATCGTTTAATAAAAAATTCCTGCAAAGATACTAACTGCAAAGAAACGACAGCTAGAACTGGAAGAGGTGAATTTAAAAAGAAGGAACATAGACTATATACAGAAAACTAAAACTCTTAAAGAGGAATACAAGCAACTGGTGGAGAAGGAAAACGGGTTGACCGAATTTAAAAATAGGTTAATAAACCAGTTTAAAACACATTGGAAGATTCTGGACACAACTGGTGTGTACATGTTTTCTGCATTTACCGTAAACAACAAAGGAACTTTTACATATGTAGGAGTCCTTGCAGAAAAAGAAGAGTGCAAGAACGTAAACTTTCTAAAAGGGTACCACAAAAATATATTTATAAGTGCCTATTCCAATAAAGAAAAACTTAAAGAAGATGGTTACATTATAATACCAAAAAATGGGTTGGATATAATTTCCTCACCCACCGAGAAACCATTTTTAACATTTACTACGAATGGTGTAACAACTTACAAAGGAAACTCGTTTGCCAAAATAGAGAAGATGGAATTTTGCACAGACTTGTGGAAAAATATGCAAGATACCGCTTTTATACAAGAGGAGATGGAGAAGTTTAACGATATTACGATGCAAGAAATAAAAGGTCGAGTTAAAGTTACTGAGTGCAACCGGCTAGAAGAATTACCAGAAGAACTAGTAATTTTGGTAGGTCCTACACTAGTTATTTACCGAAATAAACTCCGATATATACTACTACAGATGGAAAATATAGAGACATTGTAAATATCTAATTGCTGATTAGTAGGAGAAATGCAGGTCTTAGCTTTATATTTTGACTATATATATTTTTTTTTTTTTAAATTTAAGGCGCGTCAACATCTGTGGTCATTTGCGCTCGGAAGCTTCTCACTGCAATCGCGCCCGGCTCCGGACAGTGTTCTCCGTTACCGGCAAACACTGTGACCCTCACCGGGGGGACAGTGGCGCTGTAGGGGCTCCTAGGAAGAGAAAATCTAAGGCGTAGCACGGCTGGATTCGAACCGTGACCTCCGCGTGCTAGGTCCAGCGCGCTACCACTGAGCCTAATCCCTTCCTATTTGACTATATAATAATTAGATAAGTTAAAATATACTGCCAGTAGACAGAAAAAGAAAGATTTGTATTGTGTGTGTAAACTATGTATATTATTGACAAAATAAAAATAAAATTGTAGTATAAGGGATGGATTTTGTAATTAAACAAAATATTAGGTTTAATAACACATCTATGTATTATGGGAGAAAAATGATATAGAAAACAGTGATCAATTTTTACTTTTAATGGTTGTAATTATTCCTGCCTTTATTTTTTCTTTTGTATTGCAAAAATAGAGAAACATTTATTATTTTTTTTCTTTGAATTAACAGCATGTAAGGCTCGCCCGCGCGCGTTTGCGAGGGCGCGTATGGATGGTTTAGGAATGATCTGACTCTGCAAAAATACTTCTGTGTTATAATTTCCGTCTAATAAAAACAAGTTAAAACATTAAACAGAAGTAAGAATGATTTTCCTTTTTTGGGAATATTTTGATAAATTTCTTCCAAATGACTACAGAATATATTTATCTTTCTAATCGGTACCAATTACAACAAATTGGGGGACCAGGCATTTATATGGGATAAATCCCATTAATTTAATAAATTCTCTATGGGAATTATATTGTAAATTGAATGCTTATTAGAGTACAAAAATGTTTATAAATATAGAATAATTCATTTACCAGTTAAATTAGAAACTGATTACTATTTTGGGGGAATTAAGTACGTAAATTGAGTGCTTCTTAGATTAGAAAAATATTTAAAAATATGGGGAATTTTGTACGTAAATTCAAATAAAAAGACTACTAGTTCCACTAACCTTCTTTTATTTTTCCTTTCTCTAACTAATTTGTTTAATTGTGCAAACAATTCGTTCAACAGACGATTTTTTTTGAAAATTACATTATTTGTGTAAGATCAGCTTTCCACATAGACGTAAGATATTACTGAGAAACTCCACAAACTATCTCTAGAGAACAGATGTATCTGTTAGTTGGCTGATCAGCCAGGGGGTATCATAAGAAAACACCAAAAAAATTTTTAAGTGTTTTTTATTAATAACCCGACGTGTCGACAAACATTGTTTGTCTTCTTCAGGGGCTATCTTAGAATCGGAAAATTTGTATGCTCTATCACTACATGTCCAATTATCAAGTAATTTAAGTAATTTATCTCTTGAGAAATTACTTGTGCACTAACAAGAAGTTTTTAAAAAATATATAATATATAAGTTCCAGTTAATGTACTAGTTTTAGTATACACGCATAGACCGCTATTCTTACTTATATTTCTTACTAAGATTTTTTTGCCAATTACATGATTTGGGTAGGATCAGCTTTCCACTAGATGTATGATATTACTGCGAAACTCCACAAACTGTATCTAAAGAAATTACTTTTGCTCTAATAAGAAGTGTTTAAAAATATATAACATACAAATTCCAGTTAAATTACTAGTTTTAATACATGCGTATACACCGCAATTTTTACTTTTATTTCTTACATGCCAATCTGTAAGATAGGCACTTTCGACTTTTTAACCGAAAACTTAGATCTCTAGTTTGCAAGAATTGACGGAATTATGTGTGTAAATTGAGTACGTTTTAGATTAGGAAAGTGATTAAAAATATGCGGAATTTAGTACGTAAATTGAGATACAACAGTTACTAAATCTCTTGTTAAACACTGGCTTTTTTCCTTTCTTTAATTGCATAAACAATTAGTTCGACAAAACATATTATTAACTATTTCGTCGTATATTGCGTTAGATAACAGGTCCAACGCTTTAAGCTGTACCAAAAAGAATACGATATATTGGATTCTATAAATTATAGAACCGTCAGGGACGGCTGACATGTTGTGCAGAAAAGTGGCCCAGAACCCGTCTTTATTAACTACTGATTCCTCACATCCACCTAATTTTTCTTAGAAAAATATTTTAACTAAAAATGTTAGTTCATATCTGTATAGGTGTATTAAAACTAAACAGATATCCTAAACTAACAGATTTCCATGTTTAAAGGAAATCGTTACAGTTCTTTTTTGTAATAGGATCCGAAGAGAGGGATCTAAAGCAGAAGCGGGACACAAAAATGTAATTTAATTTACAGTAGAGTTGCAGAAATAAAAGCAGTCTTTCACGTACGTAACATATTGAAGACTAATAGATCTCATATATTCATAATAACACCTTTGGAACTTCCAGAAAGGATCAGTATTTTTATTGAAAGTTGTACACATTATTTGTCCATTTCTTCTTTAGAGGACTCGTTTTTCAAAAAAATTATTATTTTAGGAGATTGGTTCTTGCACTTTTTAATTTCTTTATAATGTTTTAATAGGTGATTTTTCTGCGAAGGAGATGAGCTCAGGCGATTCTCTAGGTTTTGGTGTACCTAGTAATAATAAACTAGTATAAATTATATACTAAATATGACTATATATTTCAATTGATTCAAATTACATATAAATTTCATAGTAAGACGAGATACACATCTAATGATAAACTAGTATATAGAACTGCATTATTCTAGTATTTTGCAGGGCCAGGAAAAAATAACTGAGCCATCTACCAAGCACAAAGAAAGAAGAACTGAAAGAATTAATCTTTCGATTTTCTCACCTGCTTTCTGATACTTGCTCCGGACAGTTAAGATATATCACGACATAAAAATCATGAATTCAAGCCCTATCAAGCAAGATCCATATAGGATCAACCCTATAAAGCAACAAATCATGGATTCCGAAGATCAGTATTGACTGGAAGACGACCTCATTGAACACAGCAGAAGTGAATGCATATTGCTATTTGTTCTTGTCCCCTAAATAAACAATAGCTTTAGACTGTGAATCGACAACAGAAAGCTTAATGGCATTACTAGATCGGATTCATTTCCGATTCCGATGGTAGATGATTGTGTCGACAGAATAGAAATGCTAAATATATGATGAAGTTCGACTTGTTAAAAGGGTACAGCAGGTCCTTTAACTGAGAGAGCAAAGGAGTATTCTGCTTTTGTTATTCGGCTTCTATCAGTAAAAAGTCACGTCGTCTGTCACGCAAAATTCATCTGCCACTTTCCAAAGTCTGATTAATTCAATTACCAATGATCTAGAAGGATCTGAAGCTTATAATGACGACGTAGTTTTATACCATAATAGTTGGAAAGAACATATAAAAAACATTCAGTAAACCTATAGCAGATTCACTGAAGCCAGCTTAACCATGACCCTCACGAAAAGCGAGTTTGGTTGTGCCCACATAGTATTTCATGGTCATGTGGTAGGACAAGGGAAGTGAAACCGGTTGAAGTCTATTTCTGATTATTCTATTGTAATAGCAGAAAGGTGAGGCGTTTCCTGGGCACGGCTAGATTCTTTTGAAAATTTTTCCTTAATTGTAGAGCCCCTTACAAATCTATCAAAGAAGAGCATGCCATTCAGGGAAACAAATGAATGTTCTACATCTTTTGAATGCGTCAATGCCATGCTGGGAGCCGCCCTAGTCCACACACCGCCAAATTTAATCACCAGTTTAAATTGGCGGTTGAAGCCAGTGATGTTGGAAATAGTGGAGTCCTTATTGCAAGAGGATATTAATGGTATAGACTATCCAGTTTGCTATTATTCTAGGAAATATAGTAGGCATCAAAAATATTTTCTACCATTGAAAATGTGAGTTTAGCCCTGAAAGTATAAACTTCGAAGTTTATATAAATCCTTGGGGCATTCAAGCGATTATATATACTGATCACAATGCTCTCGTTTATCTTCAGAACAGAAAGAATAAAATCAAAGATTGATTAGATAGTGTCTGTTACGGCAGAACTATGACTTATATATCAAACATGTCAAAGGAAAAGACAATACAGTACCAGATAGCCTTTCTAGAATTCATAAATAAATCTCCAGATTAAAGTAAAAAAAAATAGAAATTTGTTTTGATGTTGGAAGGTGTTATGTATGGCAGTATGGTGGGCAGAAGAAGGTAACGAGAAGGTTAGGATTAGTGAATTAGTGAGGCTAGTTTTGGATTTTTCTTTGTATGTACTTCATGTAAGTCCTGTATTAAGAGAATATTGTATGGTTGTTTATAAATTAATGTATATTTTAAACTGTGATTAAATAATTTGTCATTTTGTTTTTAATAACTCACATTTTCATTTTATATAATAACCATACATGAACAACTATCAAGCAAGGTATTAGTAAGCAAAGAAATATCGCATATACTGAACCAGACTACATAATTTTTTTAAATAGCATTCACTAACGTAACATACGTTAGCAATCAAATAGGGCAGTGGACTAGCATGTTCGAGAAAAGCCAAGGTTGCCCTTAGTTTTTCTCCTCCTAGGAATCACTACAATCCGAAGAAGGGCGTTTTGTCTGAAAAGAGAGATAAAGTGTACCGAGAAGGCTCCGAGTGCCATATAAATTTCGACCTTTTTTAAATAAATAAAATCAGGCTGCTTGGCAGTGGATTATACACCGAGACTAAGGCAACTTAATACTTTCTTCCATAGTCCTTCAGAAGTGATTCCACTGAGCCAGAAGTAATAGTCAAAACTAATGCGAACTACTTTTAATATAACTTTCTTGCATAAGAAGTTTTCCGATACATTTTTTAAAATATATGAAATGTAGAAACTACCACCCAATTTATATTGGTTAAAGAGAAAACAGAATGATTAGTCCAAGATATGTTATTAAAAAAAAATTTAACACTTCCAATAAACATTCTACAATTTACCTCTTGTCGACAAATTGTTTTGATTGGACAAAAATTCTCCTTCCAATAATCAGTTTTATTTTGTTTAAATACAGCGCTGCGACCAAAAGTGACCTATTATGCTCTAGGTGAGACTACTCACCTACAGCAACCATTCAGATGTGATCTCTGAGGAATCTCAGTATCTAGGAAATTTCTAGAAAGGGTATATTTCTTCCAACGCCTGGTAACTACCCAGGAATCCAAATCTTCTCTGGGTAACAGCATCGTTCGAAGTTGTATTAGAGTTAGTGAAGAGAAGGCTGAAGGTTCTTTGCTAAAACGTTGTAACTGCTAAATAAACTATTCTAAATACAGTCCCTCCACAGACCACAGCGCAGCTGTTTTTAAGCAGACTGTGCCACTCTATTCTGGCCTAAATAGCGCGTGGGTCTCTCGGTTTTGTGTCTATGTCTCTCTCTCTCTCTCTCTCTCTCTGCTTTAGATTACTCTCATCGGATCCTATTACATTTGCGAAAAAATTCAAAAAACCCGTTCTGTAAAATCGCACTTTCGTTTAACCGTAAGTAACCATAATGGATTACAAAGGGGTATGACTAATTGAGTTCAAAGAAGCGATAATGATGAACAGTGAAGATAGTGGTGACGAGGAGGGGGTATGGAGAAAGATATATGTAAAATTATTCTTATAAATAACCAATAATAATCGGTATATAAAGTCAATATATGATATCAGTATACCTGATCGATAGAATTTTGATATTAATTAATAGACAAACGTTATAATAGCAAGCGTTGCTGAGGATGAGTTAATAATAATAATAATAATAGTACTTTATTCTCAGAATATTTACAAAAAACCAAAATCGACAGCGCTGAACAGCACAGAAAATCCATCTGCTGGTGAAAATAGAAATAAGATTTAAATGTACAACAGAATAAAGAGAAAAACTAATAATGAGATATATAATAACTCATGATAATAGATAATAATATCTATATATGGCATAAGGAATTATTTTTAAGATTAAAATAAATATTTACACAGATAAAACTAAAAATTAAATTCTTCAGTTAGTTATGCGATACTTCCTTGAAGTGCGAGCCTATTGAATAACTTTGCGGTTAGGAAAATTTAACATATCAAAAGATTTGGCTGTTGTCGTAACTCTTAATTCGGATAAAACAGTGCCCTTCCCCATGAAACGAACAGTTTCTCCTTTAACCCAAGAGTTAAACATAGAACAGAGTACATTTTCATCTTTATGAAACAAATAAAATTCTAATGCAAGAGCTCAACTCTAATTTTAAATAGAAATTATAATTCTGGCAGAGTTAGCTCGCTCGTATTCTTGTGTATGACAACATTAAAGAAATAAAAATTTCTCATCAGTGACAAAAATCTTCTTTTTGTGGTCACCGACCGGTTTCGGGCATTCGCACAACATCAGGGACCAATCACAAAAACATAAAAATTTCTAAGATTTCAGAGATTTATAAAATAAACTTGTGTAGACTGAGCGCGTTCCAAAATCTCCAATTAGTGGCTTTCCCTAATTTTATTAATAAGTTTGGAAAAAAAATGTTGGGCACACGGAAATATTATCGTTAGAAAAATTAAAATCTGATAGATTGACAGATGGTAATGAAATCCACGTGTTAAACCAAAGAATATTGCTAGTAATGACTTCATAGGCATCCATCTTGATATATCTATGATCAGCATGCTTCTACACATTTGAGATATAGGCAGTCTCAGAGTTTAAAAAATAAAAGATCAACCCCGATCTGTAAGTAGAGCATGTAATTTGGTGCACCAGAAGGTAAAGCGAATAATGTTCTGATAAAAATGTTGGGTTTTCTAAATTTGATCATAACCCGAGAATTGACATGCACACCAAAAAATGGAACGGACAAATAAATCAGATTTTGAATATAAATTCAGACCATAATATACTGCTCGCAAGTTAAGCCGCGGAGACATTTGGCTCCAGTGTTGATTCAACGATAAACGAGAGGTAAGAGTTACACCAAGGTAGTTATGTTCGTATGTTGTATGTATGTATCTTCGTTGCTTATAAGCAACGAGTTTGAGTTACAAAACAAAAATAGAAACGCAATTACTCTTACATAACAGAACAGAAATACTCGTATTTCAGAGTATTTTAAGATTCAACGAAATTAAATATAATTCATGTAAATTCTGTGCAATAATACCTAAGGTTGGAATAACCATAAAATCTAACTAGAAATGAGTTTTTTAATTTAAGTGATTTTTGCACGAAAAAATATAAATCATTAATTTTGTGCTCATCTTCTATTAGAAGTAACTGCTCAATATTTTCCTTTTTGGTATTGTTTACATATAAATATTTATTGATATAATCATTTCTAAAATTTGAGAATATAGGGCACTCCAGAGTGAAATGTAGAATATCATTTGTCTGATTCTGATCACTTAAATTACAGAGATCTTCGCTATTAAATTTAAAGATATCATTATTGATACTAATCTTAGTGATTCTCTTACTGGCCAGTCGCAGCTGATCTATTAAATCTATTTTATTAATATGTTAATTGAATTCTAAGTATTTCTCAGACAGTCCTAAATTGCTCACATTACTATAGTATAAGTTAGAATTAGAATTTACGACTTTTTGAATGTCCATACTTACTAAGTGATTTTTTTAGTTTTTCTACAGAACTCTTTCTATCTTTTACTATTAACTCTAAGTTTTGATTTATCCATATATCTTCGGCTCCTATAACACTAAGAAGCTTCTTAAGTTTACGAGCCCAGTAAAATGGCATTGTTTTGGTATCCACCGTTTCACCAATTTTTGCACCTGCAATCAGCCATACTTAATAACTTAATCCATCAACCACACATTCTATTGAAGCTTTTGCACAAAACATGAGTGCGTTTGACTTCCAGGCGGACATAAGCATTAGGAGTATTGGGCGGCTATCGCAACAATTGTTTGAAAAACTTCAGTTGACCAATCTCAATTAAATCTGGGTACTGGGAGCCCCAGCTTTCGGCCATGTACAAAGGAATATTCTCTGATATCGCGTCGAATAGATAGCACTTAGTGTTCTATGCATCCGATTTGCTCTTTCAAAGTAACTGCATGACTGGTGCGTTGCCCATAGCATGTTTTGCATTAAAATCCAAACTAGCCTGCCTAAAGCTAGGATATGAAGATACGGAAACCCCCAAATATTTAAAACAGCTGCAGTGCTGCAAAATCGAATTTTCAAAGTAAAAATTCCTTATCACTCGACCTCCTTTATGATATACTAATATAACTGTCTTCCTTGTATTTAATGTTAGACCATTTAATTTACAATATTCTGCCAGTATATTTAGTTTGCGCTGCGTATCATGCCAAGAGTGACATCGACTAATCATGTCATCGGCGTAAAGCAGAAAACTGAGATCTCTGTTACCCTTAATGTTAATTCCGGTAATGTTCTTTGTCATTTAGCCAGTTTTGGAATAGAAAATCTCGTCAAGCTTTGCTTGGCGTCAATAGTGTATGGTCGACTTTAATAGTAAATATATTCCTCTTTCAGCAAAGTATGATCTGTTCTCAAAGGCCGTATCTCGCTCCATCCTTACTTATCGTCGCCAGGTTTGGGGGTACCAATGCTCGGACCATATAGAAAGGGTACAGAGAGTTTTTCTTAAGAAGTTGTTCAGGCTTCCTCGTAACACTCAAAATTATATGGTTTATATTGAAACAAAACGCACCCCAATTCATGCTTTCGCATTCCTTCTTCACTTTGAATACATTCGGAGGGTCTTGGAACAACAAGAATTCCGTTTAACAAAGCTAGTGGCCCAAGAAATAATAAGGAAGAAAATATCATGGTTTGAGGAATGGAATGTGTGGTCAGAAAAAATAAATTTTAATTTTTGCCTGGGCGTAAACGCACCGGATAAATGGAAAGAATGTGAAATTTCATTAAAAAAATGGTTAATAGACTTTTATTGTAAGGATCTAAAGAATAAGGCGTCAAAAGGTACATATCATGGTATTTATCGTCAGCTTTCCTTGGAAGTTGATTACCTGGTAAAGCCCTAAACACGGAGGATATAGGACTATTAATAAAAATTAGAGGAGAATTATTAAATTTAAATTACGGATAAGCCTTATATACACGATAAAATTTATTTATGTTCTCTTTGTAATAAAGTCGAATATGAGGATGTGTTCCACTTTCTGGGAGTTGTCCTATATTTAGAGATAAACGATCCAAATATTTCAAACAGGAAGATTTGACAGATATCCAGATGATAGAGCTCTTGAATGTAGGTGATTGGTATAATTTAATTAATTTTATAAAAGAAGCTGTGTTTTATAAAAACTTTCTTGTAGAAAACTTTAATTTTTAAAGCAGTCTGATTAAATTGTGTATATCAATATTTGTGTGTACCCATTATAGTATTGTATGTATAAATAAGATTATTAATTTTGAATATATTTAGGATTTTTGTTTATATTTATAATACCTGCACTCCTGGCAGACGGCCAAAGCCATGTCAGCAATATGCTTATTATTGTATCATTGTTCATTGTCTGTATTTTCAACGTTTAATAAAGCAATTATAATAAAAAAAAACAAATTCCGGTAATGTTTCGATAATTAAAAAGATTACCACATCTGAGACATATAAGGAAACTAGCAAAGAGGCCAATATCGCCCCTGGAAGAACGCCCTCTGAGACGGTTATATAATTAGTGTCAGCGGTGCACTCTACAATTTTAAAGCTGGCATTATTTTAAAGATACATTATAAACCTTAAACATTTACCGCTTATTCCAAGATTGTACAACTTATGCCACAATCTTAAGTGGGGCATCGAGTCGAAAGCTCTTTGAATGTCTAGGAAAATCAAGAATACTTTTCTTTTTTCAATCTGAAATGAACATTAATAGCGGTAGAAAGCACGAAAATGTTATCTCTGCACCCTCGTTTTTTTTTAAACACCATCTGTTCTTCCGTATCAAATCCCTTGATTCTATCCAATCAGACAATCTGTTATAATAATGAAGATAAATATCTTTGTAATGGAATTAAACATTGCAATCCCTCTATAATTAACGGGTGAGGCAGTGAAATGGCACGATTTCAACTCCAGCTGTCAGGCGGGGTGGGGAGTTATGAGAGTAGGGGAAATGGCCTTGAGCATCTAGGCAAATGGAAATTTCAATTGCCATGGAGCATTTGACGAGTGTGCAACGTGCGTTTGCTGTAAAGGCATATTACAGTGGTTTGCGCTCAGCGCGCTTTCCGTTGTGAGTTCAATCTACCGCCACGGGCGGGCTCCCGTGCCGTCAAGGAAAGCTATCCTCCTTTGGGTGAATAGCTTTGAAGCCCCAGCTAGCACGACAAAGAAAAGAGGTGGTAGTGAAAAAACAGTCCGGACCCCAGAGAACGTTGATCTGTGCGCGAAGCATTAGGACGAAGTCCGCGAAAATCAGCGAGACGTCACAGCGCACAACTTGGTCTCAGCAATCGATCAGTGAGGTGGATTTTGAAGAACGATCTACACTATCATCCATACAAAATACAAATAAATTATTTGAGGTTTTTCAAAATCGTGCCGTTTCACTGCCTCACCCGTTATATGGATTTGACGGATCCCCTTTATTATGAAGCAATTTTAATTTTATTTTCGCCCATTGTACAGGAATATTTTCACTTCCCAGAATACTGTTAAACATATTTAATAGGTAATTTAACCATTTTCCATCTAACTTTTTGTAGCACTCACTAGGGATCAAATAGAACCCAATTGCCTTATTACTTTTAGAGCTATTAATGTTTTGCATTAATTTTTCAAAAGAAATTTCACGATCAAGTTTAGGATGATAAAAATTAAAGAACATTAATTCATTAGTGAACTTAGGAGGGAAATATCTTGATAAAATTTTTCCCACTGCTGCACAGCGATGGGGCATGATTTAAAGATCTTAGATTTATAAAAGTTTACTGTTACCAAAAGTCAGATGGGTTTTTAACATTTCTTAACATATTTTTCATTTTGTCAAAATCCTCGAATTTACAGTTCTTTATCAACAGTTTACAAGCTTTTTTAGCTTCAATATATCTTTGTATTACTTCACAATAATGCAATGAGATAATAATGTAAGTAATGAGACTGCCTATGTTCCTTATATAATTTTTAGTTAATTCCTTTTGAATATAACACTCCTCTTTGAACCATGGTTTATTGGAATTTGTCTTAGCAGGGGTAAATTTTTTCAAAATCAAAATATTGAAGTTAATCGTAGAATTTTACACACATTACAGAAGTTTATATAAAGCTTTTCAGCAGAAGCACTCTCGTAAGAAACCAAATTGGACTGCTTCATAAGGGCATTAAATTCATTTAAGTTATTACTTGTTCTATTAAAAATAGAAATTGATTATCATAAGAGTAGTTAAGCAATGATGATAAGTCTACATTATCTAGAGATTCTAAATTTAATAACAACAAGCACAAGCAGTGGTCAGAGAGTGTCCGATAAACGTATAATTTGCGGGAAAGTCATTATAGGAACGGCCATTACATACGTACATACTATGCAGTTCCATGATATCTTCTAATCTGGAGCCCCTATCGTTCACAACAGGATCTAACGAAGCTCTACTTCCGATTAGATTAGAAAAAGTAAAAATATTTTCATCTAACATATTTAAATTGCCTATTTTAGCATTAAAATCACCCCCTGTAATTTCCATAATTAGAAATTAGATTATTCAAATCTGATGAAAAATATTCAATAATTGTATTATCGTTACCTGCACCAGGTTTCCAATATACCAGGCCTAGACAAAGATCATTATTTCTACACTTTAAACGAACACAAAATGACCATTGATTTGATAACAAAATTTTAACCACGGAGATGTTTTCCTTTTTAACACAGATCATCACTCCCATACTATGTCTGCCCTTATAGAAACTCTTTGATGAAGCACTGTAGGGACACTCATTACTCTCGAGAAAATGAGGAACTTGAGCATCACATGAATGAAGCCAAGTCTCACAGAGACAAAGAAAATCCCTTTTCAGCAAGGCTCTGGTTTCACTGTTTTTTGAATTACACAAATTACTGTAGCCATTTATGTTCCAGAAACCAAAAATAAAGTTTGAATCGCTTACGTTTTTTCTTTGGGGATTATTTACTTCTGTTTTAAAAAAGATTTTATTGAAGGTTTGGGGGATCGTTTAATTTTTCTTTCGTTTGAAATGCCAGATCTTCCTTTAAAGTGTAGAAATAATTATCTTTGTCTAGTAAATGAATTTAATGCCCTTATGAAGCAATCCAATTTGGTTTCTTACGAGAGTGCTTCTGCTGAAAAGCTTTATATAAACTTCTGTAATGTGTGTAAAATTCTATGATTAACTCCAATATTTTGATTTTGAAAAAATTTACCCCTGCTAAGACAAATTCCAATAAACCATGGTTCAAAGAGGAGTGTTATATTCAAAAGGAATTAACTAAAAATTATATAAGGAACATAGGCAGTCTCATCACTTACATTATTACCTCATTACATTATTGTGAAGTAATACAAAGATATATTGAAGCTAAAAAAGCTTGAAAACTGTTGATAAAGAACTGTAAATTCGAGGATTTCGACAAAATGAAAAATATGTTGAGAAATGTTAAAAACCCATCTGATTTTGGTCAAAAGTAAACTTTTATAAATCTAAGATCTTTAAATCATGCCCCATCGCTGTGCAGCAGTGGGAAAAATTTTATCAAGATATTCTCCCTCCTAAGTTCACTAATGAATTAATGTTCTTTAATTTTTATCATCCTAAACTTGATCGTGAAATTTCTTTTGAAAAATTAATGCAAAACATTAATAGCTCTAAAAATAATAAGGCAATTGGGTTCTATTTGATCCCTAGTGAGTGCTACAAAAAGTTAGATGGAAAATGGTTAAATTACCTATTAAATATGTTTAACAGTATTCTGAGAAGTGAAAATATTCCTGTACAATGGGCGAAAATAAAATTAAAATTGCTTCATAATAAAGGGGATCCGTCAAATCCATATAATGGGTGAGGCAGTGAAACGGCACGATTTTGAAAAACCTCAAATAATTTATTTGTATTTTGTATGGATGATAGTGTAGGTCGTTCTTCAAAATCCACCTCACTGATCGATTGCTGAGACCAAGTTGTGCGCTGTGACGTCTCGCTGATTTTCGCGGACTTCTTCCTAATGCTTCGCGCACAGATCAACGTTCTCTGGGGTCCGGACTGTTTTTTCACTACCACCTCTTTTCTTTGTCGTGCTAGCTGTGGCTTCAAAGTTATTCACCCAAAGGAGGATAGCTTTCCTTGACGGCACGGGAGCCCGTGGCGGTAGATTGAACGTGGTGGTTGATTGAGGATTCAGAAATATCTGCTTCCACCCCATCTATTTCTGTATCGATCTCAGACAACAGGGTTACATCTGATTGCCCTAACCATTGTTTGATATCTTTCTCTGATCTAGTTATAAGTGCCTGAATGTCCACGTCTTTTTTACTAAGATTTTAATATTCCTGAACCAGACAAACTTAGTTTTTTCCATTCATTGCAAATCTTTTGCTTGTATAAATAATTTATAATTTTGAAGGCTTATGTATTCAGAAATATAAACTTGAACATTCAGAATGGTTTCGTCACACGTACTCAGTACAGAGTTTAAGGAAAGAGTGTTATTTTTTACATTCCTTCTATAACAGTCCAAGAAGTAAAGCTAGTCAGAATTCTTGCAACATTTAAAAATAACTGGCAGATTATTAGATTTTCTAATTTTATTTAGACGATAGTATTGCTCCAATTTATTTGTCTTCTATAGAATCGGATCCTATGATGCACGAGATATTCTTCAAAAGTCATATCAATGTTACTATGAACGTTCATACTTTGATTTTATTAAATTTAAGAACCTGCGTATTTTCGTTTAGAGCAGCTTGCAAATTATTAATACAGTCTTTTAGATAAAGATTTTCTTTACTTACTGCTGTCAGCTTATTTTTCACTTTAATTAAATCATTCTTAATCCCTAAGTAATCGCTGTAATTTCTTCTTTGCAGTTATTCAAATTTTTGAGAATTTCTTATCATTTCTCAAGTCAAAGATTTCTTTTTTCAAGTTTTGTGAATTGTATTAATTCGATCGAGCATACAGCTGAGTGCATCCGAACCCCTCCCTTTTGCTGTCATGGTCTCATTATCAGTTATATCCCCACCACAACTAGCTGTGAACATACTAAATGTTTTAGTTTATATTTATTTATCGAAAAAATAATAGATTGTAAAGACACTTTTGTCCCCACTAAAAAACTGAACTATCCCCTCCACCACAAAAATATGCTATTATCAATAATTTTAATAAATTTAACAAAGATTTCCTTCACTATTGCGGAAAAACTGATCGATGAAAATTTATCAAATTCACATTCTTACTAGTAAGAAGTCACTAGTATGTCAAAAAAATCAAGACCTTATTCCAAATTTAAGTAGTGAAACACACTCAGAATTATAGACATGATGCTAACTCTACTGTAGCTCGAACGGAACTCCTACACCAAGGTAGTTATACATATTCATCACCACAATACGCCGTTTTTCCTTTGATGCTAACTTGCCTCTTCCCCCGTAATCCATTGCGTTGGACTTGGCCAGATTTACTAAGAAGTTTCATTTATCTTAATACTCCTCTAAGGCATTAATGTTTCGTTGAAGAGAATACGGATTGTCAGCAAGGAAACACAACATCACACTGAGGAATGAGTTATATCTCGTTATAAAAGAACGTTACGTAATATCTCATATTGCATAAATGTTAATATAACCTTAAATGGAACTGAAAATTGTATTTATTTGGTAACTTTGTGACTTATGATATTAAATAAACTAAGGTGACAATAAAAAACTATAGTTCTATTAATTGTGATATTCAATCCATAATGGCTTTGTTCATTTAATTTATGTTTTTACATAAACCAATTTTCCTTTTCATAAACAAATGGGTTAATTAGGGGGCACCACAATTGGAAGTGTGAGAGCGATCTGTCAAAGCCAACAAAGCTAGGGGGCTGTGCTAGGAACCCACTAACGTCTCTACTTGCATAAGTGATTACTTCGTTTACACCTGAAAAATTAAACAATTATTTTCACAAACACCGGAACAAAGACCACCCCACTATTTCCAAGTAAATCTCCTTCAATCCGAATTGGATGGCAGCTTCTAATAATGCATGTGCATGTATAGGACCAGGTATCTGATGAGAGACTGAACAAACCCAATGTTTAATGTGAAGCCAGGCACTCTTACAATATATTCAATTGAATATTCTTGCATATTTAATAACCGTTGGTTAAATCAACCATTTTTATGATAAATTTCGGATCATTATCCACTCAAGTCATAGTGGAAAATGTACTTCTAAATTTGTTGTGGTGGTTGGTTCCGCAGAGCTGGAAAGCATCAGAGACAATTTCCGTGTACCTGCTTCATTTTGTGGCATCGACCGTTTTCCGGGCGTTCGCGCCATCTTCAGGATGCTTTTTCAACAGTGTGCCAACAAGGACCGGACAGAGACTTAGTTTCCCACTAACTCTTAGAGAACTTAGTGGTGACACTAATTCTCTGACGAGTCCTGTGTTGGCACACTGATCTGAAAAACGCATCCTGAAATGGCGAACGCCCGAAACGGTCGAATGACCACCAAATGCAGCAGGCTACCACGGAAAATGTCTCTGATATTCTAAATGTTGTTAATATTCTCTAGATCAAACATTTTCTCCCATATATCAGCCATTATCTCCCATTATCAACAACAATTAAAGTATTTAAGTTATAAGACAGTTATAACATTGTATGCTTGTACCTTCTGTTTCTTTTATATACACGTCACAATGTATATAACAAAATGCAGTTGGTACGTTAGCTATCAACCACTCTTCAATTGGGTCTGCATCTGCATTATGTTTCATCTTCTTAGCAGATCTACTGTATATTCACCATCATCATCGTGGAATATTGGATTGTTTCCATATCATCATTTAGCGTATATACTCAAGACAACTTTACCCGATTATGACGAGATACTAATTAAAGGACGGCCGCCATGTAGTGTAAAAATGTGATTCAGAACCCGTGACGCAGAAATAAATTGGGCTGGAGAAAAGCTGTTTAAACCAGCCAGAAACTTTCGGCACAATTAAAAGGGCGGTTCACACCTGTACATTGCTCAGAATCATCGTCGAACTAGTGTTATAAAATCAGAATTGCAAGGAGGTGAACATTCTGAAGTTTAATATGAAGTTGAACAGAGCAGACAGAATGACGACTGGAACATCACATTAGGATTAAAATTGGGAAGCAGTCTTCATGGGCCTAGAAATACTCTGGTTGGCTGAAGTTCGGGAACGTAGTGGAGCAGACCTACCTCAAATACAATATGACTTACAGTCAACATATAGAACATATTATGGCATTATTAAATAATGAAATATTTTTATAAAAATATAAATAAGTATTTATTTAGTAACTTTACACTAAATGATATTAAATGGATATTATTCACCTGGTTGCCAACAGACCACAATATTTTCGGGGAAGTCCCCCTTCGAAAAAGTTTCCCAATTTAAGTTAGTATATTCAAGGAGCTATAAATATAAAAGCGAGACATACTATATATACATTGTATGGTCTGTTTCGTTTTATGTCAGCACCTTATTTATTTAAAATCATAAAACATTATTATTATTATTATTAATATGAAAATACACAAATATAGGTAAATTCTTATTTATTTGTATGATAAATTGTAATTTTTATTAACCGAATAAGTTCGAATAATGTCAATCACTGCTTAAAAATATAATATGTATCCAATTATGTTGAATATACTCTAATGAATTGATTTTACATGTTTGTCTAATAGGTGGCTACACCGTTTGTTGAAACTTTCCGAATAAGTACGGCACGTCTACCAAATAGATTATGGTTTAATAAAAACGTTTATACTTCTGTATATCAACTTAGTTTTAGAACTGGTAGCGCTGGAACATTTGGTACTATAGAGATGAATGGTTTTCGCCTCCTAGGCGACAGTAGTTATAACTGCAAGTATTGTGATCATGAGTTCGTGTAAGTAATGCATTACAGTTTATTTTCAATACCCTCAATTAAAGACCAATTTCGCATAACTTTTAATGTTACAAATTAGATTAAGTTAGTATCAAAAATCTTAGCTCAGATGTGATTATTGGCCGACCAATGCAACACCAAGTATATGGTAGTAGACAAGGCTAAGCTACGTTTTGTGTTATACATTCTCTTACTCCAAATAATAGAGTAAGTACTGCATTTGCGGCAGATTTTTGAAATGGAGTTTTTACCGGAAATACCTGTTAAGATCCCGTGAAAAATCATTTTGTCGAATGGCTTGTGCGTGTGGGTTTAAACAAAATATCTCAATACCAAAAAATCGGGAAATGGCCAAACTAGTATTCCGCTTAGACTTAGACTTAGACAAAATTGATCAGTCGATATTGCGACTTTTTTTTTTTTGCCTCATGTACCTTGCAAACAGCCAGACATGTTACTCTGGAGAAACGTTAGTGTTTATAACTTCCAATTAATAGCTCAGTAATCTATGCTGCGTTTGTGAGTATATATTATTGTTATTTGTTTTATTACTATTGAATTTTTTTTTTTTTTGTGATACAGTTCTAAGTGAATCTGTTCTGTATAGTGGGTGAGTATTGTGACTAAATTGGCTGGTAACGGGCACTTCGAAACAATAATTGCCTTCCAAAGCCGTTCTCTGTCTTTGTATTTCTCGCAGGCTAGAATTATGTGATTAGCGTCAGGTAGTAAGTATTCCAAAACACACGTGCAACGCGGTTCGGCAGTAATTCCTATTCTGGCCAAGGGATGGGAAGAATAGTTGTGGTTGAATCTTAATCTACATATGGTGTTGTAAAAATTTCTATTTCCATTGTAGATGTGAAACCATGGCTTTATTGGTATGGATGGCTGAACAGTGATGTAGAATTGTCCTTTGCTGGCCCCGGCCGAAACGTACGTCTTTTGCCATTCTGAATAGAGAGATTTTTTGACAAAATTTTTAAGATCGGAGGGAAGTAAGACGGATATGTTGGGAGTATCGAGTTGGATTCCTTGTTTGGCGAAAAAGTAGGCCATTTCGTTACCCGACAATCCAGTATGTCCTCTAACCCAGACTAAGAGTAGGAGCTTACCAGAGTTAGGGATGTTATTCATTAAACTGATGGTCTTCAAAATTGTGGAAGAAGCGTAATTTCCTGGCTCTTTGAGTTTTTGCAGCATACTTTTGCTGTCGGATAAGATTAAAATTGAACTTTCGTCTAAAGTTATGGCCCGTTCAAGGCATTTATTTATGGTGATCAGTTCAGCAGTATATACAGAGGCAATGTCAGCGAGCCTATACACTTCGCTTGAGTTATTTTGAGGATCAAAGATGGCACAGCCAACTCCATTTGGATCTTTGGAAACGTCAGTGAACAGGAGATAGGAACTCGGGGGAACCTAGAGCGAGCTCGGATAGGAAATATGCATTGTTGATGTCGTTAGAAAGGTTAACTTCATAATGATATATACATCTGTCAGAATATATTTGGAGCATTTAGACAAGGAAAGGTAATCATAATTAAAGATAGGGAGTAGATCAGTTCGGTCAAGAGAAGATAAAAACTGCAAGAGTTTACATGAAACGTGGTCTACGAGGCGTCTTTTCTTATGCCAGAATTTTAATGTAAGTATTTTTGGAGTAATTCTGCAGATCTTCTGGATTAAGCTGTGATTTTTAATGCACAACTTGTCCATATGAAAACGTGAAGCCAACAGTTTTCTCCTGCAAATCAGAGGGAATTCTTTAGCCTCGACATTAAGAGCTTTAGTTAGTTGGTGTGGATGTGAGGGCTTCCAGACATGATCTCAGCTCCTTATACTGTAATCTATCTAATTTCTTTAAGTGGGTGTCTGCGGCATCACCATATAAAAAAAACCACAGTCAATTTTAGATAGTATTAATTGTCTGTAAGGGATGTTTTAACATCGGCCCCATAATTAAGGTAGTTTATACATCTTAAAATATTCAACGATTGCTCACATTTTTTGATGATGTAGTTAATATGGGTTTTCCACAACACTTTACTGTCAATGAATATCCCTAGCGTTTTCATAGAAGGCTCAACACGCATGACATAGTCACTTAGGCCGAATATTGAAGGGATTGTATATCGCCTCCGCCGAGTGAAGAGAGTAACACTGCTCTTACTTTCTGAAATTGAGAATCCCATGTTGGTGCAACACTCACTAAAAGAGAACATTCCTCTATTCAGTGTACTGATGGCTTCTTCTAAATTCTTTTGTTGACTATATAAGATAATATCGTCTGCAAACTGGGAGACATAAATTTCTGTCCCTAACTAGTCTACTAGATCCGCAGAGTATATGTTAAATAAAATTGGGCTTAAAACAGATCCTTGTGGCAGGCCTGTGTATGTCTCCCGAGGGCCATACAGTTTATTGGTGCGGACAACAATAGAGCGTGAGCATAGTAGATTATAGATGTTTCCTATTAATCTTGAGGGTGTTCCAACAGCAATCATTTTTTTTAATAAGAACGCAAATGTTGACGTTATTGAATGCGTTTGTCAAATCAATATTTGCCGCCAGCATGAACTTATTGTCGGTGAAGGAATTATGATTGTCGTTAACAGAGCTAGATAAGGCCTCTAACGTAGATCGTTTTTTCCTAAATCCATTTTGGTAGGCAGGGATCACATTCTCTGATTCGACCCACCACTCAAGACGAGCTTTCATTAGCTTTCAAATGTTTTACATAAATAGGACGATATTGCTATGGGTCTGTAAGACTAATGAGAATCCTGGCTCTTAAGGGGCTTTAGTAGAGGTATTAAAATGAATTGGCTCCACTGTTCTGTTTTTATTTGAGTGATGCAGATATTAAAAATTTGGAGTAGTCGATTTTTTTCCATTAGCAGATAGATGATTGAGCATCGGATAGTGGATATTATTTTGCCCTGGGGCGGTGTTACTATTGATCCTAATTGCTTGAAGTAGTTCGGTATAGTTGAAAGGATCGTTTAATCTGTGAGGATGTGTTGATGGGTCTGGTGTTATACACTGTTCTGGGACCGTAACAGGAGTCAGGTTATTTAGAAATTTTGGGACCCGTCATTATTTTGTATTTTTCTCCTGTATCCGTGGCTAAGAGCTTTTATTTTATCTCAAATGTCCCTCATTGGGGTGTTGATGTTGAATGAGTTGCAGAATTCAACCCATTTATTCTTCTTTTTATTTTTATATATTCTGCGACAACGAGCCTGGGAGCGTTTACTGCTGATGAAATTTGCCCACGTTAGCGACCTTAGAAATGTTTTAATTGTCTCTATATTGTCCTTTCTAGCCTCATCGCAGTCATCATCCCACCAAGGTTTGGGAGAGAATCTAGGCTTGCGACCCTGGTATAACTTGACCTTTGGAATGGAGATATCGGCAGCTTTATTGATGATATTAACGAAATTATTATAATTGGTTTGTGTGTCAGTGGTTATTTGCATATCGTTAAATAGTTTATCAGTCAACAATGTATATCCCGTCCAATCAGCCGCCTTCAAATTCCACTTTCTGTTAGGAAGGGAGGGCGAATTATTACATAGGTTACTTTTGTCGATTATTATTGAAAGTGCCATTATTCCGATCCAAATGGTTCTTCTAAAACAGACCATTCACATCGAAGGACAAGGGAAGGGAAGCATATGGATAGATCGATTGCAGAGGGATTTATATTGGGTCTGGGAGACATGATGGGAGATCCGTCGTTTAAAATGCACAAACCTTCGTTGTGAATCGCCTCTAGTAATTTTCTGCCTTCATAATCGTCATATGAACATCAATAACTACGATGATAAGCGTTAAGATCGCCGCAGATTAAAACAGGGTGCTTGACAGATTTAAAAAGGTCCATCCAAGTCTGAGTTGTGATTTTATGTTTGGGGGCACAGTATATTAACAGAAGACAATTGATGGTTCAAGATTTTAAAGGAAATTCCGCAAATTTGAATATGTTGGTTATTGAACGTAGGCGGCAAATTAATAATATTATATTGTATGTTGTTCTTAATTAACATGCATGTTCCCCCATAGCCAACATTTCTATCGGCTCTGACGACGCTATATCCAGAGACGAGAAAAGAACGATTCTTTTTTAACCATGTTTCAGAAAATAAGGCGAAATCTATATTGTTTATTCTAAGGTATGATTCTAAATGGTTTCTATTAATTTCGATGGAACATATATCAGCTGTAATATTTTAGTCATTTTACCAATTGTTTAGACAAAATTTTAATTAAAAGATATATTTTTCGGTGATATTAATTACATTCATTATTTAGGAAGTTATTTTATATTGAAAAAATACGATAAGAAATGAGTGACGATAATTTGTTATTATTATTATTATTATTATCATGTTGTTTGTTGTTTGGTGCTAGTTGTGTTGATTGAACTTTTTGTCGGAGTATTAGTTAAAGGTATGATGTTTGGTGGTTCTGTGTTTATAGATTTATGGTAAGGTGTTTTGTTACTACTTCCGATTAAAATTTCTTCTAATATAATAGTGAGGTTTTTAAAAAGTTCCTCACTATTTGAATGATGACTGCTAATTTTATTAATCAAATTCAAAATGTAGTTAATGTTACTGTTTTGCTTTATTTGTTTTTCTTTTTTTGAGGTAGCCTTTCAGGTTGAGGAGTTAGCCTCACCTCATATTGAGTTTCGTAATTTTCTATTTCAGGGGCTTGTTTATGGCTGTCCCGATACTCTTTGGATGTAGTAGGTTTGGGTAACGGTTTGTTTTTTATTTTTTGATTTGTTTGGTTTTGTTATGGTAGTAATTGGGGCTGATTGAATTGCTGGTAATTCTGGAAAGTTTTAATTATCTGAGTGTAGTTCAAATTTGTTTTTAGTGATAGCAGAGAAAGTAGGTTTGTTTAGTATTTTGTTTTTTATCTCGGCCATGTGGGCGATCTTCACTGGGCAACCTTTAAAAGTTGATCTGTGTTCACCATTACAGTGTACACAAATAGGAATTATAGCCTCAGAGACTGGGCAATCACGGATATTATGAGATTCAGAACAGTGATCGCATCTAGGTTTGCTGCAGCACTGATCTTCTGCGTGACGGCAACGTAGACAATTTTTGCATTGTCTTATGGGAGAGACGTACGGTTCAACTCGGCATCTCGCCCCATATAAAGTTACATATTCAGGTAATGTCTGGCTGTGAAAAGTCACAAAGAAGACCGGAATTTTTTATGAATAATTTAATTGTCATTATAAATTTTCTTTGTGATTCGTCTGACAGTTATAAGCGAGACTGGGGAGATCAGTTCCGTCAGTATTTCTGTCTCATCCAAACAGATATCGACATCCCTAATGACTCTAGTACACTGAACTCTAAAATTAGGTATGTAAGCTGTAATTTCTCTTTCTTTGAGAATGTCTAGTGTTAAGAGAGTGTTAGCTGTTTATGGGGTCTTGGTTGTTACTTTTATGCGATTTTTGCCGCTCACTGCGATATCCGTAATATTGTCTCTAAGTGCTGATGATGATTTGAATAGCCACTTCCCCAAGGCCATTCTATGTACCTTTCCAAGGTTTTCACGGTTACCTTCCAGGTTTACGACATAGGGCCCCTTGTCGTTAATTTTATACTTATTGTTAAGCGTACTAGTGAGATAATCCTTTTTATTAGTTGTATTGTTATTTTGATTAATCAAAGTCGTGTTATCATGGATATACACTTTACTCTAACTATTATAATTAGATGATTCTGCTGAGGGCTTAGTGGCCCTCTGAGTATGATCATGCGGGTTAGTTTTTAATGTTAATGAATCTGTTTCCATTTAACATTTATCATGTTTAATAACGATATTTTCATTGTTTAGTTTAGTGTTAGTTGTTAGTAGCGTGCTAATAAATTCAAGTTGTTTATAGTTGATGCATTCTGAGTTATCTGTATTAATCTTCTGTTTATCCTGAGGCTCATAGCCTCCACTATCCGCAGACATAATCACTCACTTTTGTAAAAAAGAAGAAAAAATTAAAAGTTAAGAAAATATCAAGTGAAGAAAAAAATAGTTAAATAAAAATTAGACGCAAATAGAAAATATTACTTTCCTAATAAAAAACTAAATAATTTTGAAGGAAATTAAAAGAAAGAAAAAAGAAACAACTTGAAAAGAATATTTTATAATATCTGAGTTTATCACAGGTAAACACACACACGATGTTCACTGTTCGAAGTTCAGATAGCAACTGAATTGCGACATTAGTGAGAGGTTTCTTTTCAATTTTAGCGATTTTGCCGAAATCTGCTCCAACCATTTAGTTGAAATACTTTTGCTAAAAAAGTTATTTTAGAGTACTTTTGTGAGTCTGTTAGCCAGTTTTAAATTTAACTAACACGCAAGACCGCTTTGAACGTAGCCCCTGGGGCGTTTATTAACGGATTCGTTTTTTATACGTAGTTACATGTGGTATATTTGCTGCTGGCTTGGTATCCTGTAAAACAATTAAGAGAATGCTGGCACAGATTTGTGCTCCCGCTCGGGATTTGAGGCTTCAATATGCAACCTTGGTCAACGAAGTCAATTTTTTAAACCATTCGCCAATTTGGGCTACTTACTGAGGGTAACTGCTTTTACTACAGGCTCCACTACTGTTTGCCTGTCGTCGGCCAAGATATAGATAAATGAAAGTATTGACACGGTTTGTCAGTATTCATCTGCCGAAATTGCTTTCAAATAAATTTACTGCGAGAGTTAAAGGGAAAAGCGACTACTTCCTCTGTTAGATTAAATATCGTGCGCAAAGAAAATAAATTTCAGGTTCTATCGTAAGAAAAACATAACACAGGATAATCCATTCGTGAAGCGAAGTAAAAGCCTCACCTTTGCGAAACATAAATTTAAGATCAAATTTAATGTATTTTCAATTTAGATTAACAATGGATGAGACACTAATCACTAACTGCAGCAAACTGAAATTTATTGTATACAATATCCTAATTTAAGAACCGTACAAAGTTATAATAATCATTGTTGGATCATATGATAACAAACTGAGAAAATGGAGTTAAATAATGGAAGAGATATATTAGTTCCGTTAGTGTTTGGCGATACCCCAATGTCGAATACAGAGTGTGGCCCACACATATATATTCATACATATATCTTAATTTTCTTAATTTTTTTTTTCAGAAACGGGGATTATTATGATGCAAATGGAACAGTTATAGCTAAATTAATCTGCTACGCCGGGCACAGCAGGAGATATGAAAAACATGACCAAGATGCGGGTGTAAGAAACTGCTATAGTGGTCTCGGCTGCCCACTGATGAGCTACGATAACGAAATACTTACAATGCAGTCCATAAATTATCCACCAAACTGTAGTCGTTATGCAAGATCGCCAGAAATTTTTCAGAGATCGACAATATGTCGTGATGACTACGAGTTGCGAGCAATTCAAGTGTCTTATTATGTTGACTGGATTAGAGCAAAACTTAAGATGAAGAAACTGATACTGTTTCGTCCATACAGAATTTATAACAAAAAGATTAATTTAAAACCGCATATACCGTTATTAGTTCACTTAACCCTCATTGCCATTGCAATTATTGTATTCTTAATTTGTAACAAAGCTGTTTTTGGTAGAATTCGTCTTTAGTTCATCAATAAAAGTTATATTATGATAATAATGTAATTAAAAAAGTATAAAAATAAGTATATTCTCTTCAATGTGGCTAACTTTTTGAATAATACTGTTCATTATTTTCTCATAATTTGAATAATAAAAATCAATATATGGTTATTTTTCATTATCCCAGTTTGCCGAAATGAATCAGATATTATCGGAACATTGCTTTAAATTAATAATAATAATAATAATAACAATAATAATGCTTTATTTCATAATGACAAAGTAACAACAAAATACATTCTTGACATTCTACGGCATGGTAAAACCGTCTGCCGGAGGTTGATAATGAGGAAGAAAGAAAAAAAATAAAATAAAATAAAATAAATAAATAAAATAGTGACTAAATAAAAAATAAAAAAACAAAAAAAGGAGAAAGTAATAGTAATAATAATAACTTGAAATACTTGATGAACAAAAATGCTAATCGCTCAAAGATAATTACAAAGCGAATAATATTATGAGAATACCTATGTTATTATATAATAAATCAAATGTACATACTAATGCTTCAGATCAAAAATAAAAATTACAGAATGAAGGTAAAAGTAATCTAACAGAATAATAAAAACCAACATATTAGTTAATTAAATAAAATTAAAACTTTGGTTGATGTTACATAGAAAAAAAGAAAAAAAAGAAATAAGGATACTAAATAATAGAAACTAGGTAAAGTTAAATTCTTTAACTAAATTTTGGCGATAAATCCAAGCTTGTTGCGCAAATTTAATAAGGCTCATAAACTTGTGCCCATTAAGAAGCTGAACTAACTGATCTTTTGATAATGTTTTTGCACCTAAATAGGGATATCTGAATTCAGAAAGTATCGGACAACCCCCCAAAAAGTGGAATATATCCTCCCTCACGCGGAGATTACACAAAGAGCAGCAACTAAGCTCTCTTTCAAACCAAGGGTTATAATTTAAATAAAGCAATTCACATCGTAACTTACAAAACCAACCCAAATCCGCGAGTGAAACTTCCACTGTGCTGGACTCTAAATTTAAGACTTCTAAAGAGTAATTTAAATCTCTATACAAGGACACCCTGATAGACTGACGGGCTCTCCGCTCACATTCCTCATAATGCCTCATTTTCAAACGCTGCACCATGGTCGACAACTGAGCTTGCCACTTGTCAAAACTATCCAACCCTGAATCAAACTCGCAAGAATATTTTTCCGCCAAGGACATCCAATGTTTAAACCAGAGTACTTTTTTCTTAACAACTTCCAGCGCTACGATTCGGGAAAATCGATGTTGTGGGAGTTTAATAATTTTAGTAATATATCGGAAGTGCAAGTTTAAAGTAAATACATGAAGAAGAGTGGAGGAAGTTTCCAGAGAAAGCATATAGTTAGGAGTGTATGCAGGAAGTCCAAATAACTTTTTAATAAAAAAACGGTGAAACCTTTCTAACAAATCATACAGCTGAAAACCCCAGATTTGGGCAGCGTAACACACAATAGAACGTGAAACCGCTTTAAAAAAATTATATTTAGATGAAGGAGGCACTAATTTATTACAAACAAAATCGGACCATAACCTATTAATGCCAAACTTAGCAACCGATATTCTTTCAGCTAGATGATTAGACATAGATAAACGAGATGTCAGTGTTACGCCTAAATACTTGTATTGATTCACAGTTTCAATAGGCGTACCTTTGAAGAACCATCGTTCCTTTAAGGAAAGTCTACCACCCTTTCTAAAAACCAGGACCTTAGATTTGTTTAGGTTAACCGTGAGATTCCATTGATCACAATAGGATTCCAGAATACGAATGTTTCTCTGAAGGGTAAAAGGGTCTTCCGCCAGGAGGAGCAGGTCGTCCGCATACATCAGAGTATTAATTACGGTGCCACCAATTCTTACTCCACCCTCGAGCGCCAAAGGCAAATCATCTAAAAAAAGAGAGAATAGGATCGGACTAAGAAGGCAGCCCTGGCGAAGACCATTCTTAACTCTAAAAAACTCCGTAATTCCCACCCTACCCCTGACAGCGGAGGAAGCTTCAGAGTAAAGGCTTTTTAAAGTGTTGATAAATTTTGATGATACACCCAAATTAAAAAGTTTCAGATACAGAGATCCTCGATCTACCGAATCAAAAGCCGCCTTAAGATCAATAAAAAAACAGTAAAGCTTACCTCCGCGACGCAGGAGTTTAATTTCAATTGTGTTAATTAAAACAAACAAATTATCCAATGTCGAGTAACCTCTCCGGAAGCCAGATTGGCACTCACTCAAAAGACAATTATCCACGACAAAACTTTCAAGGCGGAGAAGTAAGAGGCCAACAAAAATCTTTGCAATCGAATCCAAGCATGAAATGCCCCTATAATTGGCCACATCATCAACATTACCTTTCTTAAATAATGGAAAAATCAATGACCTACCAAAAGAAGACGGGGTACACTCCATATCATATATTCTATTGAATAAGACAAGCATTTTTTCATGGAAAACCTCAGGAGCATTTTTATAAAATTCATACGTCACCCGGTCAAATCCGGGAGCCTTATTGTTCTTAGCTTTGGACAAAACAATATGTAACTCCTCCAAAGTAAAGAGAGAATCAAGCATAACAGAGCGATTAAGGGGCTCAGCATAAATAACGGCTGAGGCAGACAGAACTGGATTTAATAATAATTTAAAATGCGAGGCCCACTCATTCATAGAAATATTACTACTACAAATAAAATTTTTTCGTTTAAAGTGGGAAACTAAATTCCAAAAATCTTTAGAATTATCCAACGATCTAAACTGAGCGTTCAAGGAACTATAGAATTCTTTTTTCTTTTTTTGACACAAAACTTTATAGAAGTTATTTGCTTCCAGATAAGCCCTTCTAACTAAATCAGAATTTGTCATACGAAACAATTTTAATAAAGCGAAAGATTTCTTTCGAGCTCTGAAACAATGAGTATCGAACCAACATTTCTTACGGGAAGCCCTTACAACCGAGGCAGAACCAGAGCTCCGAGGACATGAAGATTTAATTAAATTTAAGAGAACATCCAAGTATTCCTGAATACTTAAAGGAAAACTAGAAATTTTATTTGTGCTGGACTCTAGAACGGCTTTATATTGCTCTAAGTCCTTATTGAACCAAGCTAATTGGGGAAGTAATGGCAAAATATTTTCTGATGGGCTTGAGAACAAAGATACCGAAAGAAAAAGTGGAAGATGGTCAGAAAAATTTACCGGCAATACTCTAAATTCTAATATACTTGGAATAAAATCAACAGAAACACAACAGAGATCATTAACGGAGCTCCCCATACTTCCAATAAAAGTGAGTTCACCATCCAAATCCCCATGAAATCTTCCGTTTAAAATTACTAAACCATAACTATCACAAAGGTCAACAAATTTAATGCCTCTCCCATTGAGTACTTTATCCTTAGAATTTCTAGTTAAACAGCAGCTTGGATTATCCAATAACAAATCATCAGGAAGAACCTGTGAGTTACCAATTCGAACATTAACATCGCCAATTAGTATAAATTTAAGATGAGAAAATAGCACTAAAAAATTACATAGCTCATTAAAATTATCATCCCAAAAGTTACAATTCAAATACAAAGGTAAAATGAATACTTCGGAATTAAAATTATTATTAATTGAAATTAAATTAATTCCCTCTAAAACACGAAATTTAACGCACTTATTATAAAACTTAGACCTAATAGCATATAATTGACCACCAATTGCCCTGCCAAATTTAGCAGATTTAACTGCAGGGATCCAACATAACTTATAATTAACAAAATACGTTTCATAAAAACTAAAATTATTCTCTTCGATAAATGTTTCCAATAAAATAAAAATATCAAAACCATTCAAAAATTCAAAAAAAAGGACATAATCAATTTTATTTTTTAAACCAGCTATATTGTAAGCTATAATAGACAATGATTGCACCACACACTCAGCTGAATTGTCAGGAACCTGCCGGCAGACGACGAGATCTCATGTATGCAGCGTCTGAGATGTGGACGAAGTTTGTTGAAATACAGATGGTGAAGTAAAATAATCTCGAGGAAGAGAATCCGAGAGGACAGCCAGAAGAAAAGAAGACATGTCACTCAACTTAACAACTGCGTCCTCAGAGCCAGAGACCAGACTTCTTCCATCATGACTGAGATTAAAACGCTGAGCTTGAACAAAAAGACGGTCGTAGGTGACAAACACCTTTAAAGAAGAGTTCAGACGCAAGATTTCTCTTCGAACCAGAAGGAGTTTAGCCCTCCTTCTTCTCATATTCAGCGAATAATCTTGTTGTACAGAATAGCCTGTATTCTTCAGACGCCTTGCCGCCCTCATCACTGCTATTTTATTAGTTACTAATAAAAAGGAGGCAAGTAGGGGAACACTGCCAACACCACTGGGTCCAAGTGGGGTAACATGGACATTTTCTACATTTACTTCAACTTGCAACATTTGCTTACAAAAGTCACAGATCAACATAGAAAGGTTATCATCCAGTTTATATTTTAGACCTTTGAAAATCAAGTTATTCCTGCGACCCTTGTTATCAAGATCGTCAATAAGATTTTCAAATCTCAAATTATCTGACCTGAGAGCCTCAATTTGGCTCCTCAACTTAGAATTCTCTTCCCTAAGAGAGGTACACTCACTTTGAAGCAACTTAAAATCCTCTTTGGTGGCTAGGTTGGCAAGACTCTCTACTAAAAGATCCTTCATTACATCCTTCATTTGAGCCAGAAGGGTAGGCATTGAAACTTCCGAAAGCGTCAAAGACGGCGTCACCTTATTTGATTCTAATGACATTTTTTTAGTGACTTTTAATTCAGATGAAATGGTGTCTGGTGAACTCCTCGAGCGTTTAAAGCGACTGGTATGGGATGTTTCACTCGCAGAAATTTTCGGAGTATTTGGAAGCATAAAAATTTATGCTAAATATAATAATTCTCAAAACAAAAGAAAATAAAGTGAAATAAGTAACTGATAAAAGTGATATTACTCCTGAATAAAGCACAAAAAAGAAAAAAAGACAGAACTCGCAGTTTTAATTCATAAATTAAACTGAATGAATGTGAGTCGTATTTGAATAGATACACTGTAGGTTGCAGCACAGTCGCAAAGAAAGAGAAGAGAATTGCGAGAGAGTGAAAGAGAAATAGCTCACCACTTAACAGTACAGACACAATCACTTGTTTACTTACTGACTTCTGTGGTCCCCACTGGTACAAAAGTTCAATCTTAACTGGACTAATAATACTTGCTTGAAAACAAAAAAAAAAAAAAATTATAGTAAGAAATTTTCCTTTTTTCTAATTAAGCTCAACTACAGTCAAAAAACAAGTTCAATAACTGAAAAGAAAAAATTAAATTACAACACTTGGTATAAAATAAAGTTTCAACAAACTGCAAAAACCAATAGAAAAATAGAAAAAACTACGGAGCAAACAAAATAGATGTGCACACATTCA
>JAAEAF010000667.1:0-236640 GCA_011037195.1 Triatoma infestans | reverse complement strand
AAAAAAATCGTTGTAACCGTTTTTGAGAAAATTCCCCACCCCCCACCACCACCTCTCAAAAACTCCAAAATCTATTCTAAATAAAATTGCATTTCCGGTTAAGCGATTTTCTTCAAATTTAGAATTTTATCAATACTGATGTTTTTTCCTTCTTGTTAGGCTGTTAGAATCTTGTTTAAATATTATGGCTTGTTTTCAACTCAAATTATGAACCAATTTTCAGCCTGTGTTTTTTTATTATATATTAATTATATATATAAAATACATTGTTTCTCCTTATGATGTTTCAGCAATACACTTGCCATTATCAAACAGGTAGTTTAAATTTATCTAAACGAATTTTATCTGTAAGTAATACACAATTTGAGATAATATTAAAGTAATAAAAGATTGTATCACATATTACTGCTGAAACGTCATAAGGAGAAACAATGTATTTTATATATATAATTAATATATAATAAAAAAACACAGGCTGAAAATTGGTTCATAATTTGAGTTGAAAACAAGCCATAATATTTAAACAAAAATCTATCAATACTTTTAACGTGTATTAACATTACATTGGGTGATAAAATCGTATATTTTATTGAAATTGGTACTTTAGAGAAAGCTAATGTTCCCCAGAACCTCAAAGAAATCCGGGATAATATGTGTGTTAGATATTATCCAAAGTTTAAAGAAAATCGTTGGGGCAATTTTTGAGAAAATCATGAAAAACTGGAAAAAAAAAATAAAATAAAATAAAGAGGCGGTTGATGGATTTTGCCCTAAATCTTGATGTCTGATGCGCTGATAGTACGTTAACGGAATACCAAGTTTGTACTTCCTGCCACTTTTCCTTGTTCAGGGCGCCCTCAAATATTTCCGGTGAAAACTCAATTTCTAAAATCTGCCACGATCGCAATACTTCCTCTTAATAGGAGTAAGAGAATTATTAATCTAAAAATAAAAAATATTGAGGCTGAACTTTTTCAGTCAAACTATTTTGATTGGTTGGATGTTTATTTATATAACCTACGAATTGCAACTTTAGCAACGATACGCTATTAACGTTATATTATAAGCTGTATTATAAGTTGCAAATAGGAACTTCAACATCGTTAATCTTCGTCCCAATGATATATATCTATAATTATAAATATATATAGATAGTATATATCTATATGATGTAGAAATTGATTTAAAATTGAGTTTTGATTAAATTTTGTTCCTTTAAAGGAGATAATTCGAATTAAATTACCTGGCGTCCTTTCTTGTCTTCTACTCTTAATTTTCAATGACTGTCTCCCATTCAACAGCTGTTTTATTTCCAAGTTAAGAACAAAAACTTGAAGAATAACATGTTTATAATGACTACTGCAATAACCATACGACAGATGATCATTCTTCTCTGATATGATCACGTAAAATTTTTATTGCCTTAACTTAACCCCGTTTTAAATACACTAATTATTTTAGGCATACAAAATTTAGATATAAATTGATATAAAATTAAATTTTGCAAGCATTTTTTTTTTTTTTTTTGCTTTCTCTAACTGCTGTTACAGGAAGTATTGCGATCGTGCCAGATTTTAGGAATTGAGTTTTCACCGGAAATACACGTATTAAGGTCCACTGGGTCAAAAAAAGTGGGTTTTAGAAAATGCTCTGTATGTGTGTGGAAAGAATATCTCAAAAATGAAAAGTTGCAGAAACTTCAAACTTGATATTTCAATTAGGTACTACCACCGTAACAGATACGAAGATTTCGGGCAAAATCCATCAACCGGAAGTGTCACTTTACTGAATGTGTTTTTTTTTTTTCAGTTTTTTTGGTGAGCTTCTCGAAAACGGCTCCAACGATTTTCTTTAAACTTATTATATCAACTATACATACAAAGAGCTACAACGTTTATTTGTAACATTTCTCCTGGAAAATCTATTTAAGGACATTTTTGGAGGAAGTATGGGATTATGGTTCCCTCTAAAGTGCTTATTTTAGTTTATTACACAATTCTATAACCCAAGTTATATTAATTAGAATTAAACATATTGTCGAAATCCCGAGTTTGAAGAAACACGGATGACCAGAAGTGCGCTTTACTGTAAGTAGTTTTCAGTTTTCTGCTATTTTCTCCATAACGGCACCATAACGACGGAAAATCTATTTAAGGACATTTTTGGTGGAGAGGTGGGGTTATGGATTCCTCTAAAGTGTTAATTTTAGTTCAGTAAAGTGCTTTACAAATCTGTCAACTAGATAATATTAATTACAATTATATAAGTTGCCAAAATTTCCAGTTTGAAGTAAAATCGGTTGACCGGAAGTCAACGGACTCGATTGAAATAGGTTTTTCATTTTTTTGTGGTTTTCTCCATAAAAATGCCGACGTTTTTAAACACTAATAAGAATTGTAAGTGCGAAGAAATTTAGCGACTTCACAGTAAGAGAAAGTCGTGTGAGTGTTTCATTTTTTCCGGTTAATCGATTTTTTTTTATTGAAACGTTGGTTGGCAGATCGGATATGGTATATGAAGATTGAGCTTTTTGCTGAGACTTTTTGTTTTAGAGATATTCCCCAAAAATAATATATCGTATTTGAAGTATGTATTTCCGGTGTAATGTTAACTTCTAAAATTTGACATGATCTCATTTAGTGTTTCATATTCAAGTCTTTTAATACAAAGCACATTATTTCTGGTAAAGAATTCAACTATAGAAAATTGGATTATTAAAAAGTGCCTACAAAATATTTTATTTATTACGTAGGCTACTTACTTTCTAATCGACTTTATCGCCTGTAAAATGATTTAGTAAGCACATTTTTTTTTTAAAGTATGGCCAAAGAAAGCGCTAACACCCACCTTAGTTAACATAAATGTGAAAATGTTGTCGAGGGAGGACCCAGGGGGCGCTGACAAAAAAAAAAGAAAAAAGAAAAGGAAAAAGAAAAACTGGTGAGGTAAACCAAGTTCTTTCCAATATCGTCTTCTTCCATTTCCTGGCCAATTTATTACTTCCTGTGCCCGTGGATTCTATTTCCTCCCTGTTATATTTTCAATTACAAGTGACAGTAAAGTATTCTGGTGGTGCTTTGCCGCCGACTTTGCTTACTGCAGCTCCTAGTGTTACTTTACTATTGCTCCGTCGATCTGTGTGTTCTTCCCATTCACCTTCCTGGTGACGGGAGGAGTAACAGTGCCCTGCAGCAACGCATCTTCACCCTCTATCATCCCCCCTCTCACTATATTCCTCCGTATTTTCACATTATCCAGGATGAATCCTTCCGCCCTTCGCCGCATCCTCAGTCTATTACTTGGTACATTTCCACCATTAAATTTAATCATACAGAATCACTCTTCGCTAGCTCCCTTCTAACACCCTTCAACAATTCGGTCTGTCTCCGGGGTTTTTTTTTTACTTACTCTTAGCATTGTAAGAAGAAGTACTGCGATCTTGTGTCACATTTTCGAAGTTGAGTTTCCACCGTCTGACACGAAAATTTCGGTCAAACCTTCAACCGTAAGAACAATTAAGCGAATTTTTTTTTTTGCATTTTTTTTGTTAGAAAAAATTACTAGGAGTAAGAGAAAGTAAAAAACATTACAAAGATTTTCTTTAATCATTTTATATCTATGAAAACAGAAGGCCTATCATTTTTAATTAAAACCATTTCTTTCCTTGGAAAAATTAATGTTTCCGCATGCTTGGGAGCTACAATATTAAGTTTTCTCTCTGAATTTCCACTTCAATACAATAAACGGTGCTGATATAGTGTGCGCTCTACTGTCATTATTCTTGTATAGTGTGCGCTCTACTGTCATTATTCTTGTATAGTGTGCGCTTTACCGTCATTATTCTTGTATAGTGTGCGCTTTACCGTCATTATTCTTGTATAGTGTACGCTCTACCATCATGATTCTGATTTAGTTATGCACTATGCATAAAAATTAATAATTATAACTATTATTTTCAAAACCATTTATTATAACATCTGGTTGGTATTTTATCCAGCATTGCAGGAGGACCCATCCACTATTCATCATTTATTATCACGGTTGAACTTTACTTCATGGTCGTCCCTACGCGCGCGAAAATAGAAAAATAGAATATTGATCCTACTTATTTCCGAGTTAAAAGGTTTTTTTCTCTTTTTGTCAACGGCTGGGACGAATGGTGAAGCCCCCCGTAAAAGAGACTACTGGATGCCTTACTGTGAGATTATACGTACTAGGGTAGAGCACATATTTTATACAGTAGATAATCATTAGGGTTGGTAGAGCGCACACTATACCGGCATCCAAAAAAAAACCATACCTCTGGCAGTTATAATATTAAACTCAATTTTTCTTTTTTTAATTTAAGGCGCGTCAACATCTACGGTCATTGGGGCCCGGAGCTTTCTCAGTGTTCTCTCGTTACAGACAACACTGTCCATAACCAGACAATGAGCTGCAGAGGCTCCTAGGAAGAAAAAAATCTAAGGGTAGCACAGCTGTACTCAAACCCGGGTCCTCCGCGTGGGAGTCCATTACGCTAACCACTTAGCTTTTCCCTTCCCAATTAAACTCAATTAAAAATATTGCTAGAATTCCCAAATTTGAAGAAAAATCGATTTATCAGAAATATGACTTTTCTGATTAAACTTTTTTTAAAAGTTTTTTTCAGGATTTTTCATGTAAACAGCTCCACATTATCTTTAAACTTGAAATATAAACCATTTGAACCATTTTTCTGGAAAAACTTTGACTTTAAGGACTTTCTGAAAATGTTAAAGCATTTTTTTTAAATTGCCATTACAAAAATTTTTTTTTAAAAAGGCGCTCTGACTGCTCTGTGGTGTAGATATAGTCAAATTCAGGTTACTCCTTATATCCTAAGACCATAATTACCCAAATATATATAAATATATATATATTTCCTCAACATTATATATTATAATTGTTAATATTAAAAACTAAAATTCCAAGTTTAAATAAATAGTGTCCATTAATTTTCTAGTTAGAAGAAATGTGGCGATCGTGTAAAAATTTTCATTATCAAGTTCTCAACGGAAATATCCGTTTTGAGATCCCCTGAGTTCGAGAAAAATGTTTTTAGCGTGTGTGTATGTATGTATGTGAACAAAATATCTCATAAACGAAAAAAAGTGCATGAATCATCAAAATGTAAATATTTCGTTTTTCCCAAAAATGGCCCGAGCGATTTTCTTTAAACTACGTATACTAGCTACACACACACACACACACACACAACACCCTATACCTACTATGATATATGAAATGCTTAGCACTTTTTATTTGAATTATTTCCCCAGGAAAATTGTGCTTTTGTGTAGGGGTTCCGAGGAGTAAGGATTAAGCTTTCCTCTAAAGTACCACTCAAGAACATTAATTAACCGGAAATGCAAGGTTTTTTTTTTGCATTTTTTCGAAAACGACTATAACGATTTCCATTGAACTTGAAATACAAACTGCGCAGATAAACCTGTCATTTTTATCTGTAATATTTTTCCGGAAAAATTGATTTGAAGTAGTTTATAAAGAAAATTTATCATTTTATACAAAACTATTTTTATCTGGAGCAAGAGTAGGTCGTGTGAGTATTTTACATTAGATTTTTTTTTTTTATTTCTTTAAGAATAACAATTACCTTGTGATTCTGCACATCCCGTTTATTATGTTTTATTCCAGGAAATATTGAATGCAAACATATGCAAAAATCTGCTGCTATATATATGTGTATATATATGTAGTAACTCTGCACTTCTATTGTTCTATTTATGATTGGTAAGCTCTTGAGCTGGGATAAACAATATAAATGATTTTTATCTAGTTTCCATTGTAGTGGGTCTGTTTGTTTTCTAGTGACTGAGAGATCATATTTCCCGCCTTGAGGGGCATATTGTTTAACGTTCTTTCCTTTAGTTTTTCCATTAGAAATGATGGTGGAAGTGAATTTTTCCCAGAAATTTGACTATAATTTTGCTATCGGAGTAATTGTAAATTTATGGAAAATGTTGACGTAAGAATACAAATATATCATGACCGTAGAAGTGTTGTCGCTCAGCTACATTATATCTGAGTTGGTATTCTTATATAGTCTAGCAGTAAACTGTATGTGATTAGAAACTGATTGAGGGTGTGTTGTGTTGAACTGGAGTGCAAGCCCAATTGTAATATGTGAGCGGTGAGAGATGTAAGTATTAGTTTCCAGGGGTCGTCATCTTCTCAGACAGCCAGGTTGCTCTACGATCTATGAGCCACCAGTTCAATTCAAGACTGATATGGAACTGCTTGAGTACCCTCGTAGAAGCCAAAATAGTCTGGTTAGCCGGGCATTTACTGTAAGAACAACAAGGCGGCAAGTCGTCTTGTCTGTGAGGGCTCCGTAGGAACCCTTACTGGACCTGACTCCTACTATGGAATTAGAGCCTCAATTCCAGCTATCAAAGCAACGATCACAAGAATGGGAGTGAAAACACCAGGTCAGAGGCAGCGAAAAAGTTTATATAATACTTGTTCGCCCCATTTACTAAAGAATTACTGCAATAAGGCCGTGCGACCATACGGCTAACTGTACTTGACCATACTGGTCACATGCATCGCAAGAGTTATCGGTAACGGATAGCCTATTAGGAGGATGAAGAAGAAACAACAATGCACGCCCTCAGTCAGCGTTAGAGGAGGCTACTATGGCTGACTTTTCGCACCCTTTAAAGCCCTCTCTGTTTTAATGCACCTAAGAGTCCTGAAAGAGATTCTTGGGTGAAGCTGCAGGTGTAAGTTCCTTTCTGCCAAAGAAGAGAAACCTCAGCCTTACAAGTCCCTCACACTGACACAGTAGATGCAGTGTTGTTTCTTCTATTTACAGACACAAACCCTACACAGGCTATCCCTATGCCCGACCTATGCGATGCATTTGCTTGTTAAGTCTACCGTGGCCAGTTAGGCGTTGTTGGAGTAATTCTGCAATAAACCTGGGCGAGTTGCTAATAATAAACTATTCGCCTGAACAAACAATAGAATGAAAGTAAATATTAATTGTTATGGTTGATTCCGCAGAGCTGGAAAGCATCATTTTCCATGATAACCTGCTTCTTTTTGTGATCATCGACCGGTTTTAGGCGTTCGCCTATGATAGCATCAGGATGTTTTTGTCAAAAATTGTGTATCAACTAAATTTGCTCGGTGCAAGTCTTATGTTATCACACTGTTTTTAGAAAAACATCCTGATGATGAGTGGACGAACGCCCAAAACCGGTCGATGATCACAAAAAGAAGCAGGTTATCACGGAAAATGTCTCTGATAAAAATTAATTCTTCCGAAACATTTTGTTTCCAGAAAAAAAGAAAATTCCTATGTGGCCAATCTCACTTCAAACTTGTAATTTATCTTGAATATTCCGTGTTTCTAACACGGGGATTCAGTCAAACTTCGTTACCACTCCATATTTAGATTATACGAGTAATTTTTATTTGATACAGTTTTCAGAGGAAATTGATTGTATGGAAAAGTTTTCAGATAAGTAATATCATCAAACTGTACTCCAAAGTTTCATTTTTGTTTCAATCTAATGCATGATTTTTATACTAACTACATAATATTTAAGATATCATACCCTCAACCGATTATCACAACAACTATCCAGGTCCATTAATCGTTAAGTTATCTTATAACGCCTCTCAGTTAAATAGTAATTAGAAATAGATTAGCTTAACCATATGTTCAGCATATGACGTTCTAATGAACCATTTTTATTAACTTAAAATTATTATATTTCTAATAGGTATTTCTAACCTCTAATTAATTATTTTTTTTTAAATTTCTGTTTCAGGTAAAGAGTAGATGTATTTCCGATTATCTTCGCAACGTTTAAATTGCAAGTAATAATTCTTATTAAAATCATATTTCCTACCGTTTTTATGACGTTACACAGAATTATTAGAGACATAGTTAAGCAAAATGAAAAGTTTGCGTGCTAGCTATCTATCTATATATTGTAATTGATCTTGTATAAACAAAGTAATTGATAACAAATAAATAGATATATATATATATTTATAAACAAAGAAAGAAACTATGAAAAATTTAAACGGTATATGCCATATGCAGTTGCAACATGCGTAGAATACGCTTATACGTTTTTTTTTTCAACAAACCCAACTCCGCCCTCCTACGCGGGCAGCACAAAAATCGATCAAAATGTGTGGGATAAGTTGGGGAGGCAAAACAAAAAAAGGCCTAATATAAGTTTAATTGTCGCTTTTTCCTTATTATTTATTTTTATTTAACTAATCTATTTTAGTACCTTAATTTTTTGAAGATTAGGAACTTAATTTTAAACTAATTGTTAAATTGATTGAATAAATTATTAACTCCTTTGAATTTATTTATATTATAATAAATATTAATAAAGGCTTTTTATTTAACTATGAATTTCAACAAAGTAGATAGATTTGTATTAAATAAAAAACAATACATACCTACATAAACAAAAATTTACATGTGGCGCCAAACAACTGACAAAATACCTACCCTTGTTTCCCGTAAACATATTATAACATCTGGTGACCAGCTATAAGTTATAATTCGATAAAAAAACCACATCAAATCATATAAAGACCGAGTATTGGTGTGTGTGTGTGTGTGTGTGCGCGCGTGTGAACAAAATATCTCAGTAACGAAAAAGCGAAATAACCACAGACTGTTATTATTCTGTTTAGACATCACTAAGGAATTCAGACACGGGAAGATTTCAGTCATCAAAAATCCATTAACCGGATATTGGGAGTTTATTGAAGAGTTCCCTTTTTTCTCGAAAGCAACTCCAACTGAGTTTCATTAAATTTCGTGAAGTCTTTTCACGTTTAGTTGAAACAATGTATTCCAGGAAAGCTCATAGTTTGAATTGCAAATTTAAACAAAATGTTTGAATACCAAGCCACAATACTAACATAGTGTGTCAAACGCACTTAAACTACGCATTACCTCCTTTGTCACGCCCATAAGAATTATAGGCGAGCGAAATAATGGATAAATAGACTGACACAACGCTATCCCTCTAAGATTCTAATATTCCATAAGAGGGTGCAAAACGATTGCTGTCTGCAAATCATCCACATTTGGCTTTCATTATTTAGTCGTCTGTAAAAGAATAGAAGGAATATGTAGGTGCAAGAATTGTGGTCGATGTGGGTTTGGGTTTCGTAAAACCTAAATTATTTCCACTAGTTCACTTCCTCTGCACTTCCTAAGCTGAAATTTACTGCTTGGGGGGGGGGGGAGATGCAGCAGTTTAAGTCATGTATTGTTAGGCTGGAAATATCCGAAGGAACGCTAAGTTTCCTAAAGAAGAGCTGGACTATTATAACAAACCAATTGCCATATTTACTGGATTAATCAAAATAAATGCCATTAAGTAATTCTCCATCGTCCACCTACGTGGAATTTTAAATTACGATTAATTGTATTACAAGAAAAAAAATAAATAAATACACACATAATTTAAATAAACAAACAAATAATTTGAATAAATAAACTGTTTTGGACATCACATTAAAAAAAAATATATATAGAAAAAAAAGAAGGAAACATTACATCTTCAAGTCTGAACTTTACAAATTTAGTTAACATTGCTTAAAACAGATGTTTTTAGTCAAAAATTTGTAATAAAAAAAAAATAAATAAATAACAACAATTAACATAAAATTAAACTTTTTTTAAAAAAAAAAATAAAAAAAAAAGAATTTTTTAAAAAATAATTAAGCAAAAGAAGGATAGGAGGAAAAAAAAATTCTTTGAATAGAGAATTAAAGTCATTAGAAGAGAAGAATTTATGATAGTGTTTTTAAATTATAAAATGGAAGAGTCTTCTGTTTTCTTCTTTTAAATTATATTTAGAAGGACAAAAAGATTGTTTTTTTTTTTTTGAAGGTCTTTGACCCTAAGAGTTTATATTTCTTCTTTTTTTTATTAATATATAAATCTTTTGTTTACGATCATTGAAATGCAATATTTTTTATTACTATTGAATCAGCTGATGAGTGTTTTAGAAGAAGCGTCATCATAGCTTAGACCAAGACAACGCTAAAAAATCAATCTTTACTTCTACTACTTCAGTGAAGCAAGGCTGCTCAACGATGTTGAGCTGCTAGATGACACAGCGCACCAATCAATCGAGAGAAATATGTTTAAATCATTTGATTATTAAGTAAAATATCCAATCGTAAAAAGAAAATAATTTCAGGTACCTCATGCGAGACTGAAATAGTCAGGATATTACAAAGCAAAAACATACTTAAATATATGAAACATTTTCAACCGTGCAAGTGCTGGGATATTATGCCCAGGGAGTCAACAATAACGCCCTCCACATCGGAAGCAAGTCATCAAGTCTGATGCCAACACTGCCCAAAAAGGCGGACGTCTCCGTTGGAATGACACCTCTCGAGCCAAACCACAGGCCCTGCACCATATAGACCCTGTCTCCAAACTGGTCTCTAAATTTTTCTTTGAAGTGGGGAATACACTTCTCGTAAATTTTGCTGTTCTCCTCGTGGACCTTCTCCGTTTGACTCGGATCATTACTTTCGTATCTGACCGTTGGTTCCAAAACAAAAGCAATGTCGCTGTTTTCCTGGAAGGTCACGATGTCAGTATACCAGACTGAACCGTCCGTATCAATGGCATAAACTTCCTCAAAGCTCGTAAAGCCCCGTTGATGCAACAAATCCATAATAGCGTGCTTCACTCTGTGATGGCGTCGGGTTATTAGGAGCATGTTATTCGGACCTGTACTAAGCACATGAGATGGGTCCAACAGCTCCCGCAGACTGTCCGAAATTAATAATTATTCATGTGCAAAATGTTCAATCGGCATGTTACAGGTTTTGAGGTCAAGACATGATTTTGAAAAATAGAAAATCTCAAAACAAAAACAAAAAACTCACGATATGAAAGTTTTGGTCAAAGTCCGTCAAAAAGATGTATGAATTTTACTGAATAATTCTGAATTTAAACTCTGATATTTTCACTTAGCTCCTTAATATAAAAATACAGAAGTAGGGGGCTTACATTTTACCCCAAGGTTAGGTATTAGTTGCCGGCAAGGGGTGTCTGTTGCATGCAGTTACTTGGGAAGTAGCGACCCCATGGAGTAGCTCAGTACTCCATGCACTTCATCAGAGCAGTACACAATATACTTAAACTATCATCAGAGTGTGTAAACTGAATTTACTCTGTGCAAGTCTGTGTTATCATACTGTGTTACATTGTGAACGCCCGAAACCGGTCGATGACCACAAAATGAAGCAGGCTATCACGGAAAATGTCTCTGACGCTTTCCAGCTCTGCGCAACCAACCACCGCAACCACAGCAACATATTTAAACTACATACAAATTACTACAAACCACTACAATTTGCAGAAATTCCAAACTTAATATTCTATTTAGGTATCGATTATATATTAGCTATCTATCTATTACCATGGGATCCGACAATGATGATAATAATAATAATAATAAAACCTGTGGCACAACAGCCCATGAAGGGCCAAGGCTTGCCAGACTGCGATTGAATATGGGGGGCGGAGCAGCCGCAATTCCCATCCCGTTTAATTCCGGCCTTCGTTACATAGGGCGCTACTAACTGTAGCTTCCCACTTTTTATCACGATGATGGGTCAACACCGACTTTGCCCTCACGGGAATTGAACCCTGAATTCTCGCACGAAAGGCGAGTGCGCTAGCTACTAAACCAACGCGTGAGGGCGGGATCCGACAATAAGTCTGACAAAATTCCTCAACCGGAAGTACCACTTTATTGAATAGTAATTTTTATTCACTTTTTTTGCGTTTTTTCACATAAATAGCTCCAACGATTTTGTTTAAAGTTGTATCAATTACACAGATAAAAGAGCTACCTACAGCTTCTATTTGAAATATTTCTCTCGGAATATTCTTTTAAGGCGGCTTTTGGTGGCGGGGTGGGGTTATGTTTTTCTTATAAAGTGTTATTTCAGTTTATTATACAAATTCTGTCATCTAAATAATATTAATTTAGAATGGAAGATTCTTTTCGACCATACTTAAATGATGGATAAGGATAGTGAGATTCGGTCATTAAAAATAAAAAAACTTATATTTTTGCCAACATTTCGACAAATATATTGTCTTTATCAAGGCATAAAATTAAGAATTGTTAAAAAAAATCCACAAAACATGACAAATTTAACTCATTTTTTCTAAGGTCTGGAAAATCGGTGACGCGAAATTTCAAATATTTTTGGGGGTTTAATAAAATTGTTTTTCAATTGCTTCAATGAGAATAAAGATCATAAAAGAAAAGAAAGTAGGACATACTTAAGAAATGAGTGGTTGAAATAAGAATAAGTATTATTCAAATACAACAATAATTGTTATGGTTGAATTGGAACCGTGTAATCCGTTTTTTTTTTATACGTGTTTGTAATTGGTAAAACGTTATTGAATAATGTTTGAATATATTCTCATTGAATCAGACATGAGTAAGCCAGGCATTCTGTTCATGAAATAATTTTGGATTTCCCAATGATGACTCAGTACTCTAATATGTTTTAAATAAGTGCTTTTTATAATTTTTTTTATTTTGAACTTGATGAATCCATCGAACTCATAATGATGTAACCAATCCGTTCGTAAATTCTGTTCATTAAATAAATAAATAAAAATCTGGTGTGAAACACTCACACAACTTTCTCTTATTGCTGTGTTAATACAATCACAGATTTTCTTTAAACTTCAAATTTTAATCAGTTGTCCTAAATATAAATATAGAGGTAATGAAATGCAAGATATCTGAATCACGATTAAGGCGAATGCGCTGGCAAAGGAGGGCTCAAACAATATTTTGGAAGATCCCCGAACTTTTCAGGCAGTTTGTCAAGATTCAAACTTCCATTAAAGGCTGGATGGAGGACCATTTTCTGCAATGGTGGGAGGGACAGAGGCAGGCGAAAATTCTTTATCAAGAAATATTCGCGTAAATTTTTTATAACGGGGCATTGTAGGCTGGTTAGGCATCTACATCAGCTACTCGCGTCCAGAGGACCCCATGTGCCGATTCTGTAAGCCTGAGTAAGAAACCCCGGTACACATACTTTGTAAGAGTGCCGGCCTAATGAGGATAAGATTTCTTCAGTTGGGAGTAAGTAATGCCGAAGCCACGAACTTTCAGCTTTGCTAGGCCTGCTTAAAAGGACGTAGCTGGAAGGCATGCTATAATTATTGAGGATCCACAATAGACCACTTTGTTAATACAATCTAGAGGTTATGGGGGGACAAATCTAGCTAACGAGGCAGCTAATAAAATTATTACATTGAAGTCCAAAAGATAGGGCAATAATATTATTCAAACAAGCAACATTTGAAACATAACGTCGCACGTTCTTCAACAACTATCTACAGTCATTTTTTTTTTTAAATGTTCCCAAAAGTGATATGCTTTTATACCTTTGCAGTTTATACCCTTGAAGAAATTCCAAAACACTCAAACAAACCTATGCTGTAAAGTCGCACTTCCGGTTAACCGATTTCCTTCAAATTTGGAATGCCATCAATGCTTCTACTGTATATTAATATTAGGAAGGTAGTAAAACAATACATAGTACTGATGTGGAACTTTAGAGGAAAGCATAACGCTACTGTTCTGTTCAAAACCCACCCCCATAAATCAATTCCCAGGAAAATGCTGCAAATAAAAATAATAGGAATTGTTGTGGTTGTTTCCGCAGAGGTTGAAAGCATCAAAGATATTTTCCGTGATAGCCTGCTTCTTTTTTTGGTCATCGACCGGTTTCGGGCGTTCGTCCATCTTCAGGATGCGTTAGACAAACCGGGAATTAACACAGACTTGCACAGAGCAAGTTCAGTTCACACCCTGACTGGTCTTTTAAATGTATTTGTTAAATGCCTTAACTAGGTCAAGAGGGGTAGGGTGATGGTACCTGAGTGGGGAAAAGAACATGTTTTTGGGTCTTTAAGGGGCACATTTTTCTTAAAAATGGAAACATCCAACACGTGGGGGTCTACATCTCAAAACTCCATTGTTGGAGGGGGATTTACTTTACAATTAGCAATTAAATATCCATACTCTCTTACTATTATAGTTATTTATTTATTTATAACAGCGCGAAATAACACAGCGCCAGCCGTGGGCTGCTGTGAAATAGTCACTGACAAGAAAGGAGTTGTATGACCGTAAGACAGTATAGATAAATAAATAATACATTTTTAAGTCTGTATATACGAATCATAACTGCCTTAAGGTATACATATGTATATGCAAGTCGAGAAAAATAAAAGTGTCAACGCGGAATGTACGTTACATTAAGCTTGGTTAACACACTTATATAATTTTTTCAATCATACATTTATGAAAAAGTTTTTGTACTTAGACTAGTTTAGATTTGTTATATTTAGGCATGTAAAGAACCCATATTTAGGAATACATGCGTGCGTGGATGGCGTGTGTGAATTGTGAAGGGTGAAATGCGAAATATGTTTAGTGCCATCAAACAACCTGCTTATATACATTGTTTGATTGTTTATTTGTTTTGATTATTTTGTTTAACAAAATATTATTTATTTATCCATTTTTAAGAAAAATATGCCTCTTTAATGACCCAAACACGTGTTCTTTTCCCACTCAGGTACTATCTCCCTACCCCTCTTGACCTAGTTAAGGCATTTAACAAATACATTTAAAAGACCAGTCAGTGTGTAAACTGAATTTGCTCTGTGCAAGTCTGCGTATCACACTGTTTGACAAACGCATCCTGAAAATGGGCGAACGCCCAAAACCGGTCGATGACCACAAAAACAAGCAGGCTATCATGGAAAATATCTCTGATAATAGGAATTTATGTGTATAGATTGTATTTAATGTTTAAAAAAAATATTATTGGAGCCGTTTTCCAGAAAATCATGAAAAACTGGAAGGGGAAACATTCAATAGAGTCGCTATTCTGGTTGATGAATTTTCAGGTATTTTGTTCACGCAGGCACACACACACACACACACACCATTCGCTAAATTTTTTTTTTTCATATTCAAAGGACCTCAAAACATGTATTTCTGGTGAAAAATGAATTTCAAAAATTTAACACGATCCCATACTTTACAAGAGTAAAATAAAGGAAAAAAAAAATAACTTGCACAACTTTCTTTAATTGTCAGTCAGAGATCGATCACAATATAAACCGTTCTTAATTCAAGGAACATTGAAACACAATACGACATAAACATTAAATGATCATAATTGATCAAATTGATCATAACTATAGTCAATTGTAGTATATCTAGTGGGAAGGGCGGCGTGTCTAATATAGCCACCATATATTCTTATTTAACCCGCCTTAATCGATCGATTTGTATCGTCAATGTTACTTTGATGTATTAAAGTGGATATTGTTTCGATAGGGAGATTAATCATCATTAATTTGATATAAGATAATGTAGCATTACTTTCAAAAATAAAAAGAAAATTAGAAGGGTAAAGAAAACTCATTTGTAAAAAAAAAAAAATCGATAATGTTGTCATGAATTACTTCAGAAGTTACTCGAGAAATTGTAGTACTAAGATTTTTTTACTATACGCATCACCGATAATTTCTCAAACAAGACTTATCTTAAGACTTTTAGACTGCTTGTATTTTTTGCTTTCTCTTATGCCTCCTAGTAAGAGGAAATATTGCTCTTCGTGCCAGATTTTCGAAATTGAGTTTTCACCGGAAATACAGGTTTTGTGGTTTCCGGAGTACGTAAAAAAATCTTAGTGTTTTTAGCGAATGCTATATGTGTACAAAATATCTCAAAAAAAAAAAAAAATCACAGGGATTCCGTATTTGAGGCACTATCACCTAAGATTTCGGACAAAATCGTTCAATTGGAATTGCGACTTTAATGAATAAATGGCGCTTATCAGTTTTTCGCGATTTTCTCGAAAATGGTTTCAACAATTTTCTTAAAACTTCTTATAGTATCTACACACCTAAATACCTAACACTTTTTACTCTTACTCCTAGTAAAGGAAGTGTTAATCGTGTCAAATGTCTAATCGAGTTTTCACCGGAAATATCCGTTTTGGAAAGGTCACCCTGAGTCCAAAAAAGTGGTTTTTAGCAAATGGTGTGTGTGTGTGTGTGTGTGTGTGTAGGTGGACAGCATAGCTCAAAAACGAAAAATCTTAGAAAGTTGAAAACTTGATATTCCGTTAGGGTATCATCATGGGACCCGACAGAAGGTTATCTGTTAAAATTCCTCAACCGGAAATACCACTTTACTAGTTGGTTTTTTCACTTTTTTGCGATTTTCTTAAAAATGGCTCCGACGATTTTCTTCAAACTTGGTATATCAACTACACATACAAAGAGCTACAACTTTATTTGTAAACATTTCTCAGGGAAAATGCAATTTAAGGGCACTTTTGGGCGGGAGGGGTGCGGGGGTTAGGTTGTCCTCTAAAGTGCTATTTCATTCTGTTATTTAATTCTATTATCTAAGTAATGTTAATTAGAATTAAATATATTGTTGAACTTCCGAGTATGAAGAAATTCAGAAGACCGGAAGTGCGTTTTTACTCAACAATGCACTTCCGGAAGTGCAGTTTTTGTGATTTTCACCATAAAAACAACACCGACGAATTTCATTAAATTTGCTATACTAACTATAAAGTTTGTTGTAAATTACAATATTGAAAACTGGAGGAAGAGAAAGTTGTGTGAGTGAATCACACCAGATTTTTTTTTATAATTTCTCGCAGACAACAATTTTGTTATTTTAAATTACCAGCATAATTTAATTATTTATATATAATTAACTAAATTTTCTAGTTTATTAATTTAATTTTATTACCTAGTAATTTAATATATCAATTAAATGAAGCTCATTAGAGATTTTCATGTTATTATTAGTATAAAGATCGTTAACCTGATATTGTGTATAGTGATATCAGTTACGTATTAATTTTAGTTAATATAAACCTGGGCTAAGAGTGTGGGAGAAGCGCCACCTTTGAAGATGGTTCATTACGTTGTCGCAAGGTATTATGTTAACCTTAATTGGTTCATGGCTTTCTCTATGTATTTATATGTTACAATATTAAATTAAGTTATTTGTAGACATCATATGTTTTCCATGATTACCTAATAATACATATGTTATGTGTTATTATCTAATACTAATTGACTGTGCTAATGGCGGTTGCTTTTATTTTTTTCTTTTTGAATATAAAATGTAAATATAGGTTTGAATTGAGCGGAAACAGATGTTGCATATTGATATTTAAAAAAGAATGTGTATTTTATTTGCAATTAGAGCCTACTTTAATAAGACTGCGACGAAAAGTTTGCGACAATTGGGCGACAGAAATTAAAAACTTTTTGCACACTTAGCGGCCATTTTATTAGATTGGTTGTTGTGAGTCAAGGTGATAATAATTGAATGTGATTACATTATAGTCCAGAAGGCAGCGCCCTAGATCACAACCCAATAAAATTTGAATTGAAATAAAAAATTCAAATAATTGGGAATTATCAGTGCGCCCCAAGATTACCTCTAGTACACACATACATACATACATACATACACACATACACACACACACACACACACACACACACAGATTATTCGCTAAAAAGCAACTTTTTCTTTTTGCTCATATTCAAGGAAGCTGAGTAAAACATGTATTTTTGGGTGGTTGGAAACTTAATTGCGAAAATTTACTTTCTCTTATCAATACTTTCTCTTACCAGGAGGAGTTAGAGAAAATTCTAATTTCTAATGAAACTAACATGTTGAACATATAATTATATATATATATATATATATATATAGATATATAATAGAGAGAGAGAGAGAGAGAGAGAGAGAGAGAGAGATACGCAGAGTGAAAGAGAGACAGACAGACAAATAGACAGAGATTAAAAAGGTTTATTTCGTAATAAAAAACTTCTTTTTAACCTCATATCTCAGATGAACACTGTTTAAGTTTATTAAGTTGAAGACTGTAGATTGTTGTAGGGGATTATTGCGCTGCGACCTGAAAGATCTATTGTGCTCTCCGGAGCCTTCTCAGTGCACTGCCGGTCTCCAAGCAGCGTTCTCTAGCTACAGACAACACTGCTCATCACCGGACAGTGAGTTGTAGAACCTCCTAGGAAGAGAAAATCTAAGAGCAGCATGCTGGATTCGAACCCGGGACCTCCGCATTGCTAGTCCAGCGCGCTACCATTGAGCTAATCCCTTCCTAAATGGCTTACGCCATTTAAGTAGGGACGGAGTCCCTAGTTTGTGTACTATGCTTGTCCTTGTCTATAATGTGCAATGTATGTAGTTTAAGTGTATTGTGTACTGTTCTGACGAAGTGCTGTGGTAACCCGTGGGTCGCTACTCCCCAAGTAACTGCATGCAACAGATACCCTTCCGGGCATGTTTATTAGTTACTTGATTTAATAGAAATGCATGGTGATTTATTTTATAAAAACAAAATGTATTCCATATTTCAGCAATTACTTTGTCGGCGCCCACTTAACCTTGTCATACAGTTGATCATCGCCCAATCGCGCCGCCTATTTGTCACTATTCGGCCCGCTTCATTTGAAAATTCCCCAAAACATTTTTTTCTAGACACAATATCTCACACGCTATAATGGGTTCCAGATGGAGAAAAATGGGTTGTATAGATAAATAAACTAGAAGTATGGGTGAACACTGTGTAATCGAAAAGTAGCACAAACTACCTGGACTTTACATTGAAATATATAAAATTGTAGTGTGAGGTAAAGAGAAAGGTTGATGACGCGTTGTGACGGCTGTATGAACTCTACTGCAAGACTGTCAGTAGACCCCCTCCTATGGCTGACAGAACTGTATTTAAATAGTTTCTCCCACTGTCTCTTTCCCTCTCTTTGGATCCTATTACACACGCTTTCCCCAGATCTATGAAAACTAACTCGAATTTCACTAACCCTCTTTCTCATTATACAATAAAGCCCCCTCAAAGATCCAAATTCATTATTTTTTGTTTTAAGCTTACATCTGTCAGTTATTATAAAGTATTACCTTTATTTCCATAGTAATTAGCTACTTGGCTTTATAATCCTGTTTAATAGCCAGAGTTAACTTTTTTTGTTCGAAAATTTATTCGAACATGGAATTGTCTGTTCATAAAAATTTAAATAATTTATGGGGGTGCCACTTTATTGAGAAAAAAATAAAAAAGCTTAACTAAAAAAGTAGGGGCGAATAAATTAAAAATGGTGGGAGAAAAAAAGTGGCTCAAGTTGGGGAGAGGAAATAGATTTTTTTTTTTTAATGCAGCTCCGCTTGTTAATGTTTTATTTTTTTTTTTCTACCTGGAGTAAAAGGAAAGGAATTCAATTAGTCTCCGTCTAGGAGGTGTGCAATTTGGCTCGGGTAGTAACAGCTATACCTGATGTCGTGTGTAAGGTGGCAAGCTGCAAACCTATAGACAGGGGTCCCAAAAGAGATAACTGATTTTTTTCCCTTCTCTCTCACTCTCTCTCTCTCTTTTTCCTTTGTCTACCTTTATGTATGTAGTTTTATTATGGCCAGTTAGTGGTAAAAACTAACCTGCCTTGTTGGTGGTAAACCTTCTTGTAACAAAACTGTCAAAACATTGCTCGTTTGTTTGTTGTTTTTTCACCCACTTTCTATTTTCCAAATGGCCATAGCAATCTTGAAAGTAATTAATTAATATTTAATTACGTAATTTAAGTTGATTTGATTTTAAGCTGTTAAAAGGAACAAAACAGTCAGAAATTGTGTTCAAGGAAAAGTAAATATTACTTTTCTTATTAAATAGAAAAAAAAACCATTGTTTTAATTAATTACTTCCGTATACCCCCAGTAAGAGGAAGGTATTACGATCGCACCAGACTTTCGAAAATAAGTTTTCAAGAAAGATAAGTTTTTCTAGAAATACGTTTTTAGGTCACACAATATGGAAAAAAAAATCTGGTGCGAAACACTTACACAACTTTCTCTTACTCCAGTTCTCAAAATTATAATAGAAAAATTTTATAGTTTGTGTACCAAATTTAATGAAATTCGTCGAAAACTGAAAAAAATGTTCAGTAAAAGCCACTTCCGGTTAAGCTAATTTCCTTGAAACTCGGAATTTTGGCCATCTACTTATTTCTAATTAATTTTCTTTGGATGATAGAATTGTATAATCAACTGTGACAGCACTTTAGAGAAAAACATAACCCCACCTCACCCCTAAAAGTGCCCTTAAATGAATTTTGCCAGAGAAATGTTTTAAATAAAAGTTGTAGATCTTTGTATGTATAGTTTTTATAGGACGTTTCAAGAAAATCGACGTAGTAATTTTTGAGAAAATTGCGAAAAAGTGAAAAAAATCATTTAGTAAAGTAGTAAAGTAAAAGCACTTCCGGTTATCCGATTTTTTCCAAACTCGGAATTTCAACAGCATATTCAATTCTAATTAACATTATTTAGATGATATTTAGAATAGAGAATTTTCTAATAAACTGAAATAGCACTTTAGATGAAAACCTAACCCCAACCCTCTCCCAAAAGTGTCCTTAAATGAATTTTCCCAGAGAAATGTTTCAAATAAAAGTTGTAGCTCTTTGTATGTGTAGTTGATACACCAAGTTTAAAGAAAATCGTCGGAGTTATTTTTGAGAAAATCGCAAAAAGGTAAGAAAAATCACTAGTAATATGGTAATTCCGGTTGAGGAATTTTTGGCAGATAACGCACCGTTTGATCCTATGGTGATACCTAAACTTAATATCAAGTTTCAACTTTCTTCGGTTTTTGTTTATGAGCTATGCTGTTCACATACGTACATACATACACACACACACACACACATCACACACACAACACACACACACACACACACACACACACCATTTGCTAAAAACAACTTTTTTCTGACTCAGGGGACCTCAAAACGGATATTTCCGGGGAAACTCGATATCGAAAATTTGACACGATTACAATACATCCTCTTACTGGTAAGAGAAAGTAATAAAAATAACCATAAATATAGTGGTGCTGAGAGTACATGGATCGACCCAGGGCAGGCAGTATATGGAAGTGACTCCCACTGTGGTCCAGAAGACAGCACAATACAGCATATTCCCCAAAACCCTTAAAAATCAATTCTTACGGTATCATGTTTCAATTAGAAGTGATAGGTTTAAAAATCCTGTACAGTCACTTAAAAAAAATATTTGAATCAAGTTTAAAGAAAATCGTTGGAGAATCATTTTCAAGAAAATTGCGAAAAAACTGATAAGCCAATTCAGTTAAGTCACCACTTCCGTTTTATAGCTTTTGCCAGAAAGTTTCGATGTCAGATGATGCTATGGTGATGAGATTCCTGTGACTTTTCGTTTCTGAGATATTCTGTTCAAACACACACACACACACACACACACACACACACACACACAAAACAAAACAGACCAATCGCTAAACAGATTTTTTCTTCGTACTCAGAGGACCATAAAACATGTATTTCCGGTGAATTATTCAATTTCGAAAATTTGACACTATCATAATACTTCCTGTTACTAGGAGTTAGAGAAAGTTAAGAAAAAAAAGAAAACAGTAATCATGTTTCAAAAGATGAAAGTGGTATTCCCCCTTCTCCCCCTCGTTGACGTTTTCTTCCCTTTTTATATGTCATTAATAAATATCTATTTCTTAATCATTTTTGTTGAGATAAAATTCCATTAAAGTTCCATAATAATTACATCACCAGGATGTTTTAAAAAAATAAATAAAATAGACGTTAACTTTCGTCCTACTTTTTAGACCTTTGACTACATCTAGAGGAAATGGAAGGAAATCTCTTGCACCAGTAAGTTGTAGTTAGCTGTCTTAGTTTAAAAAGGTTCTCATTTCACCAGTAAAGGTGTCCTCTTTTTCTTGATAGTAGTCTTGCTGTCATTAGTAATACTGTCAAGCTGAACTAAAAGTACACATTGCTCTTGCAGTGGTGGAGAAAAAAAAAAATAGAAAACGGACGACATACACACAGACAGACATTGAAGAACATCTAGAGATATCTCTACAGACATTACACTACACTGGGAAGGTAATTCTCCTGCCCCTCTACTCCCTCGCCAACCTTTGTGCAAGGTAATTACCTATCTAGAAAATCTTTTTAATTCACCTTAGATTTATGTTCCCTGGCTATATTCATTATGTGAGAAATGTCGCCCGCCTTAGAAAGACCCTCCGTCCTAGAAGAAACCCCCTCCCCAGTCCTCCTTTTTCCGCCCACGCAGATTTCTGTGTTTCCTTCCAAATGTTCATGCTTTATATAAATTTCAGGTATTTCTTTTTCTTTTTTTTCTTTCCACTGCCATGTCCTGTAAGTTACACTTTTATTTCCTTTGCTTGTTTTTACAAACTCCACTATCTCTCCTCTTACGAGCTTTAACATTCTTTCTCTTTTTCTAACTACAACTGGATTAATCTTAATGACCGATCTTTATGAATGAACTTCTGCTCACTTGACTTTGTCATTAATTTTTTTTTTCATGTGACATTTAACACGAAAACAGAAATACATAAATTTAATAAAGACTAACAAGCTAACTAACTAAAGGCTTACGTAATCTAATATGAAAAAAAGAAATCTAGAGTGGAAATATACACTCACGACTTTCTCTTACGTGAACAAACTTTACGTGTTTAAAAATTGAAAAAATTTCTTTGAATTTCAAAATTTACTCATTTATTAGAATATAAATATAGAAGATGTGGGTGGACAAGCACCAACCAAGAAAGTTACTGATAACAATATTGTAGACGGGAAGAGAACGCCAATAATATTAAACAAACACAACATTTTAAATTTAACCTTAGAGTTTCTTTAAACACCCTAGAAATGTATGCGTAATGATAACAAATGGCTGGGAGAAAATGTTTTCAATGGGTACCATCATCAAGTCACTGTGATATCACTGGTAATGACAGAGTTGATAAACTGGCAAAGGAAGACGGATACGATTTTATGCCACCCACAATACACCGGTTTCTCTATCAGTAGGCTATATAGCCGGAGCTAAAGACGACTGGCAACGCAATGCTATGAGATGAAAATAAAAGTAAAAGCCAGAGGAAAGTCATGTGTAGAGCTTCTACAACAGAGGAAACAAGAGTACAAACAGAGTAGAGCCAGAGGAAAGCATGTGTTAACTAAGACCCATTCAAAATTACCCTACAAGGCTTTTGTGCTCATCACGAGTCCACGATTATCTCCAAGAGCCAACTAGAAAAGGCTGGGGTCGAATATAGTTTTTTTACTTTCTCTTACTCCTAGTAAGAGGAAGTATTACTTTCTCTTACTCCTAGTAAGAGGCAGTATTGTAATCGTGTCAAATTTTCGATATCGAGTTTTCACCGGAAATTTCCGATTTGAGGTCCCCTGAGTCCAAAAAAGTGGTTTTTAGCAAATGGTCTGTGTGTGTGTGTTTGTGTGTTTGTGTGTGTGTATATATATATATTCCGATTTGAGGTCCCCTGAGTCCAAAAAAGTGGTTTTTAGCAAATGGTCTGTGTGTGTGTGTGTGTGTGTGTATACATATATGTGAACAGCATAGCTCAAAAACGAAAAACCGTAGAAACTTGAAACCTGATATTACGTTTAGGTATCATCATGGGATCTGACGGTGCATTATCTGTCAAAATTCCTCAACCGGAAGTACCACTTTACTAGTTGTTTTTTTTACTTTTTGCGTTTTTCTCAAAAATAGCTCCGACGATTTTTTTTCAAACTTTATATATCACCTACACATACAAAGCTCTACAACTTTTATTTAAAACATTTTTCTGGCAAAATTCAAAGGGCACTTTTAGGGGAGTGGTGGGGTTATGTTTTTCTCTAAAGTGCTACCATAGTTGATTATTATACAATTCTATCATCCAAACAAAATTAATTAGAAATAAATAGATGGCCAAAATTCCGAGTTTCAAGAAAATTAGTAAACCGGAAGTGCGCCTTTACTGGACAGTTTTTTCGGTTTTCGACGAATTTCATAAAATTTGTCAATTATAATTTTGAGAACAAGAGTAAAGAGAAAGTTGTTTGAGTGTTTTACACCAGATTTTTACTTTTTTTTTTTTTTGATAAGGCACAAAATTGTGTAAGTGTTTCAAACAAGATTTTTTTTTTTTAAGTTGATAAGTAAATGAAGGTTGTATCTTTAGCCGCTAGGTGTAATGAGAGAATGCAGACGTCGAAGAAAAGAAAGAAAATAAAAGTGGACAAACAAACACAGCGTGGGTGGTAATGGTAAAGTACGTTAGTGTTAGTACTTTGTGACAATTAGATTGCCATTAGTAAAACGGACAAGACAAACTTGTACACATTCACAAACACACACACACACAATTTCTCTTTACACATGGATGGAAGATAAAGCGAACGAGGTGGCAGTGGTGGTGGATAATAATAGCACGCATGCGTACATTAGACATTTCAAAGTGGAAGGGGTTAATATAGTAAAGAATTAAAAACCGCTTGCAGACGCAAGTAATTACGAGAAACTAGATCCTGTGTGTGTGTATTATATATATATATATATATAGAGAGAGAGAGAGAGAGAGTGAGTGAGTAAGTGTTTAAGTGCAGTAATTTAAGAACGTATAGTTGTTGGTAATGGACCAATCTCGCTCCTTCACTGAGCGTTTCTCGCGGTCCATTCTAGCTTAAAGATAAATATGTACTTAGGTAACGATGTACTCTATCGTTTTTACTTAAATGGTGAATAAACAAATAATTTTTTTTTTTTTTTTTTATAGAAAAATACGTAATAACAATGATGTAATATTTACTTTGATAATTCTATCTGCATAAATTTGATGTTTACTTTTTACATACATCATTATACCATTTCAAGATTTGAGGGAGCAAAAAGAAAAAAGAAAAGAAATTAAAATCAATTATTGCAATTAATCAACCTTAATAATAAATGAGGTTTGGAACCGTACAACTTGCGACAAAAATCACTTAAATGGCCACTTCCTGTTTACTAGTGTAACTAATAGAAAGTAAACAAACTTATTTATTTACAACCCACTGTTAACAGGAATGCTGAAGTTATAAAGAATTCACCGTGCGTCTCTCACAGCTCACAGCGTAATCCATTCACTTAACAGTTAGCAGTTTTCTCATACGTTAAAAAAACCAGAACTCAGGTGTTTAGAATATGGTTTGGATTTTGAATGTTCAAGAGAAGAACGAATCCCGTATTCCATTTTTCCCTGAATTGTATTATCAGAAAGTTTTGGTAGAATTGAGGGGAAGACATAAATCTGTCATGAATGCAACACTTCCTGTTACAGGAGTAACAGTAAGTAATAGAAGAAAAAGAAAGGTATATTAGAAAATTTGTCACTTGGAGAGTGACAGATGGACACATCTGTCCATATGTAAAAACAAGATGCCTTATTGCGCGTGCGTAGTCTATTATGCCTTTAATAATATCCTCTTTTTTTTTCATTCCCTATATATATTTTTTTGGGGGTAATATATATATTTCCTTAGACCATTTGTCCACGTGGAGATGGGGGACACGTGGTATTGATGGGCATATGCTTGGGGTTAAAGGAAGTAAAATAATTGAAACTTGTTTTTCTTTTTAACCTCCCCGCCAACGGCTTGTTTCATCTTAACTATAAGTTTGAAATGGCAGACGTAGGCTTTAGTCCGATACCACATACCCGACCCCCAGAAAAAAGACATATGTGATACGGAACTCTACTCTAGATTACTGGAGAGTAAGATGGAAGTAAAGCCTTGACTCCATCCAGACTGTTGTTATTACTACCGTGGAAGGAAGAATGGGAAAAGCCTTGCGGGAGGTTGGACGGGAGAAAGCAAAGGAAAACCCTTCAGCCCTTCCCCTCCCCCCAGAAGTAGGGAAAGTTAGGGAACACATAGGAACCCACAGTCTGTATAAAAAAAAAGGAAAAACACTATGCAATAGAAAGAATGAAAAAGGGAAGAAATATAAGAATCATTTTTATTTAGTTGGCAGTTACTTCCTCTCTTAGGTTTATTTGACCGGAAATGTTTATTTGTTACAAAAAAAAAAAATAACATTGAGGAAAAAAAAACGAAAATAAATTTAATCAAATCTGTTACATGTCTCGTTCAAATGTTATTATTTAAATTTTGCATTTATTCCCCAAAAATTTGGGGAATAAATTTACTTAACTCACGTTTTAATGAAATTTGTCCACTACTCCATTATGAAGTTCAGGAAAGAGTTAACAAAGAGAAATTCATTCGATTTTCGTTTGCTAATTTTCTACGGAAATAGCCGCTGATTCATAATTTCAGCATAAAGGGGGCTATTCACTGCCCTGCACGCAGGAAACCCTAGCAGGATGGTGGCAAGCCCTGGACGTTTCTACAATCAAGTAATCATGAAACGGACTACAAGTGACGGGGACCAATCTTGCCAGGCCCCAACGAACATTCTGCCACTCAGGCAAGATGCATTAGTTGTAACATTCTAGGTATGCCTTTGAACTGTGAATGCCTAGCTTAATTTTGTGGAGAGACGTCTTCCACTTTTAAAAAGTGTCCAAAAAAATTTGTCCCAAATCCAGATCCTTTTTTCTGAATGGGTTTTTCCCCTGTCTTTCTCGAAAAAGACTTAAAAGAAGGTGATTTTGAACATACGAACTTCTCTTGGCGACATTTCGATAGAAACCGTTAACCATTTCGTGAATTCCGTTAACGAGTATCTTACAAGGAACCATATCCTCTACTGTAGTTCCGTAGCAGGAAACCCCCCATATTCCTGCTAGGCCCACATCGTACTCACATAACGTTATTTCCCTCGTATTTTAGAAAAATGAGCTCAGCAGAATCACTGTTGTAGGTGTAGTGAACACTATCTCTCAAAGAAACATTCTCCAGAGTCTTCCGGGAGAATTTACTTTGGCTCTCTGTTTTACCTTCTTCCTTAGTGTATTGGTACGGTACATTTTGCTTGTTGGTTCTTAAAAATTAGAAATTAGGAGTATTGAGAATGCCTCTCTTATTCTGGCGTTTATCAAACGAGCGGGTTTGATGTGAGATGGGCAGTTCTGACCTAGATTAGATTCTGTGAGGGTTGGCTCTCCAGCCAACGCCACCGCCACCCCTAAGGGTCTACTGTGGCACCCCATAAGTTGGAATCCCCTCTCCGGTCCTGTCCTTTATCTGAACTTTGAATGTTGAATCTATTACACCTGGGGACTCACAATCCTTGGTGAGTTCCAGGGCATAATAAATTGGTAAGAGGATTAAATGCCTCGCTTTACAGATTTTTGCCTGCTTAGGAAATCTGAATTTTGCAGCAGATGATCCACTTTACAGAAAATAAAGATGTTTTTTTTCAGTTAGCTGCGGGAATTGCTTGCGTCGAACTTTACTGTAAAATTCACCCCCTGGGTAGATATTAATTAGATATAACTGATATATGAGTGAATACACTGAAAGCAGAATGGCTTACTGAACCCTGTTTATAATGAATGAGCATATTGAGCACTGCAAGAACTTCATACTGTATAATTTACAATGAGAGTATGGAATAAAGTGGACAGATTGACTGGCAGAATGATGGTGTGAAAGCGATTGTCGTTGAACATTGATGGTCGTTCGAATGGCGTTTGAATGACAGTGAATTGACGGTCAGACACCCTTACTTTCTTTAACTTTTTCTTCCAATGCCCAGATATGTTTCTTAGTTTGCTTACTCTTGACAGCTTAATGGTAGGGCAGCGAGGCATTTCTAACTGCAAAAATTATGCTGGATAAATTTTGTTGAATGCGGCTTTAATTCTGCTCTTTTTTTTTGGCTACCAGAACGTAGATTAGCGAAGATATAGCCGAATGTGTTTTCAAATGCTTTACAGTTGCATAACCATAAAGAAATTAAAAGAGTTCGTATTGATCAAAATAATAAGCTCATCTTCCGATCATTGTATAGTTAGTGCATGCTAGTATTTTTATTTTATGTTAGAATTCTATCCTCGCAACAGTGACCTTGGCCATTATTACAGCTAATGTTATCTTAATCCTAACACATAAACATTCCACATCCTTTTTTTTTTTAAAAAAAAAAAGGAAACCTGTTGTATTATTATCACTACTAAAAATCCTTAATCCTACTCAAAAAAACCCACCCGGCTTTTTCATGGACCACGGTTCTCTCCTCTCTTCTTCTTCTGCTGAGTCCAGCTTTCTCGATAATCCTGCTGTCCCCCACAGAACAAGGAGAGAGAGACAGTCAGAGAGAAGTGTGAGTGAAAGATAACAGAAAAAAAAAGCTAAGAAGCCTTAATCTAATTTGACAAATTATATTTTACGAGGTAGATCGCGCCGCCTGTTTGTTTGTGAGCGTGTGCGTGTGTTTTGTGATGCGGGTACACGCGCGCAGAGTGGTGTGTACGCCGTGTGACGTCCATACTCGTTCTACCGGCCACGATACTATTCTGCCACCAACCTCTCTCTGATAAATCTAGCTTACCTTCCAGTTTCTTTTACATCACCATCATCGTCCACTTATTATACTGCAGTCTCTCGCTCACTAACTGACAATAAAAAAAAAAAGCAGTAAAAAAAACGCTGCAGCATCTCGAAAACAGTTATACTACATTCTATAGTTATGAATTATAATTTTTAACTTTTTTTTTATTTTCTTTGGAGGGGGGAGCATTTTAAAATCTTCTCTACTACTCAGAGTTGTATTGCAGAACTAATCGTTATACACGATTATGAGGGATTTGTTGGGTTGAAAATAATTTTTTATTTTATTCTTGTCACTTTGTTTTGGACGTTTCTTTTATCTCATTTTTTGAAATAACCTTAATAATAACCACTTTTGTATTTCTGTAAGGAAAATTAATGAAATGTAATTATTTTTTTTTTTTGTTCTTAACAAGAAATGGAAATATTCATTTATTAAAATTAATCTTGTAAACGGATGTTGTGGTTTTTCTCCATATTTATCCTGTATTCAGAAAATGTATCCTACTACAGTTTTTTACTTTCTCTTACTATTGTGTAAAATATTTATCACGCACATCGCTCACGAAAAAATAAAAATCTGTTGTTGAGCGCTCACACGAAATACAATTATATTATAAAGTGACTCATTTGTTCTATAGATGAGGGGAGACAAGAACCAACCTATCAACAATCCAGGCAGAACAAACAAACAAATGAACAAATGAAAAATTTTTTCCATTGAAGTTGATATACTTAAAGAAGTTTGGGGGAAATAGGGTAATAGGGGTCTTTCCTCAAAAAAAAAAAAAAAAAAAAATGGTGTGAAACACTCACACAACTTTCTCTTACTCTAGTTCTCAAAATATAATTGACAAATTTTATAGTTTGTGTATCAGATTTAATGAAATTCGTCTGAAAACTGAAAAAAAAAACTGTTCAGTAAAAGTGCACTTCCGGTTTATTAATTTGCTTGAAACTCGGAATTTTGGCCATCAATTTATTTCTAATTAATTTTTGTTTGGATGATAGAATTGTATAATCAACTATGATAGCACTTTTGAGAAAAATATAACCCCACCCTTCCTCCAAAAGCGCCCTTAAATGAATTTTTCCCTGAGAAATTTTTTTAAAATCGTAGGAGCCTTTTTTGAGAAAACTGCGAAAAAAGTAAAAAAATTATTCAGTAAAATGGCAAATTAAACGCACTTCCGGTCATCGGATTTTTTTCAAACTCGAAATTTCAACAACATATTTAATTCTAATTAACTTTATTTAGATGACATAATTGTCTAATAAACTGAAATAGTACTTTAGAGGAAACCGTAACCCCACCCCTCCGCCAAAAGTATCCTTAAATGAATTTTTCCGGAGAAATGTTTCAAATAAAAGTTGTAGCTCTTTGTATGTGTAATTGATGTCCTAAGTTTCAAGCAAATCGCAGTAAAGTAAAAAAAAAAAAAAAAAAAAATAGTAATGTGGTACTTCCGGTTGAGGAATTTTGACAGATAACGTACTGTCAGATACCATGGTGATACCTGAACGGTATATCAAGTTTCAACTCCCTACGGTTTTTCATTTTTAAGCTATGCTGTTCACATACATATTCACACACGCACGCACACAGACAATATTTTCTAAAAACCACTTTTTTGGATGCAGTGGACCTCAAAAAGAATATTTCTGGTGAAAACTCGATATCGAAAATTTGACACGATTACAAGTCATTTTATTAAATTTAAATTCTGTTTTTTTTGTTACAATTACCTAACTATATTATTGAATCAATAATTTATCATATATTATTAAATTGAAGCAAACAATTAATCATGTATAATAATGATACCATTTCTCATTAGCGATGTCACATAGTACACCCTGTTAAGCCCTAATGGCCGAAAGGTATTTTCATTGTTCTAATGGTGATCAAATCTCATTCATTATTATTATTAATTAATTGAATCTAGTAAACAAAACAAAAAAATAATAATTGAAATTAATTAGTATTCAAGTTTAATTAAAAGCTAATTCTAGTAAATTTTATTTCTCATTACTGTTGATTGGAATATCAAGTATAAGTATTTCATCACTCTCTTAATATAAGAAAGTGATTAATTTCAAATGTTATATTTTGGGATCTTTAGAATATAAAAAAAATATTTTTACCGAGTAATGATCTCACTCTTTCGTTTGCATATGTGTGTGTGTGTGTGTGTGTGTGTGTGTGTGTGTGTGTGTGTATAATATACATATATTTATCTAAAAGACGAATAATCACAATAACTGAATCTTGTCCCGTTTCAGATGCCATTATCCTGTCTTTAATGAGGGTTTACGTCATCCATCAACCAAAATCAATATTTATTTAGATAAGGGCCAATAACTTTTCTTGAAACATTTTCCCAGGCAAACTGTTTTCCCAATTACAAAGGTAACCTTTTCTCTTTTAAAAATCTGCTGTGAAATACTCACACAACTTTCTCTTCTTACTGCAGTTAGTACAATTATAAAATTTACAAATTCTTTTCAAAGATAGAAATGTAGGGGGTCAACATGCTGGTGACACATTGGCTCAGACAGTCATTTCAATGTAGTTACATTGTAGCCCAGAAGACAGCGTTAAAGCATTGTAAGAATTCATTATTATTATTATTATTATTATTCCTTTGTGAGGCGGGACCAATCCCTACGCTATCAGAAACCCCACTGAACCCATATAGCTACCCCAAAAAAAAATAAACAACAAAAACGGGCCGAGAACAAAGCTGGGTCTAACCCATCTAAAATTCACCGTAGTCCGAACAAATCTTAAAGGGAAATAGCCTAACCTATTCCACAGACATCCTGTTCGACCAAACGTCGTGAAACTAATTTCCTCATAACCCAAGCAACCTGTCATAAGATGGATGGATCTTTTTTCTTCCTCTGTCTCACAAACTCTACAAAGTGAGGTCTGGCATGAGCCGCATTACGTAGAGATGTCTCCTTAAACCACAATGCCCAGTAAGAGATCCAACTATTCGTTTGAGAGAGGACCGTTAAAAACACAGCAACATCTCAATAATAGTCCTGGTCCCGAACACCCAATGAGCATCTTAGATTGCCGGCAATCCACTAAGAGCAATGTATGCTGAGAAACTATCCATGGCTGGAAGCTTGACAAAACTTGTGCCTAAAGTCAACCAATAGCAGGCTCGAGCTCAATGAAAATGAGAGAGGCACCTAATTTGGCAAACCTATCCACCTCTTCATTCCTGAAAATATGACCCCATATGACCTGGTACCCCAAACTAAAAGTACATCCTTTAAGAAAGAAAGCTATTTCAGTCTTCTAGAACATTGTAATACCAACTTGAAAGTGAAGACATATAAACTCAGCGCCTTCAACGCAGCTTGACTGTTCGAGCAGATTTAAGTAACTTTTAAGTTAGTGTTATGTACCCGCTCATCCAAAATACAACAAAGAATAGCATCAACCTCAGCCTGAAAAACTGTGGTCTAAAAATAATGTCAAATCCTATTCTGTCTCAAAAAAGACCGCAACTTCCAGACAGACCTACATCCATGCTGGATGTTCGTGCAACACCTGAGGTAATTATCAGGTATGACACTAGACGGACGCATTCTTAACTAATCTTCCCAAGATGGAAACCTAAGAAAAAGATAATCGGAAGGAATAAACGAAATTGAAGGAACACAAATATCATTTGTAATTTTTTTTTCGTTTAAATTTAAGGCGCGCCAACATCTATGGTCATTAGCGCCCGGCGCCTTCTCAGTGCACTGACGGCTTCCGGACAGTGTTCTCTCGCTACAGTCGTCAACACTGTCCAACACTGAGCAGTTCTGCTGTTGTACAGCTAGGAAGAAAGAAATCTAAGGGTAGCACTGAACTAAAACCCAGGACCTCCGCGTAGGAGTCCAACGCACTAACCACTTAGCTAATCCCTCCACTTCATTTATAATTTAACGTCCAAAAATTCCGCAGAATTGCCTAAGAAATAGTTTATCCACAAAAACTTACCTTTTAAGTAAATGTTAATGAATTTTATCTGTGCAGAGCAGATTCAAAGTTTTTTTAAAGAAAATCTTTGTACCCGTTTCCGAGAAAATTCTAAAAAAAAATCAAAACTTTCATCCTAAAAAGTCGCACTTCCCGGTAAACCGATTTTCTTCAAACTTGGAATACTAGCAATATTTCCTAATAGGAATACTACCAATTTTCCTTAATAGTATATATATAGTTGACGACAATACCATACATTGCACTGAACTTACTGTAGTATTTAAATCTAGCATAACCGTTCCCACAGAACTCCCCAACGAAAAATCACTTTTCCCTGGAAAAATCAAAGACCACACACCTTCAACAAAATGGGATACCATCTTTCAAATAGGAAAAATTAAAAAAAAGAACAAAAAAAAATACCCAAACATTTGTTATTCATCAATCGTAGATTTTTTATTATGTAAGAAATTTCAAATAATTGGAAAGTTAATTTTTATTTCATTTTTATATTCTTTGGTGAATGAAAAAAAAAATTCTTTCTTTTTTCAATTTAGAAAAAAACAAAAAAACGGATAAAACATTAATATGGGTCATAAAAATGTTTATAGCTATAATAACAATAGGTCAAAAGTTTAAGATAAATTTTTATGGACTTTTGTAACAAAAGTTTTTACTAACTAAAATAACATTATTATTTGGTGTTTCTTTTTTTTTTTTAATTTATAATATTGTTTCTTTAACGTATTGTTTATTATTATTATTATTATTATTATAAATAAAGACAGCAAAGAATATTTATCAAACCGTTAAACTTTATTTTTATATTATTCTTAATTTAAAATCAATAATGTCTTTCTCTTACTAATGCGACGGAAATATTGAGACGCTAGCAGATTATTCGATAAAACATATTTTGTTCTTGGTCTATTTCTAGTCTAGTATTTCCGGTGAAAAATGATTTTCGAAAATTTGACATGATCGCAATACTTCCTTTTTGCCAGAAAGAGGGGGGGGGAGTAAAAAATTGAATTAATTATATTAACGGCAACAGTTAGTTGACGTTATTGATAAATAAATTTTAATTTCACGGTTTGAAGCCGCCCCCCCCCTGGGAAAAGAATTAATGATTTTTTGTTTTTTAATGAAATAACCCCCTGGCGGAGATAATGGTCAAGTTTCTCTCTCACTCTCTCCCTTTCTTGTTTAGCCTTAATCGTGAAGTGAAATAAAGAAATGATAGGTTCAATTTTGTTGAAATTTCCAGTATAACAAGGCACCAGATGGCTAACGAGAAAGCAAGCAGGTATATTGCATATATATATATATAGCAGAAAGAGAGCGCGCGTCTTTCTCTCTGAGAGAGTAGATTATCAAAAATTATTTTACTTAGTATGAAAACTTTCATTTCATCACAGTCTACTGTAATATATATACTTAAATTAGGTAAAAAAAAATTATATAAAAAAAAAACTAAATAAAAAAAAACAGCTGTTCTAACTTCTTATTAAGAAGATAACCCTATATTAAAACCTTTTGTTGGCAATTTCATAAATTAACTTACGCCTATGAAGACGATATAATATAAGGATTCATTTTATACACACTAAAAGCACGCTCAGCAGATGGCATTATTTCACCAAAATATGATGAAAATAATATTTGGTGTCAATATTAAGAGTTATTTTGACAGAAATTAGTGACAGATTAATATTTATAAGTGTACTTAGATTTCTAAAATTATTTTTAAGAGAGTGAAACTGGATTTAATTATGGTTAGCATAGACAGACACACAATGACCCCCTCGCTAACTATTTATTGTACATTTGTAGTGTGCAAATACAACATTAAAGATGAGGGCAACATTCTGTTTACAAGCATTACAAAACTAAGGGCACCCTCCACAATAGATTTGGCCTTTATAGCCAGCCACTCATTATGAATTAAAATGTTTTAGTGAACTGTTTTAGTTTGTGAACAAAATATTCCCAAAAATGTGAAAACATCGCCGGATGTAGCATGAAACTTGGTGTTCCTCCTGGTTTTGGTACCAGCATCAAATGAGACACGATTATTTTAGTCAAAAAATCCGCCAAAGTGGAAAAATATGAATTTCCTGATTGTTTGCGCACTGCTCGTTGCAGTGTCTTTTGAATGTAACGTTTAGTGTTATAAGGGAATTTGATCAGCCAAGAAAGAAACATTCAATTATGCCAACGTTTTGACAGAGTTTCGTGTCTTTTTCAAGGCTTTAATATATAGAAAGTCGTTGAAGATATGGAGAATCATTTAAAGGAATATTGTTTTTTTTCTAAAAGAGTATTTTTCTTTTCTTTAATGATTCCCAGTTTAATACAGTCCAAAACCAGGAACCAGCTTAAATGGAAGTAGCTATAATTACACAAACTAAAGATATCTTTATACCTATATAGGTATCTATCTATAAACTGTCCATTGATTTGTTATTTTTCCCAATTTTCCTCGAAAAATGGCTCGAATTATTTCTAAAAAAGAAGTAAGTATTGCGATCCTATCAAATTTCTGAAATTGAATTCTCATCGGATACACATTTATTTTTTTTTAGGTGCAAAACATCTAAGGTCATAAGTGTTCTAATAAGTGTTTATCAATACATTCCCAAAAAACAAAAGTTTTAGTGTTCCATAAGTCACCCAGATTAAAGCGATTGAAGCCGCTGTTTTATAGGGGTTTAAAGTTAGATTATTGTAAAAGCTATATTTATCTGGGAGTCCCCTTTTCTGCGAGTGGAAAATTTAAAGCCGCTTCAGATTTCTTTCTACAAAAGTCGGTAATAGCCGGCGCTAAAGTTAGGGACATTTTAATACAGAGCAAAAGCGACGCTTGGGAAACAAAAATGGCTCTATTTGACTCTATGGTAGCATCAACAACTTTATACTGTTCTGAGGTGTGGGCTTTAAGGTATTTGGATGTGTTGGAAACAGCACAAACTAAATTTCTAAAAAGTTTATTTTACTGGCCACAGTATACCCCTCACTACATGATAAGGCTTGAAACTGGTAGAGCTCCGTTAAGTTCGTTTGTTTTTAAAAGAACCATTAATTATTGGATAAAATTACTTTCTCTTCCTGAAAATAGGCTTTCGAAACAATGTTTCAGATCTTTATGCTCCCTGGATACCAATGATCATTATAGCAATGAATACAACTGGGTGTCAATGGTTAGATCCTGGGGGGAATCATTAGGTGACGTACATATCTTTCATACAATGGGCAGTGATTTTATTTCAAATGATGTCGTTGATAAACTACTAAACACCTCACTTAGTACAGATATAGATCGGGCTCTTAATTCAAAATTTAGTTCCACCTACAGATGTGTAACTGACTTCAACTATTACCAACCACAAACCTATTTGAAATACAACATTAACTTCGAAAAATTAAGAATAGTTAGTCAACTGAGGCTCAGTGGTGACAATATGATAAAATTGTTCTTCAAAGGTTCTCTCCTCAACATAACATCCGATCAAGACTGCCCAATTTGTCAACAAATAATTTTAAATCCGTTGCATCATCTGTTGGTAGAATGTCAGGCTAACTATAGTAACCGTGAAAAGTTTTTAAAACACTATTTAACAGAATCTGAGAGTGACGCCCAATTAAATCGCTTGCTGAATTTAGACAGCATTCAAAAAATAAATTCTTTGTTTTTGTTTATCTTAAACACCATTAGAAAAACCACTTAAGAACCAAATAAAAAAATGTAAAGGTGTTTTATCTCTGGATACTGTCTCATTATTACTGTTAAGTCTGTACTCTTGGTTTTATGTTAAAAAGATTGGTTCATTTCTTATTTATTAATATTATTATTATTTTAATGTTACAGTATGTATCTTTTTCAGAAGAATTGTTTATTTTGTTTCTGTTCTGTTTTTCATAATTTACTTTTTTTTTTTCTTTTTTTTTCTTAATATGTAAAATTGTATATACCAGACTCATTGTACAAGTTTATCTTAAACAATAAAATATTATCTATCTATCTATCATCTAAGTTCATTGGCAACTGATATTTATCTTAAATTGACACTATACTGGCTAAACATAGCAAAACATTGTCTTAGTCATAAATAAATTGCCTACTATAATATGTCTATGAGGGGAGGGATTAGCTAAGTGGTTAGCGCATTGGACTCCCACGTGGAGGTCCCGGGTTCGAGTCCAGTCCTACCCTTAGATTTTTTCTTCCTAGGAGCCTCTACAGCTCACTGTCCGGTGATGGACAATGTTGTCTGTAGCGAGAGAACACTGTCCGGAGGCCAGCAGTGCACTAGAAGGTTACGGCACTAATGACCATAGATGTTAAAAAATCTAAGGCTAATGCGCCTTAGATTAAAAAAAAAAAAAAATGTCTATGTTACCTATGTACTTACTATATTAAATTTAAGAGGCGGGGTACCGAACTTTTCTCGAATTTTTTGATTGTCTAAACCTAAAACTAAAATCAAACTATTTATACTACATTTGTATTTTAACTCACCAATAACTGAGACATCCCAATAAATACACTCATACGTATAACACATTCATCCTAATAAATATACTCACGATTATAAAATGTTCATCCTAATACATACACGCATCCCAATAAATATGGTCATACGAATAAATACATTCACGACTAAATAGGCATATTTCTCTTGCGCACAATTAAACTAATGTGGTGACCTAAAACTAAAATAAGACCTATTTATAGCACATTCACACGATTATGCACAAGCGTACCGAGTTGCCAATCCCAACACAACAGACCCAATCCTCCAGAATACTCATGCTTTGAGACCCCCATTTGAAGTGTGAAATTTTTTTTATTTTTAGAAATTGATCGTTTGTGTGTGTGTGTGTATCTGTGTATGTGTGTGTGGTCAGCATAACTCAAAAACGAAAAAAAAATCACGAATGAAGTTCAAAACTTAATATTTCGTTTAAGTACAACCATGGGATCTGATAATAAGATTGTGGGAAAAAATTCCTAACCTTTGGTCTACATTATACCACTTTCGGCAAATGAAAAATATAACGAAGTTTAAAGAGAAAAATTGGTCCATTTTATGATTGCATTAACTGCAGTAAGAGAAAGTCGTGTGAGTGTTTCATATCAGATATTTTTTTCCCCTACAAAAGCTCTGGAGAAGCTAAATAGCTAATCAGTGGACTTAAAAACAAGTGGGTTAACTTAAAAAGGAACTCTTGACATGGTGTACTGTACGATAGCTAAGCCTCTAAAAAACTCTTTTTAAAAGCAAGATATTCTATTGTTTGGCCAAGAAAAAAGAAACTAAACTTTTGTCCTTCTGCATTAACCTTTCGACATTTTGCTTCTTCTTGCTCTTTTCAAAAGAAAGGGGCTTTCTTTTCTTTCTCTCATTCTTTCTTCTTTCATCAAGCGTAAAGTCGTACAAGAAGACGCGTTCACATAAAAAAAAAACACCTAATTCATTTTGAAAATGGCCAATTCAGTATTCATAGTGCCTGCACTCCGTCCCGCACCTCCTCTCGCAGCCACTCTACGTCGAAATTCTCACTTCTTCCTTTCTTCCTATATTAATGTTCTACATAATGCGTTCTTTTGTGTCATCCATGTGTGTCCACAAGTCTTCGGTTTTTTATTAGATTTTTTTTTTTTTTATTATTACACAACAGCCTTATATGTTTTGTAAGAAGCAGAAGAAGAAAGGGGGCCTATTGTAGAATGGTGAATAGCATTGTGGGTAATTATAAAAGTCCTTAATACAATGGAAAATTTTCAGCCAAAAGATTATTATTTTTTTTTTGTTCTTTCTTTCTATTTCTCCTTTATCTTTTACTATCGTGTATGAAATAGAACGCATACAGAGGGAGAGATCTTGCTCACCCTGTGGCTATGGTTGCTTAGGAACAAGAAAACTGCACATCACACATTATGTGAACGCTTATTGTTCCCTGACACTTAATATGCCTACTCAGGTTTTATTTTTTGTGGGTTCTGAATAAGGGTTCTCACTTTGAGGTGTTTACCACTATCACAAATTAATTTAATTCTATTTTATTAAATTCAATAATTAATTTAATTTAGGGGCGGGGTGTTGGTGTAGTGGTTATGAGCGGACTTGTAAGTGAGAGGACTCCAGTTCGAGTCCCACGTATAACTTTATAAATTTTATATTCATTTAACAAATGATAATGGTAATGTAGTTGCTTCCGCCCCCGTCCACGACACCTAATTGGTAATTGGACGTTAAGCCCGCCTGAAAAAATAGGCATTACTTTAGTTTTTTTTTTACTTAATTGATTTAATTTTCTTTTTTTTAATTTAAGGCGCGTCAACACCTATAGTCATTAACGTCCGGGGTCTTCTGATACTGCCGGCTTCCAAGACCGGCTCTCTCGTTACAGATAACACTTCACGTTACAGGACAGTAAGCTGTAGAGGCTCCTAGGAAGAGAAAATCTAAGGGCGAAAACCCGGGGATAATTAAATTGAATTAATTAGAATAGCAGCGGGTCTCTCTTTAATTACTTACTCTTACGGGAAGTATTACGATATCATGACAAATTTTCGAAATTTGTGTTTCCACCGGAAGTACATATTTGGAGGTCTCCCTAAATACGAAAAAAAATTGTTTTTAACGAATGTTGTTCGTGTGTATGTGTGTGTGTGTGTGTGTGTGTGTGTGAACAAAATCTCTCAAAAATGAGCTCAAAACTTGCTATTCCGTTTAGGTAATACCACCGCGAAAGTTTCGTCGGGTTAAATCCATCAACCGGAAATGCGACTTTACTGAATATTATTATTTTTCACTTTTTCGCGATTTTGTTGAAAACAGTTTTGTCTAGTGGTTTTCTTTAAAACTTCCGCGTACTACCTACACATATAAAATACTTGATATTCAACCATTTTTCCCGGCAAAATTGATTTTTTTTTTTGTGTGGAGTGTTCTTTAAAAATACATTAGAAACATTACTAGAATTTCAATTTTGAAGAAAAACTGAAAAATCCATGTCAGTTAAGTGATACTTCCGTTTGAGGAATTTTAACAGATAACTTCCGGTCTGATTCCTTGATGAATATCTATGTCAAGTTTAAACTTTCCGCGATTTTACGTTTTCGATGTGTATACACACATCTACCACACAAAGTCCATTTTTTAAGAAACTTTATTTCTTTTTTTCCTGGACTCAGGGGACCTCAAAACGTAAAAAGAATAAAAAGAAAATGGAAAATTCAACGGAAACTTATTAATTTCAAATTTTGTTTAAAATAAAGAAAGAAAACTTACATTTTTTTTTTTTTTACTAATTTTGTTTTAGTAACTGTAATAATCTTCACCATCTTACCCAGGAAAAGTTTATATCATTGAACCATTAAATTTGTTCCCAGTTGCTCGCGGAAAACTTATATAATAAAAATTATGTCAACTTTTTCTTTTTAGGACAAACTTCAATCTTAATAACCGCGAGCTAAGTTTTCAACCAGACTTGCTCAACTTATTCTTTAAGGTTTTTACTTTCTCTTACTCATAGTAAGAGGAAGTAACGCATTCGTGCACAGATTTTCGAAACTAAGTTTATATGGGAAATACAATGTTTTGGGATTCCCTAAATACCAAGAAAATGTTTCTAGGGAATGTGTGTGTGCGTTGTTAACAGAATATCTCAACAACGGAAGTCACAGGAAGCTCAAATTTAATATTCCGTTTAGGCACAACTAACGCATTAAATATAAAGATTTCCGGCTAAATCCATCAACCGGAAGTCCGGCTTTATTAAAACGATTTTTTCATTTTTTCAAGAAAATCTAGACAAAACAGCTCCAACAAATTTTGTTAAAACATCGTATACTATCGACACACATAAATATTAATCGCTTTTATTTAAAACATTTCCCGGAAAAATTGGTTTTTGGGTGGGGACTCTGGGGGAATAGTAGCCTTTATGCTTTCCTCTAATGTACCATTTCAGTATTATATATTTATGTAATGGCTTTATCACCTACATAATATTAATTTTTATGAATATCAAAAACTACACATTGGGAGCATTGATAGAATTCCAACCCCCCCCTCAACAAACCGGTGAGAAACACTCACACAACTTTCTCTTACTCCAGTTCTCAAAATAATAATTGACAAATTTTATACTTTGTGTACCAAATTTAATGAAATTCGACGAAAACTAGGAAAACTGTTCAGTAAAAGCACACTTCCGCTTAACTAATTTCCTTGAAACTCGAAATTTTGGCCATATATTTATTTCTAATTAATTTTGTTGGGATCATAGAATTGTATAATCAACTATGATAGCACGTTAGAGAAAAACATAACCCCACCCCTCCCCTAGAAGTGCCATTAAATGAATTTTCCTAGAGAAATGTTTTAAATAAAAGTTGTAGACCTTTGTATTTTTAGTCTATACAATACGTATCAAGAAAATCTTCGCAGCCATTTTTGAGAAAATCGCGAAAAAGTGGAAAAATCATTTATAGTAAAGTTGTAAAGTAAACGCACTTCCGGCCATCCGCGTTTTTCAAACTCGGAATTTCATCAACATATTCAATTCTAATTAATATTATTTAGTTGATAGAATTGGTTAATAAACGGAAATAGCACTTTAGATGAAAACCTAACTCCACGACTCCCCCGTAACTGCCCTTAAATGAATTTTTCCAGAGTAATGTTTCAAATTAAAGTTGTAGCTCTTTGTATGTGTAGTTGAGATAATAAGTTTGAAAAAAATCGTCGGAGCCATTTTTGAGAAAAACGTAAAAAAGTAAAAAAAACAAACAAGTGAAGTGGTACTTCCGGTTGTGGGATTTTGACAGATGACCTACAGTCAGATGCCTAGGTGGTACTAAACGGAATATCAAGTTTCAACTTTCTACGGTTTTTCATTTTTGAGCTATGCTGTTCACAAAGCTATCTAATAATGTCTTCGAAATTTCTTACTGTGAACCTTCAAAATCTATACCCAGAATAGTGCAAATGGTAAATAAATCACCCAATTTTAAATTGTCTTTAAACCAGTCAATTTTATCCTGATATTTTTGTGAATACATCGTAAATTTAAAACCTTTAAACTCATGTAGTCTTTTTCTTCTGTTTCTGTTACCTTCTTCTCCATAAACAAGCTGATGGAAAAGTCACAATAGTTTTTAGTTTAGCGTTTAAAATGTTTGCTTTAATAAAAGAATTGTTTTCCAACTTCTCCATCTTAAATGAGTAAATAAAATTGTACTTACTGATCCCAGGTTTTAATATTCTTCAAAAGTTTAAGTTTTTCAACACTAAATAAAACAAGAATGTTATTTACTGAAATTCGTTTTAATAAATATGTAAACAGTATAACCCCACAAATTGAACAGCAAAACCGCACACCTAAAACAACAGTTCCCAAATTGGAATAATAACACAAATAAACTCAAGATAAATGCTTTACAAAAACCACACAATACAATGCACAAAATTCATAAGCATAAGAAAACTAGAGATTGTCCATTACTGTTTTAACTTTTTACGGTTTTTCATTTTTGAGCTATGCTGTTCACACACACCAACACACGCACCATTTGCTAAAAACCACATTTTTGGACTCAGGGGGACCTCAAAACGGATGTTTCCGGTGAAAACTCGATATCGACAATTTGACACGATTACAATTACTTCCTCTTACTAGGAGTAAGAGGAAGTAAAAATCGGTTAACCAGAAGTGCCATTTTACAGAAAAGATTTTTGGAGTTACTGGAAATTTTCTCAAAAATGACAGTACTCACTTTTATTTGAAAATTTTATGAAAAAAAGAAGAAGACAAAAAACAAGATTTTTAGACAGTATTGCGAAATTGGTGGCATCAAATTTCAAATTTTATTTGGGAAGGTTGGTTCAATATTATTAGTGTGCTCCTGTGGGCTGCAAGGTGGTAATCACTTCTCTACCTCCCTCCCGGGTTGGTACTGCCTGTCTCCTCACTACCTCCAAACACAAATTAGTACAAATGAGTAAAATCTGAAGTTTCCAAAAAAATGGCCATTTTCTAAATAATTGTATTAACAAGAGTAAGAGAAAGTCGTTTGCGTATTTCACACCAGATTTCTGTTAGGCTATATCAGATGCCGATCAATGTACCAACTCGAAAGTCATATTTACTGTGAACAGGTACTGCGTATAAATAATATACTTACAGATTAATACTGTTCTTTAAAGAAAAATAAATGGACCACTCACCTGTAACAAAAACAAAAAAATTACTAAATTGAACAGTTTCCTGACAGTTTTCAGTTTTGTCTGTCAATTAGTTTGGAAACAAAATTTCGGAAAGGATGAGAGAGAGCGGACTAGAGTAAGACACTACGATTCATAATTTGTGAATGAAAATGTAAAGCGATCTCTGTATGAATAAAATGTATTGATTGACAAGAAAACTTTTCTCTTTATACATATCAAGACGTCAATAAAAATTGATTCTCTTTCACTCTCTCTCACTCTATGCAATTTATAGATGGATATCTCTTTCTATTAGAGAAAATAATTTTTCAATTAGTTCCTCCACTTAAAGAAAGAAAAGAGAAAGAAATTAGTAGTATACAGACAGTGGAGAGGATTAACCTGAAAATAGGAAATGGAATTTTGTTCTAAATATAATAAAGGGGATTGGAAAGCTTTAAGAGAATTTATCAAATTGAAAAATATTAATCTAAATTCGATATGATATTTTTCGACCAATGTGCTCACTAAAGAAATTCATATAATATCATTGTAACTCACTAATGAATACGTTGCGGTATATAGCCAATTAGAATCAATCAAATGTAGGAAACATGTTGTGATGAAACTAATAATTTATTATAGTTAATGTGATGATGAAGTTTGCCAATAAAACAACAGTTCCCAAATTAGAATAATAACACAAATAAACTGCATTTTGTTTCAAGATAAATTCTTTACAAAAACCACACAATACAATGCACAAAGTTCATAAGCAAAAGAAAACAAGAGGGCGTCCATTACTGTCATTACGTCACACACTGTAGTAGTGAGGTGTAATGCCAACCTAAACGAGCCTACTCTCCATAAACATATTCTACAGTTCGGCCAATCTGACCTCAGATCGCCCTCGATCATTAGACATGGCAACACAAATACTACTTACAAACATAAGGCTATTGCTAAAGTTCTGATCACATAAATGCTTTAGATTAAATAATGCATAAGTTATCATAAGGCAATCATAAGATTAACATAAGGTGACATAAGATAAGACATAAGTTTACCTAAAACATAAAATATCATAATTGTACCAGGATCATAACTATACATAAATGCCTTTTGAATGCCAAGCTTGAGATATGTCTTTTATTCAGATGCAATAGTATCTGCAACATCAGTTAATTAAAATAAATTTAGTGATCAATATAATCATCAGCGGCATCACGGTAAACGGAGTCTAGGCTGATTCATCAAGAGCCAAATCTGTATTCGATACATCTTGCCACGGTTTCATCCTTCCTGATTCATATATTCCCTCAAACGGTTTTTGTGTAATTTGAACTCCATCTACATCTCTCAAAACATACCGATCATTTGGTAGAACTTTTTTAATTGTGTACCGTCCGCCATACTTAGGTATTAATTTTTTGTTTACACCCGGGGTGTGTCGGTGTTCCTAACCATAACGAAATTACCTATATTATATTTGGGCACTTTTGGAGGGAGTGGTGAGATTAGGTTTTCCTCTAAAGGGCTATTTCAGTTTATTAAACAAATCTATCATCTAAATAATATTAGTTAGAATTAAATATGTCGTTGAAATTCCGAGTTTGAAGAAAATCGAATAACCAAAAGTGCGTTTTTACTGAAAAATATTTTTTAGTTTTCAGCTATTTTCTCTAAAAACGGCTGCAACGATTTTCTTTAAACTAATTATATGAAATACACATATAAAGAGCTACAACTTTTATTTAAAATATTTCTCCTGGTTAGCAACTCATTTAAAGGGGCTTTTGTGGGAGGGGTAGGGTTATGATTTTCTTTAATGTTGCTATCTTAATTGATTATAAAATTCTACCATTCAAACAAAATTAATTAGAAATAAATAGATTGCCAAAATTCTTAATTTTAAGAAAATTAATAAACCGGAAGGGGTTTTTACTGAACAGTTTTTTTCAGTTTTCGCGATTTTCTTCATATAAACACCGATGAATTTCATTAAATTTGATATATTAACTATAAAATTTGTCAATTATAATTTTGTAAACTACAGTAAGGTAAAGTTGTGTGAGTGTTTCACACAAGATTTTTTAAGTAGGATTTTGACCCCTTAAAGTGTCAAATATTTATAGTGACCATTTTCTATATGTAATGGGATCCGAATCACTAACGATTCATAGGTTCCGAAGAAAAATGAATCAATCTAGTTACTCGCTGCTTAGGCCAGGCTAGGGTGGGAGACTCTATACAGCAGCACTAGCTTTACAGGAGAAGAGTTTCTACAACAGTTTACGACCAGTTAACGAGTCAGCAACCTTCTACTAACTTTCTTATCATTCAGTCTATATCTCTTGTTACCTAACTTCTATTATACTTGTAAAGTCCTTGCAGTTTGTGTGTTCTTTCATTACACAGAGTTCAGCACATATTCTAGTTTATTTCTCTAAAATCCATTCTCTGTAACTCTCTCTCCTTCTCACACCATACAAGTGTCACAATACAAGTGTCAAGTGTGACGCTTTCACACTTACGTATACTTATAATTGCCAAAATTTGAATGACGCTTTTTTATTTCTAGAAAATCATAATTTTATTTTTATTTTATATTTTACAATAAAATAAATTTAAATACAAATAAAAGGCAACATAAGAAATTCTTGATAAAAACGCAAGGGGCGCCCCCTAAAGAACAGAATTAATACTCCTTCTTAAACGGCTTTATTGTTTGGTCTATTAATGAAAATTATAAAAAGGAATTATATAATTATAGCGTGAAAAATTGCAATAAATCATCTAATTGCGTGTTAATTAGTATGAAAAGTGAGCTGTACGTTCAACCCTTAACGGGAAAATTGCCAACTTGTAATGCGCTTTTCCCTCTCTTCTACTTCTTCACCCATCTACATTCCCTCTTCAGAAAACCAATTATTTTTCAAGATATATATCACAAATTATAATCGTTTTATTTATTTAGTTAAAAGCAGTTTTTTACTTTGATCAATTAATATTAATAGCTGATGAATATTGTTGTTATTATGATAAAAAATTTGATTAATTATTTTAGTGGAGATTTGGGTTTATATCTGATGTATTATTACTATTAATCTTAAAAAGAGGGGAGGGCACCCAAACCAGATGACCCAAAGAACAATGACAACAACTGGTTCTTGAACCGGACTAAGATTCACCAAAATCCGAACAAATCGGACCATAACCTTAAAGGGAAATAGCCTAGGCCCTTCCACAAAAATCCTGTTCTAACCAAAAGTCCTGACAACCCAAGCAATCTGTCATAAGATTGTATGGGTGTTTCTTTCTAAGTCTCACAAAAGTCAACGAAGCTGCCATAAGACTAAGCCACGTAAGGGCACCGTCGAATTTCTTTTTAAACTTGTTATAGTAATAATACATACAGAGACTGTCACTTTTATTTGAATTAGTTTTCTGAGTAAATTCATTTCAAGGAGGTTTTGGAGAAGGAGTAAGGTTATGTTTCCTCAAAAAAGTAGTTCTTACAAAGTTTAGATTCTCCCATTTTTGAAGAGAACTAAACGTTTAGTGAGAATTATATGTAAATCGCCGTAAGAGAGTCGTGTGAGTGTTTCACACCAGATTATTTTTTGTACATTCATTGCGAATGAACTTTCTAACATAGGATTTTGCTAACGGGATTAGTGTCAACTCCTTAGGTGTCTCTGGAATTATGTAAGTGATTGAACGACAAAAAAAATCTTTGAATGTGTAAGCTAGATAAATGCAGAAGCATTAGATTAGATTAGGTTATTTTTTTACGGTGGGCTCCTGGGTTCCACCATATGAACCTCAGGGAATCTATTGGGGCACTTCCACTAATTACAGCACATAGCACTGACAAGGCTCATCCGAGGAGGTTAGACGGTTGGCTATAATGAACGAAAATGGTTCAACCCTCAGGCCTTCACAATAGCTCAACTTGCTCTTGGCCCCATGGTTACATAACAAATTCTAGCTAATCACTACACATATACTCAATCACACTTGACTATTATATACCTTGATGACGACTACATTCTATCTACAAACACTGACGCCCAAGAGAGCAACAATAGATCTTTCAGATCACCATGGATTCCGGCTTAATAGCAGGGCCACTCACTCTATAAAACTAACATCGAACATCGGCGCCTAATCTAGAGGAACTTTTAGATGTTGTGGTGGTTGGTTCCGCAGAGGTGGAAAGCATCAGAAACATTTTCCGTGGTAGCCTGCTTCATTTTGTGGTCATCGGCCGGTTTCGGGCGTTCGCCCATCTTCAGCAAGCGTTTGTCAGACAGTGTGAAAAGACAGACTTGCAGAGAGCAAATTGTATGAGTGTATAAACTGAATTTGCTCTGTGCAAGTCTGTGTTATCACACTGTCTGACAAACGCTTCCTGAAGATGGACGAACGCCCGAAACCGGTCGATGACCACAAAATGAAGCAGGCTACCACGGAAAATGTCTCTGATGACTTTTAGATGTTTTATGTTTATGCTGTTTCGGGGGAAAAAAATGGCCAATGAGAGATTAAAAGTGTGTGCTGCACATGGAACTGACATGAATATTTCAAATCGGAAAAATCTGGTGAGAAACACTTACTCGACTTTCTTTTATTTTAAATTAATCAAGAAATTTTCTTCAAAATTGCAATGTTACAATTTTTTTTTTAGTTGGCCATAAAAATGGTGGTGGGGATTTTACTTGTTTAACTGAGCCTTATGTGGGAGCGCTGTATATCAAAACCAATAAAGCTTGTGCAAATTTAAATTTAAACTAACCTCCATTTTACCCTTCTAAAATATATTTATTTTTTTTAAGAAAAATGTTTCAGATAAGAGCGATACATTTTTTATCTGTGCTGCAAATATTCCAAGATTAAAGAAAATCTTTGGAACCATTTTCGAGAAAATTTCAACAAAAAAAAAACTCAAAAATCTTTTTTGTAAAAATCACACTTTTGGTTAACCGATTTTCTTCAAATTTAAAATTATTAATTAGGTGAAAACTTTCGAATCCTGCATTGAAAAATTAAGCGACGTAATGAACGTCCTGAACGGTTGGAGTACAAGTAATGGTTTAACTATATCGGCTGAAAAATCAATTGTATGTCCGTTTACAAGAAAGAGGAATGTGTCTCTAGGGCACAGTGTCAAGTTAGGCGATGTAGATTTCCATGTGAATTTCAGGTAAGATTTCTGGGACTGCATTTAGATCGTAAATTGTCATGGAATATACATCTGGATATGACAATCAAGAAAACTGAAAAATATATGAATGCCTTAAGAATGATAGCATACTATAAATGGGGAGCAGATCCTGCTACCTCCCTGCTTTTTTATCGATCCACAATTAGAGTCGTTATAGATTTCAGTTCAATTTTTTATAATAGAGCGAACAAAGGAAAATTAAGAGCACTAGAAAAGATACAAAATGGATGTATTAGACTATCCCTTGGATATCTTAAAAGTACCCCAAGAGATGTAATGTTAGCTGAGGCCTCTGATCCGCCATTGGATGTTAGAAGAAGAATGTTAAGCGATCGCCATATAGTCAAAACCATGGCCAATACGCCTCAGGTATCACGTAAAATCGCTCAATTATCTACAATGTTCCTAACTTACGCTTACTGGCGCAGAAAAGTCACTCCTCTAATTATAGAAAGTTTCATGGACATTTCTTATTTTCAGATGGACATTTACAGATCAAATAAATTGCCGATATTTGAATCAGATTATGAAGACTAATATTTACAGAGATGTCTGTTACTTACCGGACTATAAAAAAACACCAGCAGACATGGTCAACCGGGTATTTAAGGATGACATTCTCAGTATAGCAGCAAATTATCGTTTGATTTTTACTGATGGGCCCAAAAGTGCAAACAATGTAGGAGCAGCGATCCCTGACTTAGCTTTAAACGAGTCAAGGCAATTCAGGCTGCCCCAATTCATGTCAAATTATACTGCAGAATTAATAGCAATTATTGAAGCTCTTGAATACATCGAGAATCTACCCTACAACAAATACGCCATACTAACAGATTGCAGAAGTGTACTTGAAGTTCTGGCAAATGTAAATTACCAATCACACACATCTTCGCTAGTACTGCTGTTGAAAAAAAGATGTCGGAAATTTTATGAGGCAAATAAGCAGATAAAATTTATTTGGGTTAGAGATCATGCAAGCATTCACGAGAATGAGATAACCGATAATTTGGCTAAAACAGCACACACAGAAGGCACTCTGATTTTTCATAAGGCTCCAGCCTACGATTTAAACTCTAAGTCTCGAGAAGAGCAAATAAAATATTGGCAACAATCATATGAAATAAGTGCTAAAGGAACCTTTTATAAGAGATTCACACCCTTAGTAGGAAGAAAACCCTGGTTTTATAATCTATCCCTGCCAAGAAAAGATATCAAAACAATTAATAGGATTAGATCGAACCATGCGATATGTGGAGCATACCTAGCAAGAATTGGCCAAAAAGAGTCGAACCTGTGTAATGTATGCAAAGAAAAGGAGGATCCGGAACATATGATTATGACATGCAAAAAATATGATAGGCAGAGAAAAATTCTACTAGATGAACTAAATAAAATACTAAAGGCTCCCTTCAACTATTTAGAAATTTTAAAAAATATAAACCAAACATATAGTTTAATATTAAACTATAGGAACCTTTTAATATTAGCTAAAGGAACCTTTTATAAGAGATTCACACCCTTAGTAGGAAGAAAACCCTGGTTTTATAATCTATCCCTGCCAAGAAAAGATATCAAAACAATTAATAGGATTAGATCGAACCATGCGATATGTGGAGCATACCTAGCAAGAATTGGCCAAAAAGAGTCGAACCTGTGTAATGTATGCAAAGAAAAGGAGGATCCGGAACATATGATTATGACATGCAAAAAATATGATAGGCAGAGAAAAATTCTACTAGATGAACTAAATAAAATACTAAAGGCTCCCTTTAACTATTTAGAAATTTAAAAAAATATAAACCAAACATATAGCTTAATATTAAATACAGTTTAGACATTAGAATAAATTTTTAATTCCATGATACTCTTCAGAACCGAATAAAACAAAAGGTAATGGCAGAATAGCCGCAATGCTAATGCCAAAAAAAAAAAAAAAAGTTTCACTGAGTTTCCCAGGTTGAGTGTGTATCTATGTGCATTTAAGTTTCACTGAGTTTCCCAGGTTGAGTGTGTATCTATGTGCATTTATTCTAGTCTGTATTGTATTATTTTGTGTGTACTATATAATTTTACCGCAGTTATATGAAATTTTTATAGATTTAATTCTTTTTTATCTGAATTTGAAATTTTATCTTTATGTTGAGGTATGTAATTTTTAATTTTGTTCTTTGTTTTATAAGTGATTTTGACTTCATTTGCATCATATTTGTTATATAATTGTTTTATTTTAAGAGCCAATGGCAAACATACATAGCATCATAATAATTTCAAACATAAAGGTTGGTTTCTTGGTTTTTTGGTTATTAATAAAGGTACATATAATATTTCAGTACATATAATAATTCCTATTTAACTTATATTTCAGTTTTTATAGCATTGCACACTTAGAAAGTGATATAACATTTAATTATAACCGGCAGTATTCTAATATTTGTTCTATAATATGCATAGTAAAATAATTTTCTGTTTTATTGTAGAACATATTTATATCCCTTGAAAATGACACATCTTTAGTGTTGAAACATCGGAAAATCAGCTGTAAAAAAAATTAATAAATATTTTCTCAATTAAGGCCAGGATAAAAAATTGGTTACTCTATTTTCCTTTAACTTCTATTTGGAAATAATACAAATATAATTCTTACTAGATGTTTGGTTGCCTTCAAATGCTATGAATGGGAAAAAAGCTAAACTTTATCAAACGACATTTATGGGGAAAGTATAACTCCCACTCCCTCAAAAACCTTCTTCAATTTTTCCCGGTATAAGTTCCAAACAAAAGTGATAGGTCTCTGTATGTATAGTTTGTATAAGAAGTTTAAGTCAGCAAGTCAGAAAAAACTGTTCAGTAAAAGTGGTACTTTTGTTCATCCGATTTTCTTGAAACTCTGAATCTCGGCAACATATTTTAATTCTGATTATATTATAAGGATAATAAATTAAAATAGTAGCACTTTAATGGAAAACATAAAATTAAATCATTTTTATTCCCTCATTAAGATTAATTTTTCCGGAGATATGTTAAAAAATAAATGTTGTAGCTCTTCGTATGTGTAGATAATAAAGCATGTTTAAACAAACTCTTGGTGAATGGATCACAGTCTTCCAGACTGAGGTTTATGCTATGCTTTGTTGTATCTTGGATGAGAGGATACGTAACACTAACTTAAAAGGTGTTTGTATCTGCTCGGGCAGCCAAGCTGCGCTGAAGGCATTGAGTTCATGTATCTTCACTTCCAGGTTGGTGTTAGAATGTTCTAAAAGACTGGAAGAGCTTTCTTCTCAGAAGATGTGCTTCTAGTCTGGGTGCCAAGTCACATGGGAATTTTTTGGGACTGAGGAGGTGGATATGTCTGCCAAATTAGGTGCCTCTCTCCCATTCATTGGTCCCGAGCCTGCTGTTGGCGTGTCTTCTGGCATATGTCTGACAGGCTTCCAGACATAGACAGCTTCACAGCATTCATCCTTATGGATGAGCTCAGTTGGTTTTCGGCAATCCAAAATGCTCATCGAGGGCCTTAGTGAGGCGTTGCTGTGTTTTTCACGGACTGTCTCAGGCATCTGGTTGGATCTCTTACTGGACATTGTGGTTTAAGCAGACATCTCTACATAATGGGGCTCGTGCCGAATCCATTTTGTAGAATGTGTGAGACAGAGGAGGAAACACCCATCCATCTTATGACTGATTGCCTGGGTTGTGAGGAAATTAGGTTTAGGACCTTTGGTCGGAATAGGGTGTCTGTGGAAGAGCTTAGGCTATTTCCGCTTAAGGTTATTGTCCGATTTATTCGGACTGCGGTTGAATCTTAGATGGATTAGATCTGGGTCTGGATTTGTTCTAGACCCGGTTTGTTGTTGTTTTTCTTGGGGTAGCTATATGGGCTAGTGTGGCTTTGGATAGCGTAGGGTTTGGTCCCCCCCCCCCCAGACAAATAATAAAGAAAATGTTTAAACAAAATTGAACCGTTTTCGAGAAAATCTCAACTCAGAGGACCCCAAAACTCGATATCAGAAACTTGACACGCTCGCAAGCTAACAGCAGTTAGAGAAAGTAAAAAATAAAGAAAAAAAGAAGCTCAATTTAGAGATTTTAAATTTGACATACTTTCTCTTTCACAGCTAGGTATCAGTGAAGTAATAATTATTCATAATAATAAATCATACAATTTATTCACTTAATAATATGACGAATTAAAACATTAAATCTTTTAAAATAATTCTATTAATAACTCGCTTGATTAATGGGTTTTATATTGTAGGTAATTAAAAAATATAATTAAATTAATAAAATGTATATTGAAATTCCAATTAATATACTCATATTTGTGTTAATTAAAAAATAAATAACTGTAATAAATCCGTGTTTTTAAAAAACTAAATTTTGTCATATTTACATATTTATATGTTAAATAATTTTTGTTTGCCTTTTTTTTTTTTAATTTATTTATTTTGTAAATTTCATTATAAAATGATAAATTACATTTCACTTGCATTTTACATATTCATATTCTGCTAATATTATTTTTTTTTTCCATATCAATATGCAATTATAAAATCTTTCTACTTTTTACAATTTATTTATTCTGACATTGATTAATTAATATTATGATAGAATGAAAGCTTGATTTTTCAGATTTTTTTTTTAAATTTATTTATTTTTCACTTTATGATATATTATTTATTTGTTTTCCATTTATTTTATTATTTGTATTTGATTTATTGCTTTTGCCTTAAATTAAAAAAAAAATAATAATAATTAAATAAAATAATTTGTATTGAATTTGTTGACATTTGTTTTGTTTTTTATTTTCTCTCACCTTTAAAGAGGAAATATGAAATTTGACTTGTCACCGGAAATATATATATATTTTGAGGTCCTCTGAATGTTCTTTACGAATGGCTGTATGTGTGAGTATGTTTAAACAAAATATTTAAAAAAATGTAAAATCACAGATAATCAAACATGATTAATAACCATCATATTTTACATGAATGTTTAGATTTTTATGATTCCCCCTCCCCTCCCCTTGAGTGTAAGAAACTATAATAGAAGATGATAAGCTCAGAGATGTTGATTACAAAAAAAAAAAATAAGGATGATTTTGTGAGAATATAATTATAGAAAAAGAGCACCTCCCCACAAATGAAGAATCTAATCAAAGATGATCCCCCTATTATTGAAGGAGATATATCAGAAAAACAGAAAAAAGGTACTCAAGTAGGGAAAAATTATCTAGAAAAAAAGGCTTATATGAAGATTTGTAGAAAATTCCTTTTGGAAATGAAGAAACAAAAAGTAAAAAGAAGTAATGAATATGATGAAAACCAAAATAATGTGGAAAATTAGGAACAATGTGATTTCCTTAAGTATCCAGTTGGTAATAAAAAGAATTTTAAAATGCAAAAATTTCAAGTTTTGTTGGTGATTTAGAGAGTGGACAATGCAGTTAATTTTCAGGTAGTTTGGAGAACCAACATTCAAGGTATTCGTTTCCTAGTTCCTAGGAAACATTCCAAATTTTTCAGAAATTTGGCATGATATAAGTTAAGTAAGAGCAGTAAGTACAAAATGTTTTTTTTATTTCTTTTTTTTTTATCTAAAAACTGATTTGACTTTATGTTCGCATCACTATGATTCGTTTGGTAAATTCTAGAAGTAATTGTAATCCACAAAAATGGAATATTGAAGGAGAACTTCCAGAGTGTCCAGTATTGAAAGTAAAATCTACAAGAAAGTGAAGTAAAACCAAGTACCAATGGAAGTAAAGTATAATGTTGTCCCAAATATAGAAAAGAAAAGGCTGGATTGATTGTGGGTCATTTAAAAAGAATGGATGAGGAAAGAATTTCGAAATGAATTTTTAACTGGAAAGCGGAAGGTAAAGGCTAAGAAACAGACCTAGAATTAAATGGATATCTAGCATTAATGAATTACGGGAAGAAGTTGGCCAAAAAAGGAAAATGAGGAATTTTAGTTGAGAGGATCTTCAATAGTAAGGAAAACCGTAAACAAAAAAAAAATAACAGAATGTATGCCCTTACTAACTAGGCGATCTAAGATTTAGTTTTTGATACTTATAAAAAAAAAATTTGTTGTTGTTATGTTAATTTATAGGAGGAGGAACTACTCTTCACAATTTTTTGCGTTCCCTCAAAATCACCCAACAACAATGAGTGCTATAAATAGGTTTCCAAATAATCATGAATCACTTTCCACGATTACTGACTGTTTCCAAATTAATACTTTGGAAAGTCAACAAAATTGACTTGCCTACATCAATGGTATCTTTTATTTGACATTTTCAAAGTACAATGTTTGTATTGCAACAATATTATACTATGAAAGTTGATTTTTCACTTGAAAAATTTCCTAAAGATAATTTTTTTTTCTCCTTGAGTTTAAGATTTTCATGCAAAGACCATTAAATGCCAACTACAAGAGACAGAACTTTGAAATAAACTGCACAGGTAGTTTTTTGTTAAGACTTTTCTAAATATTTAAGTGTATGCCGGTCTAATAGAAATGAAAGAAAGTGAAAAAAAAAAAACTATTGTCAAAATATAATAACAACTACTGGAAGGCATATGTCAAAAGAGCGTACGGTGGCGGTAACTTCTTTTTAAGTTTTACTAGCGGGTGGTATATATTTTCCAGACAATACTAAACAAGGGGGAAATAGTTTTTAAAAGGAGTTAGGTATAGTGGTGGAGGAAGGAAGGCCCAGCTGTTGGTTAGAGAAAGACCCCCGAAAATCTTCACCTGCACTCTATTATTGGAAAATATAAAAAGCCGCTTCTTTTTCCTCTTTTACCAGGAAGGATGACAAAAAAAAGAAGAGGGTTTTAAGGATATAAAGAGAAGGAAGGGGAAGGCTCTTGAGAGGTGTTCTTTTGCTGGTAGGCTGTTGGCCACACGCAAGGTTTTAAAGTGTGCCAGACTGCTAGCCATTGAATGATTAATATGTTCAGAGCAACGCATTTGATTGGTTACTTAAAAAAAAAAAAATCTGGTGTGAATCACTCACACAACTTTCTCTTACTGCAGTTAACATAATAATTATAAGGGTGACAAATTTTCTTTAAACTTGACAAATTTGTTTCCCAATTTTCCTCTACTAATTAAAAATTTCTTTGCCTCTACTACTAACAAAGTTGGTTCTTTGCACATGTAAAGTGTGATTGCACATGCAGTTATTAACATACTTTAATATTATATACATGGTAGAACGATTGACTGTCTTGAATTGGCACTAAAAAGGAAATGTTAAAATTGCAAGACCCCCCCCCCAAACCCTCCAAAAAAAAAAATCAGTTTTACTGGAGAAATATTTCAAAAGAAAGTGATAGGAATTTAAGTATATAGAAAATATACGAAGTTTGAAGAAAATTGTGCAAAACTAAATATATGTATATATTTTCATAGAAATTCAAATCCTTTAAACAATGATTACAAACTATTTTCCATTCTAGTTGTGGTGGTTGGTTCCGCAGAGCTGGAAAGCATCAGAGACATTTTCCATGGTAGCCTGCTATTTTGTGGTCATCGACCGGTTTCGGGCGTTCGCCCATCTTCAGGATGCGTTTTTCAAACAGTGTGACAACACAGCCTTGCACAGAGCAAATTCACTTTACACACTGACTGGTGTTTTTAATTGTATTTAAAACTAAACACTTAAAACTAGGTCAAGGGGTATGGTCAGCTGGGTGGGAAAACACGTGTTTGGGTTGTTAAAGGGACAAATTTTCCTTAAAATGGAAACAACACATGGGGGTTCTAATTTTTAAACTCCGTTGTTGGAGGGAGATTTACTAGTTCATAATTAGTCAATATTTCACTTTTCCATATTTAGGTATACATGCGTGCGTGGAGGCCGTATCTGAATGTGGTGTGAAAAGTGAAATATTGACTGGAATGCATAATTATAAAAAACTTAATTATAAAAATCGCTTAATTTTAAATTATGTTAGTTTAAATCATATTTAATTTAATTTTTAATTTATTTTTATATATTTTATTTTGATTATTTAATTGTAAAGTAAATTTCCCTACAACACCAGAGTTTAAAAATTAGACCCCCCCCATGTGTTGTTTCCATTTTAAGGAAAATTTGCCCCTTTAACAACCCAAACACATGTTTTCCCACCCAGCTGACCATACATACCCCTTGACCTACTTTAAGAGTTTAGTTTTAAATACAATTAAAAACACCAGTCAGTGTGTAAAATGAAGCAGGCTACCACGGAAAATGTCTCTGATGATATTTTCCATTCCTTTGAGTAGATTGAACAAGTTAAAGATCTTGGCATAATTTTCGACAGTAGCTTAACTTTTGGCTCTCATATCGCTTCGATTATAAGCAAAGCCAATGAGTTTCTCGGTTTTTATAACCAGAACAACTAAACACTTCAAAAATAGCTGTTCTATAGACACCTTATTTAAATTAATGGTCCGGCTTTTGCTCGAATATGGTTCTTTAGTATGGTCTCCATACCAACCAAACAAAAGTGGTATTAATCATGTGGCACTGTATGATATTAGCATGGAAAGTGTGGCTCTACAACCTCTTTGACAATACGAGATTCAACATTAATTGCATATTTGTTAAATAATATTATAAATTGCCCTGACTTACTCAGCAAACTTAACATTCATGTACCTATGAAGAGTACAAGTCAGGGATTAATGTTTTCAAAAACTTACAACGCAACAAACTATGCAAATTTTCGTAATATAAGAACAATAATTAAAATAATCAAACAATTGCAAGAAATTATCTTTGGACTGTGATGTTTTTGTTTTAAATATAAATAATTTTAAAAAGAAATTGTTATAGTTAATCACAGTTATATTGTAGTACATATTAATAATAATTTTATTTGTTAGAAGGGCAGAAGCCCTATACAAAGGGTTCGGTTCACAAATACTTTAAATTATACAAGTTCAAAATGAATATAAAACAAAAATATCATTGCACTGTAAGTTCTAATACTATAATAATAGTAAAAATGCATATTAATTATCTATTTTCTATTTTATTTTATTATTCTTATTTTTTTTTTTTTTAATATATTTATATGTTCTCGTTTATTTGACAATGTATTAGTAATTGTATTGTTATATATTGTACTTGAGCTTTCAACCGTTTGAAATAAATAAATATGTAGACTTAACTTCCGAAATTTCATGTCAAATGCGACGGTGACACTTAAATGGAATATCAAGTTTGAGTTTCCTGTGACTTTTTGTTTTTGAGATATTTTGTTTACATACAGAGTGAGGAGATGTGAAAAGATTCCAATTTGAATGGCTAAAAGAAGTCCCATGAAAGGCCCACCAACATTTTAATATCAGCTCTATTTATCGAACAACTCACTAGATTCATTCATAACGATGAAAGTTGACGTTGTCATTTCCTGGGAATCTAGAAAAAAACATGCCATTGGCATATCTCAATATCCAAAGTTCGGGACAAAAGAAGATGGAGACTGGCGCCTAATTCATTCCCACTTATCTATGTGGTCTTATCTGGTGTGAGAGAGGTTTTTCATTTTTGTCGAAAAACTCATTATAATAGTATATAGGTGAGTGGTTTTTTTGCAAAGAATTTGAACAAAAAAATGGATTAAATTAAATGCAAGTTTCTACAATTTTTGATTGTTAAAATATTCTACACTGAAGATATAAGCTCACCAAAACATTAAACTAAAGGATTGGAGAATATTGTTTTTGCTTTTGCTCAGCTTCCAGTATCACTTGCAGCTGAGGAGTTTATTATTCTACCTGTCCCCATCTTGATTTTAAGCATTTAACATTGCAATTCACAATATTGATTTAAACATCTAGCATTATCATTATTATTTATTAATTAATGTATAGGCAATAACAATTTGAAGTTGATTAGATAATATGTAGATATCAAACAGTTAAATAGTGAATAAAGAAAACTAAGAAGAAAAAATATATATGGTAGCAAAACATATTTATAGTAAATTTGAGTCAATTTGAATTTTGAAATTACCAACTCGAAGCCGCTGGCCATCCTTCTCCTTCCTGAATCACCTCCTTCAATAAAATCCATTGTACTTTCCTCAAAAATTGGCAGCCGAAAATTAATACTTGATTTAATATGGTGCTCTGTTAGGGCAACAAAACTATTACAAACACATCCAGAGGGCTGTTTAATATTTTAAATCTAAATAAATATGATTTATTTTTTGCCGTGATCGATAACATAGTTAGCTTGTATGAGTGGTGCAAGTCGAGTTTGTTCCTCAAAGCAAACGTTGGGAAAACCCCGCGAATTTACTTTACTTGGATTTCGTGTACTAGGTATTCAATTCGTGGGTTATTAACCCTGTATTATTTAAATTTCGTGTTTATAAAATCTCTCATCACTCTTTAAGTGTGTTAATATTTTTATTATTTCAGCTAAAACGCTACAATGCCTTTATTTGAGCCCAGCTCAGGCACTATTTGTCTTTCCTTCAGCCAATCAAATTCGTCCACTGGCGTATGAACACTTTTGTCTGTCCGCCAAGGGAAGCGTCACCTTTCTCTTCTCGCCATTACTTTATTACTTATCATGGTTCTTGTATCGTTGTACTATTTTTACTTTCGATAACCACTTCTTCTTAAGCGTGGTTTTATTAGTTACTTATGCGTTTTTGTTAGTGGAAACAGCTCAAAAATACCATCAGCTATTGCTGTTGCACAATTTTAAAGTAGATTCTAGGCTCTGTTCTGCTGAATCGTCATTTTAGTTTGGGTTGTTCAAGTCCAAGTTGGGCTGTTTGGATACTTCAAACCAGTTTTCAGCCAATTTATTCTCGCAACTCATATTGCATCAAATCGCATGTACCAAGCCTGGAACTGGCAAGGATTCAACTTATTGGGTAAAGTAGATGTTATTCTGTATTTCTTTATTACTACTATTTATTATTATTATTATATTCTTCTCCTCTCTTTCGAGCTATATATTTAAGTGTTGCACTTTAACCATAAATCTTGGCAAGGCCTTTTGTACAGAGTGGTTAAATTCACGAACTTTACTACTAACAGGTTCTTCACTTACTAGAAGCCTGAAACCAGGTAATTACGCCAGGTATTTTATTATATTTCGTAAATAACTTTCATTTAATATTTTGCCATTCTATGGGCACTTTTTACTTGTGCCAGTGTGTAAAACTTTCTATTAGTTCTCAGCTAACCTCACCCATACTCACTTATTTGGGTATTTTACTGCTTCACTTTCTCGTAACCACTTTAAGCTGATAAGTTTAAGTTTTTTGCTTGCTAATAACGTTCCTTTATTACAGAACTAAGCACCTTATTTATACGAGAATAATTGTTTCTCCTGGTACGTCGACAAATCACTGCAGAAGCATATTCTTTCGCACCATTTGGTCAAGGTTAAGGTACATTCATTTTGTTTCTATTCAACAACTATTTCGTTGTATAATTCCATCCTGTGAAGGCGTATCCGTACCTTGACCCACTCAGTTACCTTCTATTATGTGGCCATTTACTTAATTACCACTTGTCTTCAGTTCTAACTATTTCGCTAATTTTTATTTAATCTTCATTGTTCAAGTTAATTCAGAAGGTCCTCCGATCTGGAAATTGATACCCGACTGTATGGAAACGGACTTGCTGTCCAACCATAAGGTCTGTCCGCTTGGCATGAAAGCTCGAGCATCGTTTGCTGTATTTTCTCCATGGCGACGCTACCACAGTTGCTTCCAATTGGGTTACAAATAGCATCAAGCCTATTCTGCTCTAAGCTTTGTGTGAGCGTTTAAAAATATTATTGTATTGTGGACATTGGTGATTCAAAATCATAATAAATGGAGGTTTATTTGTTTGCTTTTTCTTGATGGTGTTTTTTTGTAACCCCCAGACCTTCATCCCAGTTTTCTTTATTTTTCGACATTAGCTTTTCCGCACATAACTACCAGATGGTTTCGTATTCTTTTTTTTTTATTATTTGGCTCTGTTAGTACAACAACAGGCTGTTTCCTTTCGTTATTTCGTTTTTACCTCGTATTACTACTTGAAGATAACCTTCTTGGTCGTTTTTGGTTTAGCTCTGTATTAAATGGTAATTCCTTTATCTTCACCTCTACTGGAGGTTTTTTGTTGTTATTTATTGAAGACAATTTTCTCTTTTCTGCTATTGATTAGTTACCATTTGCGATGTACTTAATTTTTGCACTCTGACATTTGATGCCATTATCTTTGCACATTAGATTTATATTTGTTGTGCTTTTCCGTTACTTGTATATGTCAACGTTTTCACATTTTCCATTGTTTGTACATGGATATGTGTTGTTTTTTTCTATACACATCCAGAATTGTATTTTTATACACATGTGTATTTGCACTTCATTTAAATTTGTATTTATTTAAAACTACTATTTATCATGCCACCTAAATTTGACTCTACCGCAGCTCGCTTTGCAGCTCTTGTTCAAGCAGCTATCAATCATTTTGAAGACATTAAACAGCAGGCATCCAACTTAACGTTAGGCACAGCTACCAGAAACTTGCTTACCTTCAAACCTCATTAGAATATACCTATAATAAATATGATAGTAAATTGTCACCTTAATTGTGTGCGACTGAGCCCATAGAAGGTCTCGCTATTTAGGCCATCCAAGCCGGAATTAGAAGTGTTAATAATACTTATCTTTCTATCGGCCAAGACTTGAGTGCTGTCACACCACCTGAGCCAGCAGCTCAGTCCAACAGCCTATCAGATGTTCCCTTCGCTAATATAACATGTACCGCAACTAATGTGCCAGCTTTAATAGGGCCACATTTTCTGATGCACCTACTGATTGGATTACCTTTTATAGGAGGTTTTGCAGTGTTATCGACTCAAATGATGACATTACTATCTTACACAAATTTCAATTCCTTTTGGAAGCCTTAGACTCTCATACTCGTTCATTTGTCGAAAACTTAAATTTTTCTGATAACGAGTTGAACAGAGTAAATGAGCAATTTGAGAATCTGCTCCGCACTGTCACATATCGTACAGCAGAGTTGCTAAATATACCACCTATTAATTCTAATTCGCCTCAAGCCTATTCTGCTCTATGCTCTGTGTGGAGCGTTTAAAAATATTACTGCATTGTGGTCATTGGTGATTCAAGATGTTAATAAATAGAGGATTATTTGTTTGTTATTTCTTGATGGTGTTTCTCTGTTACCCTCCAGGTCTTCATTCCAGTTTTCTTTATTTTTGGACGTTAACTTTTCCGCACATAGTTACTTCGCCTTTGCAAGTATTTAGCCACTCACTTTCCCAATTTCTTGAGTTTTCTTTGCAGCCTTTCCTTCACATAACAACTAAGAGGTACCTTTGAATAGCAGGTGGACAGGCCAGGGTCTAAAGCCGCTTCTTTAGCTAAACTATCTGCTTCATCATTATCTTCATTGCCGGTATGTGCCTTGACTCGTTACAGATTTATTATCCACTCCTACTCCATTCTCAACCTTCTTAATTTTAATCTAATCACATCAGCCTGGAGTTGTGGAAGCTAGTTATTGGTTAATAGTTTGAAACATTTGTTTTGTCTTCTTTATCAGGTTTGACAAGTAGCATACATAAATTTTGTTTTCAAATTCTTGGAACACAACTTCTGTTCAGACATTCGTTATAAAGCTCTCACAAACTTTTAGGAAAATTATTGTTAAACCTTTGTATCATTCTTTCCGTAAAACTGTCAAGTCTGGGAGCTTTTTCTTCCTTAAATTCGCTAATCTCATGTGAAACTTCTTAAAATAAATGATACCTCGTTAATTGGTAAATGATACTGCTTAACTTCCGTTTTTAGTTGCATTCAAATGTGTTTGTTCATTTAATAATTCTCTAGCTGCCTTTGTTGGGGTGGGGGTGGAGACTTCCTGTATAAATGAGCAAAATTCTAAATTTAAAAAAAATTAACATTTTATTAAGACGAGTAATATAAAGTCGTCATGTGAGTGTACACTGGATTATTTATTTTTTTTAGTTAAGTGTTCGTGAGGAGACCATCTCTATGATTGGAATCAGGTTGATCTGTATGGAATAGAGAGTTTTGACTGTTAACGCTTAACCTCATTATCCAGTTTATTTTGTTTTTCGAAAGTAGCCAATTTTTAACATCTGCACATTGGAAGTTGTTGATGCTTTTTACTTGACTTAATATAGATGGATAGTAAAAAATACAAAAAAAAACTGACAGATTAAAAGAAAAGAACATTTTTACATCGAAGTGAGTTTATAATGTTCTTTTGCGTAGAAATGCATAGTTCTTGTATGTTTGAAGATAGGGTACTTAAGAAAGAAAAAGAAAGAAGGTAGTAAGTAGAAATAAGCCTTGGAGTGAAGCACTATCCTAATTAGCCTCAACATCATCGTGTGTGTTTGTTAGGTAATACTAGGAGACCAGCCACCAAACCATCGCCTTCATTTCTATATCTACTAGTATGTGTTGGAGAGTACATATATGGGGGTGCGTTATGGTAAAAGTGTGGTAGTATATATATATGTATTATACACATCTAGCTATATAAACCCTTATGAATGTTTGAAGGGAAATGACGTTGTCAGCACTCACTCACTAGTAGTAGACGATACTGGGTATGTACGTATGATGTTGTTGTATTAAAGGGGGGGGAAGGGACCTTATGTACTATTGAAGGGTCGTTCCACCGGGTTGGGTGAAGTAGCAGGAAGAGAGAGAGTAAAAGGACCCTATAGGATGTCAATGGGGGAGGAGCGGCGTAGAAAAAGCCCTTAGTGCCAATTTGAAAAGTAGTGAGTGGGGGAAATACACTGGGGCAGAGTGAGTGGAGAGCATGACTGGAACCTTTCTAGGTAGCAGACAATAGAGCGTATAAGGTATACAATGAACCTTTCTCTCACCCTGCAGGATTGCCTGAAGAGACTAAATAGGAAGGGCTATATGTTGGTTGTATGTTAAAACTGAGTATATGCACTAAGCACACGTTCACATATACATCGCACATACACATCAAAGGATATATCTAGTGCTATATACGTAGCAGTATATCCTCTATACACTTCTGAGTTTCCTCGCTGCAGCTCTTACTTCCTTACTCTTCAGTTAGTGAGAAGACAGAGAGAGACAGGCAACACCCTTTGGGATTAAAAAGGGAGTTAACTAAAAAAAAAAAGAAGAAATAAAAAAGAACCTTATTGCCCTACATCCCTTAAGTATATCCTACCATGATTTCTAGCCTCTATACTACACAGCCATCTTGTTTCTTCTTGCTGTGGTCTTAATATGGCGTATTAATACCAGCATATATCTAGCTTGTCATTCCTTTAATTAATACCCTTTTTTTCCATCTTCCTTCATTTCCATCAACCCGTTTTTACCTGCGCTTATTCATCATAAATTACATACTTTCTACCTTGCAGATATATAGATCAAACCTGCTTAATAATACTTTATACATTGCTATTTTATTACTTTCTCTTACCTCTCTTAACTATGTAAGAGCAAATATTGCCATCGTGTCAAATTTTCGGAATTGAGTTTTCTCCGGAAATACATATTTTGAGGTCCTCTGAGTCTGAGAAAATTGTTTTTAGCTAATAACTTCTCAATCTTTCTGTATGTGTGTGTTAATAAAAACTTTGGAAGCTCAAATTTGTTATTCCATTTAGGTACTATTACCACATCTGATACGACATTTTCTGGCAGTTTCCAATCAACTGAAAGTCTTACTTTACTCAATAGTTTTTTTATTTTGTTTTTTTAAAAACGTTTTTCTAAAAACAGCTCCAACAAATATCTTCAAACTTCATGTTTTTTTTTTGTTAATACAATAAAAAAACGTTTAACACGAAAAACTGAGGGGACCGAAATATTTATTTGTGCTAAACGATAAAATATCAGTTTTTTTTTTGTCCCGATTTCTCTGCCAATATACACTTAAAAAATAAGTTTTTGTATTAAAATTACAAAAAAAAAAAAACAACACAAAATTCACCGAATTCAAAAAACTAACTGAGATGTTTTGGGATCTGACTGTACATCATCTGTCAAAATTCGTCAACCGGAAGTACCACTTTACTAGTTAGTTTTTTACTTTTTTGCGTTTTTCTCAAAAATTGCTCCGACGATTTTCTTGAAACTTTGTATATAAATTAAGTATACCAAGATCTTCAACTTTTATTTGAAACATTTCTCTGGCAAAATTTATTTAAGGGTACTTTTTGGGGTGAGGTGGGGTTATGTTTTTCTTTAAAGTACTATCATAGTTGATTATACAATTCTAACCATCCAAAGAAAATTAATTAGAAATAAATAGATGGCCAAAATTCCGTGTTTCAAGGAAATTAGTAAACCGGAAGTGCGCTTTTACTGAAAAGTTTTTGTCAGTTTTTCAACGAATTTTATTAAATTTGGTACACAAACTATAAAATTTGTCGATTATAATTTTGAGAACTGGAGTAAGAGAAAGTTGTGTGAGTGTTTCGTATCGATTTTTTTTTTTTATGCGGATATTTCTTGAAAACTGCTATGATTATTTCCATTAAACTTGGAATGTTAACTGCATATATCTAAACCTATCACATTTAATTTGAAGTATTAAAAAAAATTAGACAGTTTTGCGCTATTTGTGGCGTTAAAATTTCAAATATATGGGGTTTGGTTCAATGATATTGGCGCATTTTTTTTTGGCACAATGTAATCATTTCTCTATCTGTGTGTGTTGGAATTTTAATTTATGTTTCCAGAATTCCCACTAAAACTTTAGTTGTCCTTTAAATATAAATCTAGGAGTGCGATTAGGGTAACATGTTGGTTCTCAGCACATAGCAGGTATTGAATGTAATATTGTATCTTTCCAGCAGACAGCGCCGCCTCGTTCAGCGTTCAATTGACATGTAACGTCACATATTTTAAACAATTTCATTAAAATCAATTGCGTTTTTTTTATTATCAAAACTATTGCCAAATATACATATACATCGTTAAAATTCCGAATTTAATGTCCAAATTGGTTATTAGAATTTTATAGTTGATGACAGAAAATTCGTACTGTGGTTTCATAGCATATATATATATATTTTTTTTCACTTTGATTTATATACAAAAAGGAATAAACATCCGGTCCACCCTTTATAGACTTCACAAATATAATAAAAATCTTATGGCATTCTATTTCCGCCGTGGTAGATAAACTACCAACAATATTTTAAACGATTTATTCGCCTAAATAAATAGAAAAAAAAACAATGAAAGGAAATTAGAGTTTTCCGGTTCCTTTTTATTTTTTTTTGCTTTCATTTTATCAGATAATGTAACGAAAATAAATATTTCCTTTGTTCATAGATAAAAATGTTTTTTGAATGTTTGTATATAGATCCATATGTTTTTTTTTTCGACTTATAGAAATCATCTTTACAATTATCCGTGTTCTTTATCCGGTTCAGTTTTTTGGAAAGTTAAAATTTTTTTTGTTTAGTAAAAAAAAAAAAAAGGGTAATATAATCTGTTTTATAATTTAATTAGATAATCAATACAATATTAAGCGTCTGTCTGTCTGTCTGATTTAGAAATTTTAATTACTGAAAAGTTAAACATTTTTTCGTATTATTGTCGTGTTTGCTCCCAGTAAGAGGGGAAGTATTGCGATCGTGTCAAAGTTTCGATAATGAGTTTTCACCGGAAATACTTGCTTTTGAGGTAGGGTCTGATTTAGAAATTACATTCTTCTATTACTTTTATTTAAAATATTATTCGCCCCCGCCCCCCAAAAATTGATATTTAGATAGTTTTGCGGAATTTGTGGCATAAATTTCAAATATATGGAGTCGGTTCAATGAATATTGGCCGCGTACTTCATTTTCCCTAACTGCTTGGATTAGTAGATTGGTACTTATCACCCCCCCTCAATATTTGTTGGGATAAATGAGTAAAATTTTGAAATTAAAAGACAATTTCTCATTTTATATATAATTGCATTAAGTGAAAGTCTTGTATATATTTCAAACAAGAGTTTTTGTTTGTTTTTTCACAGACCGAGGTGGCCGTGCTACGGTGGCATGGTTTTGAATCCGTTGAATGAGTTTCTATAAATTCTAAGTTGTAGTTGCACTTATGGAATTAATGACCAAAAAAGCCTCACGAATCTGCATGCAGAAATAAATTTACTTTATAGAACATTATACTCAATTCGTTAATATTTTTACAATGAGTTCTGAGGCCGCCTCTCCCTCCATACCCAGAGCTGGGTAGCTAGTTAAGCTATTAATTCGTAATCTCTTAATGAATACCATATCATATCTTATTGTACATTATATATATTAATAATTAAATTAATTCAAAGAAATTTAATAATATAAACTGATATCGTTTAATTACGTAAAGTGCGCGCCTACCTGTTGATTAATAAAGGTATATTATATGCAGATGTTGCCGACAACTCTATAGGGAATTGTGATCAATGATTCCAAAGCCAGGAAAGAGCACTATATTAAATTAAAATTCATAAAGTCTCTCTTTTCTCTCTTTTTTTTTTATAATCGCCAGAGAAGTAGTAATTTTTAATTTTTTTCTTTTATAACATTAAGAGTTAAGTATTGTTTCATAATATTTGTAAATAACATTAAGGTTATTGGAGTGATTATTTCGTGAAAGATGAAGCGTTAGTTTTAATTGATCTCTGAAACCGGCAAAAAAAAACAAGAGAAATTAAACAAGGTTTCTGGACTTGTTGTAAAGAATGAATTTATAATATTAATTGTATAAATTTTTTTTAAAAATAGTCGGAATTCTGGGTAGCTAGTTAAGCTATTAATTCGTAATCTCTTAATGAATACCATATCATATCTTATTGTACATTATATATATTAATAATTAAATTAATTCAAAGAAATTTAATAATATAAACTGATATCGTTTAATTACGTAAAGTGCGCGCCTACCTGTTGATTAATAAAGGTATATTATATGCAGATGTTGCCGACAACTCTATAGGGAATTGTGATCAATGATTCCAAAGCCAGGAAAGAGCACTATATTAAATTAAAATTCATAAAGTCTCTCTTTTCTCTCTTTTTTTTTTATAATCGCCAGAGAAGTAGTAATTTTTAATTTTTTTCTTTTATAACATTAAGAGTTAAGTATTGTTTCATAATATTTGTAAATAACATTAAGGTTATTGGAGTGATTATTTCGTGAAAGATGAAGCGTTAGTTTTAATTGATCTCTGAAACCGGCAAAAAAAAACAAGAGAAATTAAACAAGGTTTCTGGACTTGTTGTAAAGAATGAATTTATAATATTAATTGTATAAATTTTTTTTAAAAATAGTCGGAATTTTTATTTTAATTTCACTACTGAGTGGCTGAACTTTCACATTTTTGTAGTACTTATAAAGTTTAACGATCCAGCTCTACTTAAAAAAAAAAAAGAAAAAAAAAATCTCTTACTCCTAGTAAGAGAAAGTATTGTGATCGTGTCAGATTTCCGATATCGAGTTTTCACCGGAAATGCATGTCACCCTGTATCCAAAAATATGTTTTTTAAAGAATTGTTCTGTGTGTCTGTTTCTGTGTGTCTCATGGAACTGGGCAATAAGGTTTTAATTAAAATCTGTCAACCGGAAGTACTGAAGGGATTTTCCAGTTTTCCGCGAATTTTTTTTTTTATTAATGGCTCCAACGTTTTTATTTAATCTTTGTGTGTACAATGTGTAAAAATATGGCTATTATTGAAAGAATTTTTTCGTGAAAATTCATTTAAAAGAGGTTTTGGGGTGATGGGGTTAGGTTGAGTTTTCCTCTAAAGTATCATTTAACTTTCTTATACCGTTTAGATTAATAATAATTATGAATAAATATGATGCCAAAATTCCGTAATGGACGAATATTGGTTTACCGGAAATGCAACAGGAATTGAAAGTTTTTCCAGGCGTTTACGGCCATCACTATAAATAGATGCGCATGGATTTAATTAAATTTGGTAAAATTTGGATGCGAAAACACTTTTTTTCTTACTCAGTGAAACTTCCAAATCATGTATTTCCGGTTAAAACTGGATTTCGCAAATTTGACACAAACACAATACTTCCTCTTACTTACTAGTGTAGTAAGATTTCTGTTGTTTTGCTTTGTGTTTACGAGAAAATACATTTTGAAACAAAACCATTCCATTAATTATTCAGTCGCAAATATATGTTCAAAAAGCCTGCCTTAATAATCAATCCCCATTGCCTGCCTCCTTCAGCAAACGATTGTGTTTTAGTTGTCTATGATCTGAAAACACAGAGAGAGGCAGGGACGTAGAGTTGCTAGAATTATCTTAGTCATATTATATTGGTCTGAGTTGTAGTAATTTGGTGTAAGGAAGTAAATGTTGAACACGTAAACACGGTTTGCTTTTGTGTAATGTTACTTCCTTCTCATTTCTCATCCATTTTCCCCCCCTCTCTGAACGTTAATCTACTCTCCTCATTCGCACAAACTATCATGAGAAGTTCTCTCTTCCACTCTTGCCTCTTTCCTTTTCTCTGTGCTACTGAGATTTATTTTATATTTGAGTCCAAAGAATGAGAGAGCATCCAAAATGAACGGGTGTGAGATGCCCGCATATGGCATCATATGATTGATATAAATTACTTGACGTATATAACTAATTGAATCACTTCACACTATAGTACTTCCAATCATATACTGGCGAGTAAGGGGAGGGCGAGACCCTATAGAACACATCATTCCCTTTAAACCAATGGGTTCACCCTTAGTAAATATATATCTCAAACACACCAAACAATTCCCCACACATTCAAACCACCAATAAACACAGTGCACACATACACACACACACACACACACACACACACACAGAGAGAGATCCAAATGAAAGGAACAATGAGTTTCATTATGGTATATATCCGAAGAGATTGAAGGAGAGGACGTGGAGCCAGTGAAAACGGGTGTGGGGGGGAGCCCTTTTCTTGTGCTTCAGTATGTGATTTAGTGTTAACTTTAGTGTGAACAAAGAAAACCCATCCATAACCTCCGCTGATGATGATGATGATGAGAGAGAGAGAGAGAGAGTAGGGATATGTTGTGATGTAGCACAAGGGTATAGTCTTGCACAACCCACCAACAACAAGAACAACTAGAATATTACGATATAAAAAAAAAATTGGTTAATGGAAGTGGGCGGGAAGCGAGCGTAGGGATGATAGCCATTATCGATTATATGCCTCGGATTTGCTTTTAACTATTCATTAATTATTTATATATATATATTTTAACTTTTTTGTTACATGGGGACTTAGGAATTTAATGGCATGTATTAGGGGAAATAATCTATTGTTTTCAAAATATTACCCTTCATCCTTAAATTGGTTGAATGATCCTGCTCGGCAATATGACAGCACCGTTTTTCACTTCCAAATCCATCAGTTATCCCCACACGTTTCTTAGTTAATGACTTGGGAGAAGGCAAAAACAACCGTAAAGCCAAACATGGTAAAATCAAAGTTTATTTTTTGCTTTCTCTTATTGTTGCTGTGAAGAGGAAGTATTGCGAAGAGGAAATCCCTGTGTAATGGATAATCATGTTCGGAACTAATCACTCCCCATTTCTCAAGTTCGTAGAGGGGGCAATCTGTGGAGCGTATCTAGAAACTGTAAGGAGAAGTTAAAGAGAGTAGGGGCTAGTTCAGCCGCTTGTATAAAAATACTACCTCAATCTCACTTTACCAAAATATTAAATCATCGTCAACCGTCAACGTTCAACATACTTTGTTCTCATATCCATCACTCTGCCAGTCAATCTGTCATTCTCTTCTCACCCACCATACTCTCACTTTAAGATATTACAGTGTTAAAAAGTCCTTACAGGTTTAGTAAATAACTCAACCTAAGTTCGAACAACCCCCCCCAAAAAAACATACACTGCACTTGTGTTGTGGTCCCTTAATTAAAGAAAAAATGAATGATTTGATGAGTTGTTGTGGTTTGTGTACGTCACAAACTCAGTTAAATACCTAATTTTCAGGAAAATTTCCCAGTAACCTCAACCTATTTAATTTTTAAAATAATACAAATTTTCCTCTAATTTTGCCGGAACAACCTATTTTTAAACAAAAAAAAAATAAATAAATGAAATGTGCTTAAACAGTTACACCACTATGGACATCATCATCATTCTCTTCGCACGGCCACACTATACACCTATCATTTCTTGTTACCATTTTACAAAATCCTTCGGGTATCCTATTTCCTTTATTCTAAAACTAATTTATTTAGAAAACAAAACATTTAATGTGGAAAACACCTTTTTTTTCCTACCAAATCGTGCCATGGCAAAACTACACATATTATGAAAAATTAGTAATAAAATTTAAATTGTATTCAAAAAAGCTGCTATTGTCCTTAGGATCTCATATATTAGCAAATGCGATCTTTCCGGCCAGGTAGATAGAACAGTTGAAGGGGAACACTACCAGGTGCTTCTGATTGTCTCCATAAATTCCACGACATATAGTTCAAGTAAGAGGACATTCCCGTGCCTCTCTTCTCCTTTACTTACTTCCTCCTTCTGAGACCTTATTTCTTCCCAGCAAAACTTAAAAGATTTCTTACTTTCAATTGTATAACTCTTCTAACCTCCCATTTCTATCGATATTGAGTTTTATATGGAACTTCCTTCTTTTTTTTTTTGGAGGATTTTTTTTTTATTTTTCTTCCTTTTAGTAAAAAGCATTTATTATTATATTTGTTGCTGGAAAGTTTCCAGTCGTCTCCATTTTGTTCGTATTTTTATTTTGTTAAAAAACTTAATTAAAGAAATTAGTTTTTTTTTTTTTGCTACAGATTGTTTCGTATAAAGGGGCGACAGAGTTTCGTATAAAATGTTCACTTTTATTTATATTGTTTTATAGATAGAGTGCGCGACTAATTTGCCAAATATTATTTCATTAAATTCAATTGTAAAACTTTTTTTTTTTTTTTTAATTGCTCTTCTCTTAAACAGAAACTTCTGTTAAAGTTCCCTAAATGTGAATTATGATGTTTCTTTAAAACTTGATTCAGTGTGGATTATCATGTCTTGATTCTGATAAGAATATTTCAAAATTGTTCAAGTATGAAATATGGCTAATAATTTGAATGTTATGTTGCCAGTAGAGTTCTCAGTAGTCTCCTAGTAAAAGAGGGGAAATATTGCGATCGCGTCAAATTTTCTAAATTGAGTTTTCACCGGAAATACATGTGTTGAGCTCCTCTGAGTACGAAAAAATGTTTCTAGCGATTGAGCTGTATATATGTATACTGGGGCTGGGTAGTTTTTTTTACTCCTTCTTTTTCGTCTTCTTCTTCTTCATTTTCTTCTTCGACTTTTTCTTCTCTTTCGTCTTCTTCATCTTCTTCTTCTCTTTCGACATCTTCGTTTTCTTCTTCTTCATCTTCTTCTTCTCTTTCGTCTTCTTCATTTTCTTCTTCTTCGGCTTTTTCTTCATCTTCTTCTTTTTCGTCTTCTACTTCTCTTTCGTTTTCTTCATTTTCTTCTTCGTCTTCTTCTCTTTCATCGTCTGCTTCGTCTTCTTCTTCTCTTTCGACTTCTTCTTTTTCGTCTTGTTCTTCATCTTCGTCTTCTTCATTTCCTTCTTCTTTTTCTTCTCCGTCTTCTTCTTCATCTTCTTCTTCGTCTTCTATTCTTCTCTTTCGTCTTCTTCATCTTCTTCTTCTCTTTCGACATCTTAATTATCTTCGTCTTCTTCTTCATTTTCTTCTTCTTCGGCTTTTTCTTCATCTTCTTCTTCTGTTTCGTATTCTTCATTTTCTTCTTCTTTTTCTTCTTCTTTTTCTTCTCCGTCTTCTTCTTTGTCTTCTTCTTCATCTTCTTTGTCTTCTTCTTCATCTGCTTTTTCATCTTCTATTCTTCTTTTTCGTCTTCTTCATCTTCTTCTTCTCTTTCTACATCTTAATTATCTTCTTCTTCTTCGGCTTCTTCTTCATCTTCTTCTTCTCTTTCGTCTTCTTCATTTTCGTCTTTTTCTTCTTCTTCGGCTTTTTCTTCATCTTCTTTTTCTTCGTCTTCTACTTCTCTTTCGTCTTCTTCCCTTTCATCTTCTACTTACTTCGTCTTCTTCTTCTCTTTCGACTTCTTCTTTATCGTCTTGTACTTCATCTTCATCTTCTTCTTTTCTTTCGTCTTCTTCATCCTTCTTCTTCTACATCTTCTTCTTTTTCTTCTTAATCTTCTTTTACGTCTTCTTCTTTTTCTTCGTCTACTTTTTCTACTTCTCCTTCCTCTTCTTCTAATACTTCTATGAACAAGTAAAACATAAACCAAACCTGTTAATAATAACAAAGAGAATATCTAAAGTTTGCTTAGAAAGAGAGAGTGCGGGAGTGAGAGTGAGGAGAGATCTCAGTTAGAAATGAAATAGAGGTTTCAGTCACTCAGAGAAGACTTAGATGGTAAATTGTTAATAGTTCTGGGAAAACATTGGTTTACCCTAATCCACATATATTCATCATTCTTGGGAAGATAGCGTTATATAAGTAAACTTAACTTTTGCTTCAAAACGTGAAGTATTAAATTCACCCTATCCTTATTTACGTGACAAATTAAACAAAAGTTTAATGATTTTAATTTAATCAAAAGTTCTTATTTAAATTACTATTAAATATTTTGTTAAATAATAATAAAAAGAATGTCTAGGTTTCAGTCTTTAAGAAGCTTTTCTCGATTATATTTTTAAATAACTTACTTGTAATAAAATACTTATTTGTCATTAATCATACTTAATTGTATACTTAGACATGGCTATATACAGCTTAGTGTTTTGAGATATTATCTTATAGCCCAGAGCTGCTTACTTATAATAAAATATTAACTTTATCGAATTTTTTTCTTCTTTTTTTTTTTTTGGCTTTATAAAAAAAATTGTAGCAATAATAGTCTATTAAGATATCTTTCTCTTTGTTAATATCCTTTAAACCTCGTGTTAATTTTCCAAGTTTAGCAGCCATAACATAAATTTAGAAGTGGTGGGGGGGAATAATTATTGATTTTGAGGCCACAGCTCAGACTTTGAACCTAACTTTCTTAGAACTGCCCTCAAATAATTTTTTTTTAGTAAAAACAAAATGTTTCAAATAAAAATTATGTGTATATATCTGACATTTAACTACAGAAAATCGCTAGTCGTTTTCTTGAACATTATAAAGGAATTCATAAACTAAATTTGGAAATTGACACTTCCGGATAACCGATTTTCCATCAATTTTGTAATTTTAGCAATGCCTCTATTTTAAGTTAATATAATATAAATTATAGAACCGTATATTTATATTGAACGGGTACTTTAGAGGGAAAGCTGAACGTTGTTACTGTTCCTCCAGAATCCTCCAAAATATCAATATTCCCTGGAAAATGTTTCAAATAATAGTGATAGACAATGTTGTGCACATAGTGTACGAGGTTTCAAGAAACATTCAGTATAAAGTCTATGAGTGTATGGCTGTATAATCTTGGTGATGGGTTTTGACCTAAAACCTTCTAATGTGAAGCGATTGTGATAGTATACCCGAGTAACATGTGGGAATACAGAAGAACATTGAATTGATAACTAAATTTTTCGTATCTAATAAGAATGTTTCAGTAAACAAATCCCTAAACCGGAAGTATGTCTTTACTGAATGTATTTTAATGACACCATGATTTTCATTAAACTTAAAGAACGATCTACACATACGCCATATCACTTTTATTATTTGAAATATTTTTCTGAGAAAATGAATTTTCGGGGGAGGGGGTAATTTTTGGGAGGGAAAAGTAACTTTAATCTTTTTCCACTTCCGGTCCAATTTATGGTCTTACCTACTACTTATATAATAATATTAAGTTGCATCAAGAAGCATTGCTAGAATTACAAATTTGAAGAATATAGGTTAACCGGAAGTGCTATTGGAATTGGTTTTTGAGTTCGTTTTTTTGAGGGAAATTTTCCTCGAAAACAGCCAAAACTATTTTCTTTACTCACTTTTATTTTAGACATTTTTCTGGAAATATTATAGGTGAGGGGAGATCGGTGAGTTAAGCTTAAATTTAAACTGCCGCTAATTAGCTTCGTTAAGTGGAAAAGAAGGCGCCCATAAAGTCCTTTTAGATATATAATTGACCTCCTAAACACCTTTTTTTATGACCAGCCCAACTAATAATTTCTAAATATTGCACTTTTAAAGCAAATTTATTAATTAAATTGTATTAATTGGCCTAAGAGAAAAGTCATGCGAGTATTCCGCACGATTTTTGTGTTGTGTCTTATTTTCGTCATTTTACTATATCCGCCAAATTATTGTTATGGTTTGGTCGGTCGGTTAAAAGAAAATTTTATCAAAATTATTTATATTCTCATTGAAAATGACTTCTTTTTTTTTCCATCCATTTTGGCAAATAGAACCAACCATTTTGCTGAGCTAAATTTTGCCAAAGCTTTTCTAATATTTATTACTTGGGAAGGAAAAGCTAACAAAACATTTATTTTAATTAAACTTTATAAAAATTAAATGACTGTAATACAACAATGAAATGAGAAAAGTAGAGTTTTATACCATTTTCATTCAAGTGCTTGTTTATCTTCTTCAGTTTTCATAATTTTATTATTTTTGTTTCTTTTTTCGTGTTTTGTTTGCATAACCGCTAAATATTACAATATTTATAAATTATATTTAGTAAAGAAATTTTCTTTTCTTTTAAACTTCTACTTACTCTTCTTCATCCTCCTTCCTTCCTAATTCATTTTAACTTGTTTTGCTAATTGTAAAATCTTGGGAATAAGAAACTTTCTTTGGTTATAAATTTAGAAAACCCTGGTCTTTCTATCATTAATTTGCTCAAAAGATTTTTCCATTTCATTCCATTTTACCTACTTTTCCTGTTTTTTGTTTATAGCTTGAGTAAATTTGTAAGAAATTATATAATACTTCTTATTAAATATTTTATTGAAGGCTTGAATCTTACAATTGAGCAAATAATGCGTTCGGTTTACTTTTTTCCCCCTTGCAAGATCTGAAGATGAAAAATATACTAATTAATTAATTACAGATTGGGTCCCAGGTTATAGGAAAAGATATAGAGAGTGGGTAGCGTGAATAGAAGTGGCAGTGTTGGTGATGATGATGTTTTCTTGAAAGCTGTGTTTACAAGTCTGAATTGTGGACTCAAGCTAGCCTTATATCTGCAGAGTAGAAAACTTCCCTAATTTCTCCTTCCAGACCTCCTAGGGGGGTCTTCTCTAGCTTGTTCTAGAGAGTTGCGTTACGTCTCATGTGACATGGCGGATGACGTAGCAGTTGGGCGGATTGCCATTGATTTTTTTTTTTGTTACAGGCAAGATATGAGGTACGTATACATATACCAAGGCATTATTACTTGCTATATATTAATTCAGTTTATTAAAAGCCAACATTTATTCTGCGAATCTTAGGGTATAGTGCACTACAATCTATGTTCTCACGTTACAGACATCACCACACCAGTGAGTTGTAAAGGCTCATAGGAAGAGAAAGGACAGCGCCCGGGACCGTTGCGCGCTTCCACTGAGCTAATTTCTACCTACAAACTCTAGCTCTTCGTAAAGAATCAAAATAGATCTTTCAGATCCCAGTGAGCACTTCCAACAAGGAACCGTTTAGTAAAAATTCCAAGTTTGAATCGTAATTAGGACTGAAATAATGTCAACTGCCAAAATGCAATAAAATACAAGATTTATATATATTTAATTAATTAGAATACTTAAATTCAGCCATTTATTTTCATATTCTTTATTCAAGTTATCTTCAAAAAAGTGAAGTTTCGAGAAAATTAGTTTTCTTCTTCATAATAACGAATTATTTAATTTTAATTTTTCTTAATAGAAAAATATAATGCCTCAGTTGTTTTTATTGCATTTATTATAAAAATAAGGATCCTATTTGTTGCCCCGACAAAATTGGTATTAAGGATAACAAATTGGCATGAGGAACGACAGAAAAAGAGAAAAATCATAACAAAATATTCATAGAACGACAAATTTAATAATTAAACGACAAACATGTAGTTTCACGACAAAAATAAGATAAATGAAAGACACCGTATGTACCTAAATTCCATGACGATCTCGCATTCATACTTTGTCATTTTATGTTAGGTGATGTTATGCCATATTTATCACACGTATTTTACCGCTCCTGTTGTTTTGCATTTTTTTATATAGCATTATTGTGTTAATACTGATAATAGCCGCAAGTGATCTTACAAAATGATAAAATATGTAGTGCTGTGATGGCTAACCTCTATGATAAGTAGTTCGAAATTGAATTTATTTTTCTTCAATTATTCTAACCCATGAGTCTATCCTTATAAATTATTCTAAAAATAAATGAATAATAATATTATTTATATTAATAATATAGTACTTTAATAAATTTTATTATCCTTTGCCAATGAATTGTTTATTATTATTGATTGAATTATCATTTTTGTTGATTAAAACTACAATTAATAGATTTCTTTTTTGCACCGGAAGAGAATGCATGAGTGAGGATTAGTTATCCTCATGTTAGAAAATGCAATTAAACCTACCAAATAATAAATCGATAAGTTAAAAGTTAGATTTTTTTCTATGCGGGCAACCTAATTTGTTACAAACATCAAATTGTCATTAGATATCATGCTAAGTAAGTTCACATTTTGTCCTTTAATTGGTGACACTTTTCTTGTGGCGAATATGGTGGTGTTAGGTGGTAGTATTTTGATGGATAGTTTTTGAATATTCCCTTTTTTAATAAATTTACATTTTTGATTTTACTTAAAAAAAAAAAACACGTGCTCTTTAAATGTTTAATGGATGAGTTAAGTGGAGAGAATTTGGGTCTGGTTGATGAAATAAGAAGACTGGGTTAACACTGGTTAACTATGTATAATAATAATAATGAGTGACCCTATCTGCCTGGATTTACACACTTGTAATGGTACTGTATGGTTGAGTGGAAATGGGTAAAGACACGTAGTGATTGGCTATGAACTCAGTAGTATGAACTGCATATCTCTGGAGTGTACGTCGCTCTATATATATTTTTCTCCCTCTCCAGTCCGAGAGAGTGGTTGGGCTCGTTTCTCTTCTCTTTACTCTCTTTGGTTGTTGTTACAAATGTGTTTTTTTACGGTGGTCATTTTGCACATTTACCTTAAGATTATACTTTAAATTGTCAATTATTCAAATCATGTCCGTATTTGATACCAGATTTTTTTTCCTTGTAAGATTAAAATAAAATAGTCTTAAATTTCTTAAGCTTTATTGAGCTTTGTACTACAAAAACTTTGAATGTACAAGTATGTATTTTGCTACAAAAAAAGTTCAAGCTAAAAGGTAATAAACAATCTTAGTACATCCAATAGATGGACGTCATTACATATGTAAAATATGAACAAGTCCTTTTCTCTCCAAATAGTACTTGGTAAAAAAGCAGGACTTTACCAAGTTAAAGAAGTAAAAGCGGAAATAGAAGAAATAGTAGGAATGGAAGAAAAGGGACTTTAAAAAAAAAAAAAAGGCATAGTTCAGTATTATTTCAGATTTATCGCTATATGTTAGGAAGGCAAAAGGTTCTTTTTTTTGAGGCAGTGGGGTGAGGGCAGCGTTAAGGGAGAGTTACCCAGAAAGTATTAGCGGGCTCCCTCGGCTTCTTATTCTTCTTGCAAGCACTACTAACACACACTCGTAGTCAAGACGGTACTTGCTGGAAATCTCCAGGGGGACAAGCGTCTTTCTTCTAGATTTATGTTTCAGATATTGTAATAAGGCAGAAATAGGTGTTAAGTTCACCTGCGGTAAATCGTGCTCCCGTAAGAATATTTATTTTTATTTTATGGAAGGTTTCCTTCTCTTGACACTTTTTTCTTTTTTGTTTCTTTATTATTGTTGTTATTATTATTATTGTTAAATAATTATTCAAGTTTTTCTATTTGTTTTAAATATTTTTATTACTTTACGACTGACAGTGTTCAGTTAGAAATAATTCAAACTTTTTTAATTATAGCTTAAATTTCTTCAAAATGTCTACCGTCACCTTTACGTCTGAACTGCATAACCCTTCGCCCCCCCCCCATGTTATAATATGGATTATTATGTTTGAGCTTTCTGTAAACTTCCTTTTGCAAGACTCTGCCCTGCAGAATTTCACCATTTTTCCTTCAAACGCACTTTTCTACCACCAAAATTTTCTAAAACCTATCTGGGTGTATTAGAATGGCAGAAATAACCCTCAGAATTTTTTCCGCCAATTTCTCATTGGTTTAGGTCGCTAATAAGCGATTCTGTCAAATTTTCAGTTTTATAGCTTTCACCGGAAATACACTTTTTCCTCTAGAGGCAATAATTTTACCAGAAGACATTTTCCATGGTAGCCTGCTTCATTTTGTGGCCATCGACCGGTTTCGGGCGTTCGCCCATCTTCAGGATGCGTTTGTCAGACAGTGTGATAACGCATGAGCGTATAAACTGAATTTGCTCTGTACAGGTCTGTGTTATCACACTGTCTGACAAACGATCCTGAAGATGGGCGAACGCCCGAAACCGGTCGATGACCACAAATGAAGCAGCCTTACCACCACGGAAAATGTCTCTGAAAATTGAATGTTTTACCTAAAATTCCGAAAATAGTGGAAGAATACTGAAAGAAAAGTGGAAAATACTGGAAGTACGAATTTACTGAACGATATTTTCTTCATAAAAGTACCTATGTGATTTTTGAACTTAGTGTACAAACTTTTTTTCTTTCAAACATTTTTCCAAATAAGTAGTTTTAGACGTGGGGGGGGGGGGGCTAGGGAGTTGAAAAAACAGCCTCAATCAAGTGTCTTTTTTTTATATATGTTCTTCCAGCTATCGATATAATTACAATCATTAAAAATTTAATATAATTTTGAAGTTATTTAAAACTATTATTTAATATAAAATTGTAAGAGAAAGTTTTGTGAGTGTTTCACACCAGGTTTTTTTTATTTTATTGATATTCAAATTAATTTTTACTTTCCCTACAAGTGCTGGGGTAAGAAGAAGGTTTGCGATCATGTCGAATTTGAGTTTAATCAAATCGACTTTTCACTAGAAATACATATAAAATTCAATTGAAACTCTACTGATTTGTGGATTTCTGTGTGTGTATGAAAAACCCGTCAACCAGAAGTCAATTGATTTTACTAGAGGTATTTTTTCCGTAGGCATCTGCCGTTGGCACCTCAGCCATTCGGCTTCTTACAGCCCAATATAGTGTAGCGGAACGTGTCCAGTTACAGTCAAGTTTTCTAAGAGCATTTTTACATTCTGCAGAAGCCCTCAAGGGGTATCTGTTGCATGCAGTTACTTGGGGAGTAGCGACCCCATGGGTTACCACAGCTCAGTACTCCATGCACTTCGTCAGAGCAGTACACAATCACTTAAACTACATACACTCTACACTTTACAGACAAGGACAAACACAGTACACAAACTAGGTCTCTGTCCCTAGTTAATTGGCGAAAGTCAAGGGAGAAGGAAGGGATTAGCTCAGTGGTAGCGCGCTAGACTAGCAACGCGGAGGTCCCGGGTTTGAATCCAGCATCCTGCCCTTAGATTTTCTCTTCCTAGGAGCCTCTACAACTCACTGCCCAGTGATAGGCAGTGTTGTGTATAGATAGAGAACACTGCTTGGAGGCCGGCAGTGCACTGAGAAGGCTCCGGGGGGGCACAATAGATCTTTCAGGTCGCAGTGCAATAATCTCCTACAATAATCTGCATCTACATCCTGCAGAGCCGTTCACTAGTCTAAATGTTCAGCATTCATATTTCCATCATGGCACAGCGTGCAGTGTGGGTCATGGGCAATGCCATTCCGGCATAAATTCCGCTGCAAATAATCATGTCCAATGCACAATCTGAAACAAGCTATAAAAATCCCCCCTTTCTGGTCAACGTTGGCAAACAGGATCCAAGAGGGACAACCGTTTCTTCACTTGAAACTGCTCTGTTTATGCAACCATCACCTTGCCCGCAAATATCGCCTTCTCGATTCCTTTTTTCGGAACGATTTGTTAAGGGGTAAATGGGCTGAGTCATATTTGCCTCTAGCTTGGCCATACTAACTGCCTGCTCGTTTCCGTCCACACAACTATACTAGGGTTTCAATGCAACAGAACATATTTTTCCCCTGAGCAAATCATTTTGCTAATTAGTTTCGTACAGCAAAGTACATCGGTAGAATCTCTGTAATGGAATTATTTGATTGGAAGTCAATCAGGAAGACAATGCTTGGCATTGTCTCAAATTTTGTAAAAAAATAAATGCCAAATTTATATGTTTGTTTATAGGGTCCTCAGTTTTTTGAAATTCACTTGTAAACGACTCCAGAAGTTCTTGCATTTTTTTTTAAAACATTTTTCCGGAAAAATTTTGAATAAAACCCAAACACTCTCTGTAACCCCCCACAAAGTTACAAGTTTAAAGAAAATGGAAAATTTAGTTTAGCTAGCAATACCAATTAAATAAATAATGAAATTACATATATATAATAAAGGTGAAGCCTGAAAAATAAGGCACTTAATTTTATCATTATATCATTTTGAAAATTTTAATTTATAGTTAAATACTGTTTCATCACTGCTAAAGAAAATTTTCCACTTTTCTTTTTGACCAAGTAAAAGCAAAGAATTTCTTTGTGTGGAAAAATATGTTTACCACACTAATTAGTTAGCAAATTTATAACACCACTTTCTCACACTCTTGTTTTCTTTGATGGAAATATTTGTGTTTTTTTTCTTTTTGCTTTTCCCATTTTCTTAAATCTGTTTGGAAAAACTTTTCTGTGGTCTTTTAATTTGTTTTAATTTAGTAATGTCCTTTACTGGGTGGCTGGCTATAAATACAAGTTTTCACATTTATAACAGAGAGAGAGAGAGACAGAGAGCTCTTTTTTTATTATTATTTATTCCATTTTATTACAATTTTCCAGTTTATTATGTTTCTTTCTAATTAGTATTTCAGTATTTCTTCTTCTTCCTTTTATTTTGTTTTAATTAAAGCTATTTGTTTATGTTTCAGTTCTTCTAAATAAGTTGTTTCTCTTGTTTCTTAGATTTATCACTGTTTTCTGATGTTATGAGAAAACTACAGAAAATTAAATCTGATGAAAAATTATTTTTTAATTCTTGTCGCTGTTTGTTTTAATGTTGTAAGCAATAAAAGTTTTTGTAGATTTCATTTGTAATTGTTTTTACTTTTTCTTAAAGATAAATATATAAAACGATTCTCAACTTTCTGTTTGTTATCAATTTAAAAAATAAAAACTCTTCTATATAGTTTGTATATATTAAGAATTAATGAATTTCCGGCTATTGATTGTTATTGTTTGTCTGTGGGGAGGGGGGGGGGACCAAACCTACGGTATCCAAAGCCTCACTATGCCCATATAGCTACCCCAAGAAAAACAACAACAAACCGGGTCTAGAACAAAAATCCAGACCCGGATCTAATCCATCTAAGATTCACCGCAGTCCAAATAAATCGGACAATAACTTGAAGCGGAAATAGCCTAAGCTCTTCCACAGACATCCTATTCCGACCTTAGGTCCTGAACCTAGTTTCCTCACAACCCAAGCAATCAGTTATAAGATGGATGGGTGTTTCCTCCTCTGTCTCACAGACTCTACAAAATGGATCCGGCATGAGCCCCATTATGTAGAGATGTCTCCTTAAACCATAATGACCAGTAAGAGATCCAACCAGATGCCTGAGAGCGCTGCGTGAAAAACACTGCAACATCTCACTAATGGGTATTTTGGACTGCTGTCTCATCCATATGGATGAATGCTGTGAAGCTGTCCATGTCTGGAAGCCTGACAAACATGTGCCAGAAGACACGCCAACAGCAGGCTCGGGACCAATGAAAGGAAGAGAGGCGCCTAATTTGGCAAACCTATCCACCTCCTCATTCCCAAAAATTCCCATGTGACCTGGCACCCAGACTAGAAGCACATCCTTCAGAGAAGAAAGCTCTTCTAGTCTTTTATAGCATTGTAACACCAACCTGAAGTGAAGACACATGAACTCAGCGCCTTCAGCGCTTCCTGGCTTCCGAGCAAATACAAACACTTTTAAGTTAGTGTTACATACCCTCTCATCCAAAACACCACAAAGAATAGCATAAACCTCAGTCTGGAAGACCGTGGTCCATTCACCAAGAGATACAAATTTCCGGCTAACCTGAGAATTGTCTCAGGTTAATCGGGCTTCAATCGTTTCACTTATTGAAGTTGTTACAATGATACTAAGAAAATTTAGTTAGTTACATTATATAGAAGTATCCTGGCTATACAAATTTGATTCAAATAAAATTTATGACATTCGAGTTTTAGAAAAATTTCCCCAAAAAAGGAAAAATCAAACAGGAAGCTCAAACTTTAAAATTCCATTTAACTAACAACATCGAATCCGACAAGAAGTTTACGAACATAATCCTTCAACCGGAAGTCGACTTAATTGTTTTTTTTTCCCCAATTTTAGCAATTTTTTCCGGCAAAGCTCCTTGCAACGATAAAATTCCATATTAATAATATAATTCTAGGTATATCACTTTTATATGATACAATTTCTTGATAAACTGATTTTTATAGGATTCTGGACGATCAATTGCTGTCTGGGAGTCATAATTTTACATTTACTCGTAGATACCTTGCTATGTGTTGTGTGTTTCACTACTACAGATTTTTAGTATTACTCCATAGTAAGAGGGAGGTATTGCCCTCTTATCAAATTTTCGAAATTCAGTTTTCTTCTGAAATACGTGGTTGGAGGTCCCCTAAGTGCGAAAGAAAAATGTGTTTTTAATGAAACACTTTTCAGAAAAATTGATTTCAGCAGAGTTTTGGGATATCAGTGATCAGTTGGGCTTGACTCGTGTAATCACATGTACCTGCTATTATGATTGATCGTTTCACTAACAGATTTTTTTTTTTGTCGCTATGTATGATTTTTTTTTTATTTAAATTTAAATTTACAACTGTAACAATAAATGCAATAATGAAATAGAATGATATGTTACAAACTCGGGAATATTATACTAAAGGAAAGACCCCATGATGATACCCATTTATCATGAAACATTACGCATGTGTCAGGATGTCAAGATAATTGCAGATCACTAGGCATCCACCAAGGGATTACCTAGGCCAGTAAAGCTTCCTTGTAGAGGATTAAAATGAGCTGCTGTAAAGGAATAGAATTTGCAAAAACTAGATTTTACTAGATCTGATTTTGCTGAATAGTGAGTTTTATTAGAAAAATGGGAACATTAAGGATTTATTAATTATTTATATTAATTTATATTTATTAATTTTTTTTTGTAAGGCGCTTCAACATCTATGGTCATTAGCGCCCGGCGCTCAGTGCACGGCCGGCCTCCGGACTATGTTCTCTCGCTACAGACAATACTGTCCATCACCAACAGGAAGCTGTAGTGGCTCCTAGGAAGAAAAAATCTAAGGGTATCACTGGACTCGAACCTGGGACCTCCGCGTGGGGGTCCAACGCGCTAACCACTTAGCTAATCCCTCCCCTAATATTTTGTTTATTTATATTTATTAATATTTATAGATTTCTTATTATTTTATATTTTTATATTAAAGAATATTAATGGGAACATTAAGGAAGGATGAGTTTTTTTACGAAAAATGGGAACATTAAGGATTTACCGAAAGATTTTTTTAACTGCAACGATTGAATGCGTTGGGAGGTGGAACGTTTGGTCGATCCCTCGTACTTTAGTATCATAGTATCAGTAACATTAATAGGCGAAATATAAAAGTATTTTGTTGTTTAAATTCAGTCTTGAACTTTTCCGAAGAGTTTGAGTTTGTTTGTCGGTTCAAACTTCTTGCCCTTTTACATCATCAGTCCGGGTATATAATAGTCTAAGATAACGTGCATTGTTCACAGATAAAATGGGATTTGTTTAAGGAAGACATGTGGTAGATTTTGAGGGGGGGGGCGAAATGTAAAATACTGTATACTTTGACTAAGTTGCATTGGTTTTTAATTCGCCATTTATCTAACCAGAAATGTACTTGATTGAGATGCATTTGGAAAGCTCTCTAATAACATTAAAAAGATCTTGATGAGGGGATAGGATTGGTGGCATGTACGCAAATATGAATAAGATAAGTTCAATTTATATGAAAATTGAGATTAACATTTCTTTTTTAACAAAGGGAAGAAGTTAAGTAGCAGAGGCTTTTAATTTTTTTTTTTTAATTTAAGGCACATCAACATCTGTGGTCCACTGGCACCCGGAGTCTTCTCAGTGCACTTCCGGCCTCCGAATAGTGCTCTCTACTTACAGACAACACTGTCCGTCACGGAAAATGAGCTGTAGAGGCTCCTAGGAAGAAAAAAATCTAAAGGTAGTACAGCTGGACTCGAATCTGGGGTCTTCCGCGTGGGAGTCCAGTACGCTAACCGCTTAGCTATCCTTTCCCCAGGCCTTTAATTATTAGTAGCGTTATAAAAGGAGAAACAAAGGAAGGACAATAAACTGATACTAAAATAAATCACAAAAAATGTTCTTTAATTTTTGTTTTGTGTTCATTTACTTTTTTGTTTGTATATACAAATTCTTTGAATTCCATACCTCATAAAATAGGAGGCTAAATGATCACCTCATTTTAAATTGATAATATGGTTATATTTCGTTCGTTTGTTTGTTGTTTTTTTTCCAGACCTCCTCTAGAGAAAATAGTGTTGCTGGTAAAATTATCTATATATATGCATCATTTCTCAAACAAAAACAGGAAAAAAATAATTCAGAGACAAGTAATTTCATCTGTTCACAAAAAAAGAAATTCTTATTTACATATTTACTGCCGAGTTTTATTGGTAGCATTATTATTATTTTTTTTGTTTGTTATGTGGTGAGGGGAGCTACTTTATTGTAGCCTGAAAGATTGAATTTAATTTATTGCTAGCGACATTTGAAACATCCCAGCGGGTGTTAAAAAAAAAACTCTGTAATGAGTTACGAACACCCCAAACTCCTTGTAACAAGTTATGACGAAGTATCAGTACAGACTATTATTGTTCACGATGGTTTTGGGTCGCCTAAAAAAAAAAGCGCATTTTTCTTTTTAAGAAAATTTTTACTTGTGTATTTCCATTATATTTTCCATAAAAAAAAAAGTCTATGTGAATATTTTTATCCGTGCACGTATTCGAAATTTAATTTTCATTGAAATATACATTTTTTAAAGCCTGTTAGAGTACGGAAAAGTGATGTTTTCTTTTAGAAAATATACTTTACTTTATATGTCTAAATAAAATGTTTTGGGAAAACATATATAGAGTGTTTCTATTTGAATAAAAACAATTTTCCGTGAACATTGAATATAAGAAACTTTACTAGATGGACTCTGTGACGTGACGTTAGGCTTTACACTAAATAAGTCATTTCAATGAATTATTTACTTCCAACAACAGTTTTGATATTAAAGACAATCATATATATATTGTCCAGCTGAGATGTTAAATATAGAAACTTGGTCTTCTTCAGTTCTGATATAATCTCACTTATTGAAAGACAAATGTTTGAATTATTTAACGTTTTTTTAAAGATATTGCAAACTTTTTTGGATTTAGAGTGAATTTCGATAATAGTGACAGAAAAAGTTTGGAAAAGAACTGGCAAAATGAGGTCACCCGACTGTATGATGAGAAATGAGTGTTTAGAGTAGACAGTGACCGACCGAATAGTTGATAATCTGATTATTGTCGGCACCATGATGATCTGTTAGAATGGTGTATAACTTGGATGTTGCGAGTTTGTTTGACGGAGTGATATGACTAGTTAGAACTCTTGCTTGTTATAATGGTGGTAAGCTAGTGGAGATATCTGAGATAAACCTTTCACGATTGAAGTTAATGAGCGACAGTTTTGTAGTCTTTAAAGTAAATTTGGTGACTTTCGAAAGTTGGTTTTGGTGAAGCTCCTCCACCCCCCAGAGGTGGCCAGCTTATATACGTTTTGTCTGACAGCTAGAGGCACCTTGTAGGTGAGAGACATTGATTGTCTTGGTTTGAAGCACTTTCAGTAATAAATCGTTGTAGGCAAAACCGTGAGTGGCAGGGTTGTAATGCGTGTCTGAGGTGCGCCTGGAGCGCAGTAGTGGCACCTTTGTGCGGTTGCTAATAGAACAATTATTGGGACCAACTATTCTGTGGCAAAAACACGAACATATTTTTTTTTTGTTTTTTTCACTTTCTCTCTTCCTAATAAAAGGAAATATTGCGATACTGTAAAATTTTCGAAATTAAATTTCTACCGGAAATACTTGTTTCCCGGGGTAAGAGGGGGAACACGAAAAAAATGTTTTTAGCGAACGTTCTTTATGTATGGATGTGCGTGCATGGGTGCATGTTTATGAACAAAATTTCACAAAAACAAAAAAAAAATTGCAGGTAGCTCAAAATTGCTATTCCGTTTAGGAAGCTCAACTTGATATTTCGTCTAGGTATCACTACCGGTAACTGATAACGAAAGGTTTTTGGCCTGAAGTGCGATTTTACTAAATTTTTTTTGTTTTTTTGCGATTTACTCGAAAACAGATTTAGCGATTTTTCTTTAAACTTCGTATAATACCTACTTACATAATTACTTATCATTTTTATACGAAACAATTTTTTTATGGAAACTGATTAGCAACTTCCGCTAAAAAGTTCTCCACTATTTCGATAAAATGTATGATTCTACCATATATATACAGTTTTAAATATATATTAGACATCCAAATTTGAAGAAAAATCTTAACCGGAAGTACTCTCTTTATAGTATAGGTATAAATCTATCACTTTTATTTGTGACATATTTCCGCCGTGACTTGAAAAAATTGATTTCAAGTAGTTCTGCGGAACTATTGTGATGTTAAATCTTAAATTTTATAGAGGATATCTAACTGGTGCAGATAGATACACGTCCTACCTTCACTATATTTATGTTAAGACAAATTTAATAAAATATAATGGTTAACTAAAATTAATTATTTGTAGGCAGTTGTTAAATAACAACAATAAGAAAGTAAGTCGTGTAAGTGTCCACGTATTTTTTTTCTTAAATGAAATCAATTAATAATATTAATGAAAAATAAAGAAAAAATAAAATAAAATCATTATAAAATATTAACCATTTCTGTATCTTAGTAACACCCCCACCGCATACGAAAAAAAGCCACGTGTATTAGTAGTTAAATTCGTGGGCCATAATTTATCTTAAGGATTAACTGCTAAAATGCTAAAACATTTGAGCATTTAAATAATACAGATTTATTATATGCGATTTATTAATGTAAATATTTTATTATAAAACATATATATGTATGAGTGTGTGTATATGCAAACTGGTAAGCATTATAAATGTTTAAAATTAGTATAAAATATTAGCAATATTAATTTTTTTATTTTTCGTTTAATTTCTCTTATTTTTGCCAGAAAAAGTAGAAGAAAAAAGAAGAAAGTTTTTCGAATATTTACATCACTTTCTCTTACTGCAATCTTATTATCCAATTTTTCTGAAATGAGCAGCAATCTTTACTAAATTTATACTGAAATTTTAGTTTCAGATAATGGTGAATAGGTTTATACTTTGTAGTTAGCATTCAAAGTTTTAAAAAAATCCTAGTTTATGATTTTGTGAAAATTAAAAAAAAAAATCACATGACTTTTCTTACTGCTGTTAATATAATTATATAAAAAAAAATCTGGTGCGAAACACTCACACAACCTTCTCTTACTCCGGTTGTCAAAATTATAACTGACAAATTTTATAGTTTGTGTACCAAATATAACGAAATTCGTCGAAAACTGTTCAGTAAAAGCGCACTTACGGTTTACTAATTTTCATAAACCTCGGAAATTGGGCCATCTATTTATTTCTAATTATTTTTGTTTGGATGATAGAATTGTATAATCAACTATAATAGCAATTTAGAGGAAGCTGTAATCCCAAACCCCTCCCCTAAAAGTGCCCTTAAATGAATTTTCCCTGAAAAATGTTTTAAGTAAAAGATGTAGATCTTTCCATGTTTAGTTTATATACGAAGTTTCAAGAAAATCGTCGGAGCCATTTTTAAGAAAATCGCGAGAAAGTGAAGAAATCATTTAGTAAAGTGTTGAAATAAACCCATTTCCCTTATCCGATTTTTTTCAAACTCGGAATTTCAACAAGATATTTAATTGTAATTAACATTTTTAAAAGGCAGAATTGTCTAATAAACTGAGATAGCACTTTAGATCTAAACCTAACCCCACCCCTCCCCAGAAGTGCCCTTAAATGAATTTTCCCAGAGAAATGTTTCAAATAAAGTTGCAGCTCTTTGTATATGTAATTGATACACAAAGTTTAAAGAAAAACGTTGGAGCCGTTTTTGACAAAATCGCAAAAACGTAAAAAAAAACAACTATTAAAGTGGTACTTCCAGTTGAGGAAATTTGACAGATAACGTACTGTCAGATCCCATCGTGATATCTAAACAGAATATCAAGTTTCAACTTTCTACGGTTTTCCGGTTTTGAACTGTGCTGTTCTCATACACACACACACAATTTGACACGATTACAATACTTCCTCTTACTAAGGAGTAAGAGAAAGTAAAAAAAGAAAAAAAGTTATTAGTCAAATAACAATTGCAGAATATGTTTATGGAGAGTAGGACTCGTTTAGGTTGGCATTACACCTCACTACAACGGTGTGTGACGTAAGAAAGACAGTAATGGAGGTTCTCTTGTTTTCTTTCTTATGCTTATGAACTTTGTGCATGTAAATAATTTATCTTGAAACAAAATACAGTTTATGTGTGTTATTATCCTAATTTGCGTACTGTTGTTTTACTACCAAACTTCATCATCAATATTAACTATAATAAATTATTAGTTTCATCACAACGTGTTTCCTATAGAGTAAAATAAGCATTTTTGTGTGTAGATAATGAACGAAGGTTTAAAGAAAACCATAGGAGACGTATTCGAGAAAATCGCGAAAAACTTATAAAAAAAAAATATCAGTAGAGTGGCACTTCCGCGATTGATAGAGTCTGACCTTCATGTCAAATAAGGTAAGTGGTACGTAATCGAAATATCAAGTTTGTGCGTCCTGTCATTGTTTTGTTTTTGAGTTATTTTATTCCCATACACACACACACACACACACACACAGTCTACACAGACCGGCCAGTTTCCGGTGAAAACTCATTTTTTTTTTGTTACACTAATCAGGAAAATAAAGAAATCTTAGATGAAACACTATTACGAATTACATCCAAAATTGTCGTAATTAGGGAAAAAATGGCCCTAGTTATTAAATGGTGCGGACATCTGTTATATGGAACAAGTGTTGTTGGTTGTGTTATGTACAAATTAGTTTGTGTTTGTTGGCTTTGTTTAGAGCTGTATATGTCGGTAGCTGTGTACATAGTAGCTACTACAGCTCTCTCTGAGTCCTTTGATGGTAGTGAAACATCGTTTACTGGACAACCCTAAACAACATTGTTAACCACAACAACAGATTGTGTTGTTGTAGTTTGTTGTACAAGATATTAACAATGTATGTGTGTGTGAGCTGTACAGTAAATGTAAGAGGCATTGCTTGCCTGGCACTCTAGATTTGGATGTTGCGTGTTCAGTTTGTGATGTTCTGGAACCCTTTGGGGTTGCTATTTCCATATACTATGTGATTCTACAATTCTTGATGTTCTGTAATGTCTTCTGGGTTAATTCACCAAATAATTCCTTTGTCCATGCCTTATGGACGTCCACGGTTGATCGATTTGAATTGATCAAACATTTTGGATTCATACCTTTCGCCCTTGGAATTAGTAGAGAATATCTCCCCTCCCAGGCAGTTAGGTTGTGTGTGTTAAATAAATATTATTAAATAATTTAATTTCCTTCTTTTTTTTTACAAATTATTGTGGGGGAAAAAATCTTTTGATAAGAGGACAGGAAGTATTACGATCGTGTTAAGTTTTAAGATTGAGTTTTTACCGGAAATACATGTTTAAGGTGTTCTGACAATGACAAAGAAAAAAAGATTTAGTGAATGGTTTACATGTGTTTGTATGTCTGTATGTGAACAAAATATCTCAAAATATAAATTGTGATTTTATTAAACATTTTTCTTTTATTTTAACGCAGTTTTCTTCATACTACGTCTACTATCAACATACACGAAATGCCTGGGGATTCTGTTGGGGCGAGGGCAGTAATGTTAGGCTTTTTCTCTAATTTACTATTTAATTAGTTTTCTTTTTTTTGGAATTTTCTTCAAAATGGCTGCCATCAAAGTTCACTTTATTAAACTTGGAATGCTATTTTTGTAAATTTATAAACCTATCACTTTTATTTGAAACTTTTGCCGTAAAAATTGACATCACTTTTTCTTACTCCTCTTAATATAGTTGGGGACACCCAACAGATTATCTCAATTGTATAGTTTTTTATTTCTTCATTTCTTTCAGCTTGCCTGGCGTTCTTCAGTTTAAAACTTTGATTAGATTCTAGAACTCTGTCCTAGATCAAAGATTCAAAAAGGATCTAATCAATTTTTAATTTGATGCTGTCCAGGGCTGGCAGCATATAAAAAAATATATAACTCAGACCATTTGTTGGCTGCCCCAACCACTCTCTTTATAGTAAAAACAATAGTCTGCAACCAAAGCTTTTGTTAATACAGTTATTTTAGAAAATGACAAATAATCATTAAATTTCAATTTTTCTTCATTTGCCCTAATAACGATAAACATCTGGTGTGAAACACTCACACAACTTTCTGTTACTTCAGTTCACAAAATTATAATTGACAAATTTTATAGTTAGTGTACCAAATTTAATGAAATTCGTCAAAAATTGAAAAAAAAAAACTGTTCTTTATAAGCGCACTTCCGGTTTACTAATTTTCTTGAAACTTGAAATTTTGGCAATCCATTTATTTCTAATTAATTTTGTTTGGATGATAGAATTGTATAATCAACTATGATAGCACGTTAAAGAAAAACATAACCCTACTCCTGCCCTAAAAGTGCCCTTAATTCAATTTTCCCAGAGAAATGTTTCAAAATAAAAGTTGTAGCTTTTTGTGTGTTTAGTTTAGTTAAGAACTTTTAAGAAATTCGGCGAAAAGTGAAAAAAATAATTTAGTAAAGTGGTAAAGTAAACGCACTTCCGGTTATCCGATTTTTTCAAAACTCGGAATTTCAACAACATATCCAATTTTAATTAATATTATTTAGATGACAGAACTGTCTAAAAAACTGAAATAGCACTTTGATGAAAAACTACCCTTAAAGGAATTTTCCTAGAGAAATATTTCAAATAAAAGTTGTAGCTCGTTGTATGTGTAGTTATTAAGTTTGAAGAAAATCGTCGAAACCATTTTTTGAGAAAAAAAAACTAGTAAAGTAGTACTTCTGGTTAAGGAATTTTGACAGATAAAGTACAATCAGATCCCATGCTGATACCTAAACGGAATATCAAGTTTCAACTTTCTACGCTTTTTCGTTTTTGAGTTATGCTGTTCACATACACACACACACAGACCATTTGCTAAAAACCACTATTTTAGACTCAGGGAACCTCAAAACGGATATGTCCGGTGAAAACTCGATATCGAAAATTTGACACGATTACAATATTTCCTCTTACCAGGAGTAAGAAAAAGTAATTATAGGATTGCATCTGTGTAGTGAGTGTAATTTCAAAGCAAGTGATGAAATAGCACTTTAGAGGACAACCTAACCCCCTCCCCCTCCCCTATAAGTGCCCTTAAATGAATTTTCCTAGAGAAATGTTTTAAATAAAAGTTGTAGATCATTGTATGTGTAGTTTATATACGATGTTTCAAGAAAATCGTCGGAGCCATTTTCGAGAAAATTGCGAAAAAGTAAAAAAATTATTTAGTAAAGTAGTAAACTAAAAGCACTTCCGGTCATACGATTTTTTTCAACTCGGAATTTCAACAACATATTGAATTCTAATTAATATTATTTAGATAACAGAATTGTCTAATAAATTAAAATATCTCTTTAGAGAAAGCCGTAACCACACCCCTCCTCCAAAAGTGCCCTTAAATGAATTTTCCGGAGAAATATTTCAAATAAAAGTTGTAGCTCTTTGTATATGTAGTAGATATACCAAGTTTAGAGAAAATCGTCGAAGCGATTTTTGAGAAAATCGCAAAAAAAAAACTAGTAAGGTGGTACTTCCGGTTGAGGAATTTTGACAGATAACGTATTGTCAGATTCCATGGTGATACCCAAACGGAATATCAAGTTCCAACTTTTTACAGTTTTCGTTTTAGAGCTATGCTGTTCACATACATACGTACATACATACACACACACATACACACACACACAGATATCATTTTGTAAAAACCATTTTTTTGGACTACGCTGGTCCTCAAAATGGATATTTCCGGTGAAAACTCAATATCGAAAATTTGACACGATTAAAATACATCCTCTTACTAGGAGTAAGAGAAAGTAATGTGTATCAATCTACCAACAGAGGCAGGTAGAGAATGATTTCATTGTAGAGTGCACTATTAATGTGATGAACACATTTGAATTTTAATGTGCCTGCTACGATACTAAGTGCCCAACAACTCTGCCAATAGGTTTTACAGGAGCCACAATATTAGCCAACCTAAAAACAGTAAAAGTATTACTAAATTCAACGGGGAAAAAACAACAGTGTTTTATATAAACAGAAATTGTAGAAAATACAAACATCTAGGAAAGTTCTGCCGTCTATCTTTAGATATACAAGAAAGGTTGTATATAAGAGAGGTTATACTCTATTTAATAAGAACAAAGTACTTCTACATACACCATCCTGAGGCATGGTTATACCACCGTTGGGTATAGAGAAACCAGAGATAGTGTAAGCTAGTCTCTATGGTAAAACCTTTTTAGTTTTATATCTTGCTTTTCTTAAAGGAAAAGTTTGTAAATTGTATTAAAGTTTTCTGGTAAACTATTTATAAATTATTTAGAGATAAGATGTAGGATATGTATTTTGCTTGAGTTGTGTTTTTCATAATTTTTTATGTAATTTTATTTTTGTGAAAAATAAAGTATTGATAATCATAATAAAAACCAGTAGTGTGGACAGGCTTTTGTCGTCCAAAAGGCTGACGCGTCAAGAATTTAAAGAGGAAGTATTGTCCAGTGTACCTCCTAAATAAGATGGAAACAATTTAATATTTTTAATAACACATATGTAAAGCAATAATCCATAATATCTCTTTTTACTTTCTCTTACTCCTCCTGGTATGAGAAAGTATTGCGATAGTATCAAATTTTTGATATCGATTATTCGAAAATGTACTCTGAGAGGCTGAAAAAAAGGTTTTTCGGAAATTGGTTCAGGTGTGTGCGGAGGGGGGGTAAGCTTAACACAAAAAGCGAAAATTGCAGGAAGTTCAAACTTGGTGTTTAGTTGTAAGTTCCACCAAGGGACCTGAAAATAAGGTTTTGGTTAACATTAGGTTAACCGGAAGTAACACTTACTGAATTTTTTGTTTGCAGTTATAAGTTTTAGGCTTGTACTTTATAATTTTTTTTGGTCAAGATTGTTTTTCAAATGAGAAAATACCAAAAATACTTTCTCTTACTCCTAGTAAGAGGATGTATTGTAATCATGTCAAATTTTCGATATCGAGTATTCACCGGAAATATCCGTTTTGAGGTCTCCTGAGTCCAAAAAAGTGGTTTTTAGCAAATGGTCTGTGTGTAAGTATGTATGTAACAGCATAGCTCAAAAACGAAAAACCGTACGAAGTTGAAACTTGATATTCCGTTTAGGTATCACTATGGGATCTGACACTACGTTATCTGTAAAAATTCCTCAACCGGAAGTACCACTTTACTAGTTGGGTTTTTTTACTTTTTTGCGATTTTCTCAAAAATGGCTCCAACGATTTTTTTGAAACTTCGTATATAAACTAAACATACAAAGATCTACAACTTTTATTTAAAAAATTTCTCTGGGAAAGTTCTTTCAAGGGCACTTTTAGGGGAGGGGTGAGGTTAGATTTTCATCAAAGTGCTATCCTAGTTGATTATACAATTCTATCATCCAAACATAATTAGTTAGAAATAATAGATGGCTGAAATTCCGAGTTTCAAGAAAATTAGTAAACCGGAAGTGCGCTTTTACTGAACAGTTTTTTCAGTTTTCGACGAATTTCATTAAATTTGGTACACAAACTATAAAATTTGTCAATTATCATTTTGAGAACTGGAGTAAGAGAAAGTTGTGTGGGTGTTTCACACCAGATTTTTTTAAATATATATATGTAAAGGAATGTCCAAAAAATTTTTTATAAATATCTAATACTCACCAACAAGCATTACAACATACATCGCATATAGATTATCTTCATCATTTAGAAAAAAAATGTATTCCCTGTTAAGTCCGTTGTATAAACTATAGTTCATTATTATTTAAATCGTCCACTTTTTATTTTTATTTTTCAGTTTTCCTAAAAAAGTTAAAATCCAGTTGATGGCAAGAAAGATGATGAGGTAGTTAATTGTTTTAATTTTTTGGAAATATTTGTAGACTTTTCCTTAAAGAGGTTAATAAGTTGCCATGTGCATTTCTATTAATTGAAAATTTTTTTACTAAATTATTTTAATATGTTATAATTAATTTTTGAGAAGGCCTGAAAACTAGAAACAGAAATATTATAAGTTAGTTATTATTACGACTTATTTTGTTACGGAATTTGTATTAGTCTTCCATTTTGTGAGTACTACAACTTAAACGTGGTGATTCAGTAGACTGAATTCATGAGGACATTTTTTTGGTAAGTTATTAAGTAGAGGGGTTTTTCCAGTGATGCTGTACATATATGTAGTAGAGTAAGAAATTATAAAGTGTTATTTTAATAAAAAAAATTTCCAATTTTTTGTATTAAATGTTGATTTTACTGTAATTGTTAAAATTCATTTATTTGAGATGTGTTATTTAGAAATTTATTTTAATATATATTAATATCGATAAGTTTATTATTTGGTATCGATTATAGTTGTGATTTAGAATCGAACTATGACACAGTAGGTGTTAGTTTGGTTATCCTTCTTTAGAAATCGTAGTTTATTTTTTAAGTATAGATTTTACTAAGTTTAAAGAGCCTATATATTTCTTTCTTAATTTGAGAGTAAGTTAACTTACATCATTCCTGGCTCTATCCATGTTTAAATAAATATGTACAGATTCCAAAACTTTTCTTTTAAATTGTTTTCTTTATTGGAGTACCTTACTATTTTCAAAAATAATGTTATGTTTGGTGGATAAAATATGCCTTTAGATAAAAGGTGGTGCTATTTTTAGATTTTATATTAAGTGCATATTCGTGAGAGGATATTCTCTATAGTAATGTGGGTTGTTTGTGTGTCCTATATACGTTTTTTTCACATTCCCATGGAATTTCATAAACCACATAGTAGTACCTTTTTTTAACTTTTTAATTCTAATCTTAACTTTTTTGGGAAATACTCAAGAATAAAAATTGGACGATTTAAATAATAATGATCTATAGTTTATACAACGGACTTAACAGGAAATAAATTTTTTTATATAAATCTATATAAGATGTATGTAATGCCCCTGTTGGTGAGTATTAGATATTTATAAAAAAAAATTTGGACATTCCTTTACATATATTATAATATTTAAAAAAATTTGTTATTAAAAAAAGATTTGTTTTTCATTTCTACCACTCTTCATATTTCCCAAATTGGAAAAAATTTTCCCTCTCTGTTTTCTTTGCAAGTATACCTTACTCTACAACCAATCAATAACCTCTTCAAACATTTAACTCTGCATTCTTCCTTAACAGGTACCATATCTTTCTAATATTGTTAAATTGTTATGTGTTTTAATTTTATCATACAATTTTCTTGATATCCATATTTTTGTTTTGTAGTTCTTGAGGAAGGACACCAAAGGTATCCGAAACGTCGAATAAACTTTTTTAAAAAATAAAAAGTTTCTTCTTTGGCCCCAGCCAATTAATTTTATAAGCTTGTTTAATTAGCAACGGCCAAACATAAATATTGTTTACATTGAATGTAACTTCCAACTTAACGTTAAATTACCATTCTAACCATATCCAACATACAATAAACAATTCAGCTAATGTATTGATTAGAAGGTGGTGTCACATTAACTGATCCTAAATACTAAATACTTAAATGAAACTAAAAAAAATTATTTATGATATATTAACTTCTAACGTTTACCCAATAACACTAATTAACAAATACTGGCATAAAGGGACAAATCTAATACATAATAAAAACTTTATCTGTAATAAAAGTATTAATAACTTTTCCAAGGGAAGGTATTAGCTAAGTGGTTAGCGCACTGGACTCCCACGCGAAGGACCCGGGCTCGAGTCTAGCTGTGCTACCCTTAGATTTTTTCTTCCTAGGAGCCTCTACAGCTGGTGATGGAGAGTGTTGTCTGTAACGGGAGAACACTGTCCAGAGGCCGCCAGTGCACTGAGAAGGCTCCGGGCGCCAATGATCACAGATGACGCGCCTTAAATTAAAAAAAAAAAAACTTTTCCAGTAACAGTCCGAATACCCAGATAGATACAAAATTCAAATAATACAAACACACAGACAAACACTAAATCAGCAGAAAATCTTAACCAAATTACAGACATAATTGACAAAATATCATTCCATAACTTATATCCCACATATTACTAATAAAGCCAAAAATATATATTAAAGAAAAATATGACTTCTCAAATCTCAAATTTGCTTACAAAAGTAATAATAAAATAAAACATACATACCAAATCATAAAGATAAAATTACCACTATACAAAAAAAGAAATGTGGTTTATGAAATTCCATGGGAATGTGAAAAAAACCTATATAGGACACACAAAAAACACACTTAACAATGGAGAATATCCTCCCACGAATATACACTTAATGAAAAATCTAAAAATAGCACCACCTTTATCTAAAGACATATCTTATCCACCAAACATAACATCATTTCTTGAAAATAGTAAGGTACTCCAATAAAGAAAACAATTTAAATGAAAGAAAAGTTTTAGAATCTGTATATATTTATTTAAACATGGATACAGCCATGAATGATGTAAGTTAACTTACTCTCAAATTAAGAAATATATAGGCTCTTTAAACTTAGTAAAATCTATACTTACAAAATAAACTACGATTTCTAAAGAAGGATAACCAAACTAACACCTACTGTCTCATAGTTCGATTCTAAATCACATCAATAATCGATACCAAATAATAAACTTATCGATATTGATATATATTAAAATAAATTTCTAAATAATAACAATCACACATCTCAAATAAATGAATTTTAATAATTACAGTAAAATTAACATTTAACATAAAAGAAATAGGAAAACATTTTTTTATCTAAATAACACTTTATAATTTATTACTCTACTACATATATATACAGCATCACTGGAAAAACCCCCATACTTAATAACTTACCAAACAAAAATTTCCACATTAAATCAGTCCTCTATATGAGATCGCCATGTTTAAGCAGTAGTACTCGCCAATTGGTAAGACTAATACAAATTCCGTAACAAAATAAGTCGTAATAATAACTAAGTTATAATATTTCTGTTTCTAGTTTTTAGGCCTTCCCAAAAATTAATTATAACATATTAAAATTAGTAAAAAAAAAAAAAAAAGAAAGTTCAATCCATAGAAATCCACATAGCAAACTTAACCTCTTTAAGTAAAAGTTTACACATATTTTTAAAAAAATTAAAACAATAAACCATCTCATCATCTTGTTTTTGTATAGGTTGATATTTTATTGGCTGTTGTGCTGATTATATTTGATGAACGGTGTTAAATAAAGATGAACCAATTAACAGCCTAGTTATTTCTTTTCATTTATACAATTTTTGTTATTTCATTTCCCCAACGTTTCAACATTTTTCCGAGAAAATTCATTTAAGGAGGGTTGTCCAAAAAAGGTTATTTTATCACCCATTCGTTTAAGTGTATCGTCCAAAGTCGTTAGGATATAGAATCTCCCATTTAGGTAAATTGTAAGCGAAATTGTATTCCTATCAGAAAGGAATTGTGTTTGAAGCGAATTAATCAATTATAAGTAAGTTAAATAAAGTAAGAGAAAGTCGTGTGAGTGTTTCACGCCATATTTTTTTCCCCCATTTTCAGAATTGTGATCGTGTTAAATTTTCGAATTGAATTTTACCGGAAATACAAAAAAAAAAAAAAAAGAATATCGAATACCTGCCCTTCTCTCTAAGCGTATATAATATTCAAACTTGGTATTTCCTTTAGATACCAGCAATGCATTTGACACGAAGGTTTCGGTTAAAAATCCATCAACCGGAGAGTGCGACTTCCTAGATCTTCTCGAAAATGGCTCTAACTATTTTCTTTAAACTTCCAGTACTATCGTCATATATTCATCCATGCTTATCACTTTTATTTGAAACATTTCTCCAGGAAAATTTTGTTTTTTTTAGGTTCTGGGGGGAAGAGCAACGTTCAACTTTTCTTAAAAGTATCACTTCAGTATGTTTTATGGTTCCACCGCATATGTAATTTTGTAAAATTTCATATTTGAAGAAAACCAGTCAACGGGAAGGGCGACTTGTTACGTATGTAATAGATTTTTGCGTTTATTGGGTTTAAGTTAGTCGAAAACTGCTATGAGGATTTTGTTTAAACTCGGAGTGCTAACTGGTGAGATATAAACATCATTTTCCGGAATAATTCATTTTTTTGGGGGGGGAGGATTCTAGGAAACCCTATTTCAAATTTAAACTGCCGTCACAAGATTTGTTGATTAGTACAGAGTTGGCTACCACAACATGCTTACCACTTTTTTTATGACCAGCCGAATAAAACGTTTGAAAACAAGGCAATTTTAATGAAAAATTAGTTGCTGAAATTCATGTCAGTGTTTCACTCAGATTTTTTTTTTTTTTTATTGTATTTTTTGGTTGAACGTACTGGAGGAAAACTTAAGTAAAGGATCTGATTATTTTTCCTTCATATTGTTGACAAGATAATGGCGCTGTAGAGTTTTTCTTTATTTTCCTTTTTTTTTCTTTTTTGATCAAATTTTGTTATGACCAGATAATTTGAAGAGTCTTCATTATGTGTTTTTATTATGGTATCCATTCTATTTACACGAGTAGTAAACAGTAAATGAATGTAATGTTTTGAAAAACGTGTTTGTGGGCCATCACTCCGTTTTGAGAGGATATTACGCCTCTTCTATTATTTTATTATCCTGTTCTGTTTCTTTATATGGGTACATTGTTGTGCTTTTCTCTTTTCATTCTGTTTAAATGATTTATATATATATATATAATGACATATTGTGTCATGGGAGAAATGTGCTCTCTGTTGTACGAAGGTGAGCAATAAACAACGTTGAACAAGACAAATACACTTTAAAAGAGAACTGCTGTTTAGTGGCTAATCTAGGGAAGATTGCGGAATGGCTTCATCGGGAAGAAGAGTTATTAAAGGCATATAAAGTAGAATAATGCGGAACTTTCCTGTACTATGAAAAGCCCATGAAAAAGTAGCTAAGCATGATTTTTTTCTATTTGGAAATTAGGAACTTACAAAGACCTACTGTTCCTGTTTATCACCTATTTAGTAGCCTTGTTTTAAACATAATTATTACTAATAAATTTAACATCATACAGTTTTCTGCTCACGAGATAATTTCCATTTTCCCCTGTTTAGGACAGCCTAACAATAGACCTCCTTTACTATGCATAATCTTATCCTTTTTTTTTTATCCGGTAGTGAATGTTTTTGTGGTTTGGATAAAAGAAAAAAAAAAAACTTAGGTTGCGATATGTTAGACTTATTGAACATTGTTTGTATTGAATAAGAATATTAAGCCCTGTGTATAATTTAGAGTGAGATATTGTAACGTGAGAAGAGAGTGACACACTTACTGGCAGAGTAATGGTATGAGAACGATGGTCGACAAGTGTTGATGGTTATTCGAATGGCGTTTGAATGAGATTGAATTTGGCGGCAGGCATACTTTTTGTACTCTGGGCGCCCGGCTATACTAGCCCCTCCTCTCTTAACTTCTCCTTCCAGTGCCCAGATATGCTCCCTAGATTGTCTTACCTTCTTAGAGCTCCTAGTAGGGAGGCATTTTAATCCATTACATCTCCTTTCTTTCTTATTGCTGTAAAATGAAATATTGCGATCATAAATTTTTTTCCAAAATTGAATTTTCCACCGGAAAATAACACTTACTTTGAGGTCCCTTGAGTACGAAAAAAAATATTTTTTTAAAAAGAAAATTTGATATTCTTGTTAAAAATGGATCCGGGACAAGGAAGTTTGGTTCAAAATTAGTCAATGCTACTTTACGGATTTTTTTTGTTTGTTTGAAATTGAAAATTCTTGGGAAAGCAATGATGACCTCTCCGTTTTTGTCTTGTTTTTTTTTATTTTTCCAGAATCTTTAATGTTCTTCTTGTGTTTTCCTCTGTTTTACTCGTAAAAGGTCCAAAACATTGCATATAGTAATACGCTTATAAAACCTAATACCCCCCCCCCCCCAAAATCGGTTTCAGAGTATTCAGCAATGTGTCATCATGGAATTCAAGACGACGGTTTGGGACAAAAGTCGTCTGTCAAAAATGCCACTGTAACCAAATTTATTTTTTCATTTTTTTCTCGCAGTTTTCTCGTAATACTTAGCTACATTTATTATAATCAAATTCTATATATATATAATTTTAATGACCTATTAAATGAATAAATATGTGCCACTTGGAACTTGATTGGTATTAAAATTAACTAATTCCCTTTTTTTTTGTTTCAATTTGTTACAGGTGAGTAATTCTTTCACTTGATTTTGCTTTAAACATCTCTATTTACCTGTAAGTACTTATTATAATTTCTTTGACATATATATATATATAGTTTGTTATATATAGTTATATATATATATAGATATATATATAGTTAATGTGTAAGTTGTTCGGGATAGCTTCCTATGCTATGATGGAGAGCATTAGATATTTTAGTCTGCTTACTTAGGGCGTTTCACCTTGCATTTCTTGGTTGAGTTCCTTTTGTAATCTTCCCCAATCTAAGGCTTGTCTTTATTGAATAAATACCCCTCCCCACAGGTCATGGGAGTGGGGACAAACTGTTCACGTAATATTGAAAGCAGTATCATATCTGTCTGTGCTTTTGTGTTTAGAAATCATTTTTTCAAGATCCTATGAGGAGAGGCTTATATGAGCTGCGCAGGCGCCATGTTTATGGAAGTAATTGCGATTGTGCAAAATTTTCGAAATTGAGTTTTCAACCGGAAATACATATGTTTAGGTCTCTTGAATACGGAAATATGTTTTTAGCAAATGTGTTTGTGTCTGTATTACATATTATATCTCAAAAATGATAAATCGTAGGATCTCAAAGCTCAAATTTGATATTCTGTTTTGGCACCACAATTGATACCATGGTTTCGATCAAGATTTTGCTCGAAAACGACTCTTAATGATTTTCTTGACAGATTATATAAACTGCCTATCAACGATAAAATCTGCTTTGTGAAAGGTCCCAGTTCGTGCTGATATGAAGCTTTCTTCCTTAAACTGCCAATTCTCACTGCATTTTATGGATTTACATCTCAGTAATTAAGATAGATTAAAAAAAAAAACCTTATTAGAATAATTCAAAATCTGAAAAAACTATTTCCCCCAACAATTCCAATTTTCAGAATAGGTTACCGAGTTTTTCTGCTTCATCTTTTCACTTTTCTTTGAAACATTTTCCCGAGAAAATTGATTTTAGCAAGTGGTTTCTGGGGAACTCTGTGTTTTTTTAAAGTTGAAATATTACAGATTTGATCTAGGCACTGTCTTCTAGTATGTAATACCTGACTAATGTACAGTGTTAGGGCAGCTTAACTTTTGAATAATTACTTCCAAATTTAAAAAAACTTTGACAATTTTATAATTGTATTAACGACCTAGACGATAATCTAATTATAGTCTTGTTCAGACCTAGATAATTGCTAGTGAGGGGTCGACTATCAATTTTGTTGAAGAATTTAAATCTCTTATTGTCCATGATAATTTTTATTATATTCCAAACACGGGAGGAAAAACATGGCCGACATAGTTAGCTAAAAATAATATTATTCCGTAATGATATATAATGTAAAAGAATTTTTCAATAAAAAAACAGTTTTATTAATATTAATTCTGAATAATTCAAAAAATATTTCTCGTTATCATTAGAGACATTTTCCGTGGTCACAAAATGAAGCAGGCTATCACGGAAAATGTCTCTCTCATGCTTTCCCCAGCTCTGCGGAACCAACCACCACAACAAATATTTCTCATTAATTAGAATTAGAAATATTTTATATAAGATAAATCACGCATAAGACTGGCCAGGTTTTTTTTTTTTTAAATCTCTGATTAACGCATTATACAAGAAATCTAAAGATTACCACTAAGATAATGGTTACGAAATGTTATAAAAATGTACAACTAGGTGTAAGATTAATTATTTTTTGGTAGCAAATTTGTTAGGGATGGTTGGCAGAGTTGATGCAGGTTTTGAAAAAAAAAAAAAAAGCCACAGATTGATGCAGTTGCTTTAAGCCTTGTAGTTTAATGCAATCCAAAGAACAGGTACATGTGAAAAGGCAAGTAATAGATGAATGTAATATTAGTAGAAACACAATTGTATATACGAACAGACAGACAAAGTTCTTTACGTAAACACACCGGTAACAGACTAAGTTTATGTGAACTATACACACATGAAATAAGGAAATACACTCACACACAGAGATACCGGATGAAGCGCACCAACACAAAGAAAACACAGCATAGAGCACGGGTGGACAAAGGGAATTTCCTGCTTAGAATTCCCGCTCAACAAAATTTTATAAAAGCAAAGAATCTGGTGTAAAACGCTCACACACTTTCTGTTACTCCTCTTAATACGCAGTTATATAATGATAAATTTTATTTAAATTTCAAATTTTGCTCATATATCCTAACTAATAAATACACTGGTGCCGGTGGGGGGAAAGTGTCAAGCTGCCAACCGAAGCAGGTAGAGAATGATAACATTGTAGAGATAATCATATTGAAAAAAAACCACACATTTGAATTTTAACGTCTCATATTCCACAGAACCAACTAAACAATTTTTTGTTCAGAATAATGTTATAAATAAAATTGACAGGTTTAAATCTATGCAGTTAGTATTCCAAGTTTAAAGGAAATCTTCATAGTTCTTTTTCGAGAAAATTCCAAATAAAATCTCAAAAAAATCGATTCTTTAAAATCGCACTTCTAGTTAACACATAACGTTACTGAAAAATCAATATTCCTGATGATAGATAGTATTCGAAGTTTAAAGAAAATTGAAATTGTTGGAGCTGTTTTCGTCGCACTTCCGGTTGATGGATTTAGCCCGAAAATCTTCGTGTTAGATGCGGTGACACTGTACTTAAACGGATGATCAAGTTTTTAGCTTCCTGTTATTATTCATGATCGAGAAATCATATTTTGTTTACACATAGAAGACAAAACTTTTTTTCTGTACTCAGGGTATATCAGTACATGTATTTCTGGTTAAAAGTCAATTTCCAGGAATATTTGACAGGATCGTTCCAGATGTAAACAGAGAGTAACTCTCTCTCCTTTGGCTCTACGGTCCACGAAGACCTCTCTCCCTAAAGCAATCCTTCTCCATCTCCTTACTCCCAGACTTCTGATGCCTTCCTCTACATCATCCAGCCGCCTAATCCTCGGTCTTCCTCTTCTTCTCCCCCTCCCATGGGTGCCCATACATTACTTTCCTGGGGAATCTGGAATCTTCAAGAGAGTAACAAATGTGTGAAACTTCTGAGTTTTTTTGAAATTTGAGAGAAAATAGAAGGGATTTTTAAAATTTTCCTTTAATTTGTATGGATTAAGTTAATATATAATTAAATTATATACTCAATAGCTTTTATTGAATAATGTAATTATTGGATTCATTACATTAAAGCCTGTAAATTACAAAGCTGTAAATTAATGTTCATCGTAAAATTCAAATATCCTCAAAGTTATCTGATAAATTGTAGTAACTCTTCATTTGAGTTGTGATTTACAACTTCATCCCCCTCCTCTCCCCCCAGCCTAATATCATCTCTTTGGTTCAATTACTAACTGAGGTTATCTCTAGTGAGTTATTTACTTGACCATTAAATGAGTGAACTGATATGTGTACTGATATATATATTTATACCATTCAAACTATTCTCACATATTAGATTAGATTTTGATTAATAATTTATTTAAATAGAATTAATATTCATATAATATTACATAATATTGAATTATATATAGTTTATGATTTTCAAATGGTATTTCCATTTATCATAGAATTTAATTGGATTGCTATTGTTTTAAACCGATTGATTTTAATCATTCTAAAATAACTGAAGTTTTAATATTATTAGTTTCAATTTTGTTTATAGCTAGTCATTACTTTAATTACTTTTATGTTCCAATGCTAGAACTATTTCTATCTTTTGAAATAGGCCGACTGAATATCACTCTCTTTATCTGATTTTGTGAAGAGAGGTAAGCAAATAGTAATTAGTTGGTTGAGACTAATGTATAATTACAGTTTACTATATTGGATTTGCTTTCGTCATAAAATTAATTTTTTAACAAAATAACTATGTCTAATAATAAGCTAATAATAATAATAAATAATTTTGGCGCGTCAACCTCTATGGCCATTAGCGCCCGGAGCCTTCTCAGTACACTGCTTCTCTCGTTACAGACAACACTGTGCATCATCGGAAAGTGAGCTATAGAGGCTCCTAGGAAGAAAAAATCGTAAGGGCGCCCGCCATAGATTGACTCGAACTCGGGTCCTTCGCATGGGAGTCCAGTACGCTAGCTACTTAGCTATTTGGGGGGGGGCACGCACATGAAATAGACAAATTTTCTTTAAAATTGTTATTATTTACAAACATTTAAATGATCAATAAAAAAAGGATTTATAGATTTATGAATGTATACCCGAGTGTAACCTAATGTAGGACCGCGCCTTCTGTCGCAACGGAAGCTTGTAGCGGTAGTTTGTTACTTTTTCTAATTGATGTTAGAGGAACTATTGCGATCACCTCAAATTTTCGATATCGAGCTTTCACCGGAAATACAAGTTTTGAGAGGTCGCCTGAGTCGTCCTAAAAAGTGTTATATAGAAAATGGTCTATGTCCTTGTGTATATTATATAGCTATGTGAACTGTATAGCTCAAACCTGAAAACTCACAGAAAGTTCTTATTTGACCATTACATTTGGATATCACTCGAACAGAAACGTCAAAATTCCTCCACCGGAAGTACCACTTGACTGAACGGATTTTTCAGTTTTTTTGCGATATTCTCGAAAATGGCTTCAATTTTCTTTATTTATTTCTTGATTTTTTTCTTTAAACTTGATGTATATTCATTACATAATATATCAAGAACTACAACTTTTACTTGAAACATTTCTCTAGAAAAATTCGTTTAAGGGAAGTTTTTTTGTTGGCGGGGTGGAGTTATGTTTTCCTCTAAAGAGCTATTTCAATTTATTTTATAATTGGATAATTTAAATAATATTAAATTGAATTAATTATGTTATCAAAATACGGAGTTTGAAGGAAATTGGTTGACCGGAATGGTTAGCGTTTCCACTGAACAATTTTTTCTATTTCTGTATTTTTTTTTGAAAACGGCTTCAACAATTTCTTTTTTTTTTTTCTTTTGTTAACATAGTGTATCGACTATGCATATAAAGGGCTACAACTTTTATTTGAAAACACTTTTCTGGATAAATTCATGAAAAGGTAGTTCTTGGGAGCGGAGTGGTGTCTATGTACGTATGTTTTCCTCTAAAGGCTATCTTAGTTTGATTGTACAGTTCTATCATCTAAATAATATTAATTAGAATTAAATATGTGGCTAAAATTTTTATTTTATTTCGAGTATTTTATTTGTATTTTATTTATTGAAGTATACAAAATAAAGAAAATTGAATTAATATTTTCTTTTATATAAAACACTTAGATTACTGGTGCTTCTAAATAAAACGCAAAATGTAGACCACCTTTTAAAAATAAGATCAGATAAGATTTATAATAAGATTACAAACAATAAACTAAATTACGTACCTATATTAATATAGACATTCATCTTATAACTATCTAATTTTATATATTATACATTTAGTAATTTATTTCTAATACATAGGCCTCTTTCCAATAATTTATCAGCAACATCCAATCATTTTCATTTAACAAATTTAATATTTCTTCAATAGAATCATTACTTTTATTAAACCATTTTTATAATAATAGTATCATATCTATGGACGAACAATAAAATAAAAAAATGACGTAATGACTTCACTACATAGGAGTTACACAGAAGGCTAGAAGGATCAGTTCACTTGCTTTTGATTTGGAACGGTATAATGATTCAATTTTAGTATATTCCACTCCTAATTTTTATGATAAATCTTATATATGCCAAAGTTTATATCATTGTTTTGGTTCTAAATTAAAAATGAAGCGCTCTTTTGGGGGGGGGGGGGTATAAAATTCTGAATTATTATTATTCGCTAAGAGAATCCTCTGCTAGTTTATGCCGTATTTTTACGAAAATATTTTTACCCCTCTTATTTTTATTTGTTAATTACTTTCTAATATATAAAATGACTAAGCACATTGTAACAGCAACCAAAGAGATGTCAACAACCAAAGAGTAAAGAGAAGAGAAACGAACCCAAGCACTCTCTCGGACTGGAGTGGGAGAAACTGTATAAATACAGGGACGGGCAGTCCATGAGGCTAGTTCAATACAGTTCAATATACTTCACTATAGTTCATTATCTCGCCAGTCACTTCGTGACATTTTCATACCACTCTACCTTAACCATTCTCTATTGTAAAGTCCAGGCAAACTGTGTCTCTTTCTTATTATACGTAGTTAATCAGTTTAACCAAATTATCTTATTTCAGCAACCAGATGTAAATTATCTCCACCTAACACCTCCATTATACAGTTTCTCCCACTCCAGTCCGAGAGACTGCTTGGGTTCGTTTCTCTTCTCTTTACTTTTTTTGATTGCTGTTACACACATCAACAATTTCTTGAAACCAAGAATTTTTTTGTTTTGGCAGTTTTATTGATAATTTTCTAGTTAGACGCTCTTCTAATAATCGTAAAACTATACAAATATTAATTATGATGTAATTAAGAGCTTACTGGCTTATCAGAGACATTTTCCGTGGTAGCCTGCTTCATTTTGTGGTCATCGACCGGTTTTTCAGGCAGTGTGACAACCCAGACTTGCACAGAGCAAATTTTGTTTTCACACTGACTGGTGTCTTTAACTGTATTTAAAACTAAACTCTTAAACTAGGTCAAGCGGTGTGGTCAGCTGGGTGGGAAAACACGTGTTTGGGTTGTTAAAGGGAAAATTTTCCTTACAATGGAAACAACACGTGGGGGTCTAATTTTTAAACTCTGTTGTTGGAGGGAGATTTACTTTACAAATAACTAATCAAAATAAAATATAAAATATATACAATAAATTCAAATTAAATTAAATAACGATTTAAACTAACATCATTTAAAATTAAGCGATTTTCATAATGCAATATAATTTTAAATAACTACATATACAAAGAGCTACAACTTTTATTTGAAACATTTCTCCGGAAAAATGCATTTGAGGGTTCTTTTGGGGAAGGAATGGGGTTACGTTTTCTCTAAAGTGCTGTTTCAGTTTATTAGACAATTCTGTCATCTAAATCATGTTAATTAGAATTAGATGTGTTGTAGAAATTCCGAGTTTGAAAAAATCTGATGTCCGGAAGTGTGTTTACTTTACCACTTTACTAAATGATTTTTTTACTTTTTCGCGATTTTCTCAAACATGGCTCAGACGATTTTCTTGAAACTTGAATATAAACTAAACATACAAAGATGTACTACTTTTATTTATAACATTTCTAGGATAAAATTCATTTAAGGACACTTTTAGGGGAGGGGTGGGGTTATTTTTTTCTTCAAAGTGCTATCATGGTTGATTATACAATTCTACCATCCAAACAAAATTAATTAGATATAAATAGATGACCAAAATTTCGAGCTTCAAGGAAATTAATTAACCGGAAGTGCGCTTTTACCGAACAGTTTTTTCAGTTTTCGCCGAATTTTGTTATATTTGGTACACAAACTATAACCTTTGTCAATTATAATTTTGAGAACTTGAGTAAGAGAAAGTTGTGTGAGTGTTTCACACCAGTTTTTATTATTATTATTAATATACACACACATTCGCTAAAAACATTTTTTTTTGCGCATTCAGATGATCTGCAAACATGTATACTTCCGGTGAAAATTCTATTTCTATAATTTTTACACGATTTCAATACTTCCTGTTACTAGGAGTAAGAGAAAGTAAGAGGGGAGTCACTATGGATTATCGGTCTGTTCATCGAAACAATTACGCTAATACCGTCCATCTAATTTACTGGGAATTTAGTATATGGATATTACAAAATGTAATGCACTGTCACCTTCTCCCCTCACATGCATTAATAGCATTAATATTAATTAATTCATTAAGTTAATTAAATTTAATTTGCTAATAATCAGACAATAGTAGACGTTCCAGTTTCTGGAACTGTAAATGATCGTTTTTCTCCAACCTCCATTCAAACTGTGAATGAATGATTTTAGAATTCTTTTAAGACGATGATTGTTAACGAGTCTCTGTTACAATTTATTCAGAGAGTCCATGAGGTTGGACAGAAACAAAAAATCCTAGTATAAAAAGTGTGATACGATGTTCATGACCTTCTCATAGAATACCTAGTGTTCGGGATAAAGACGGTTTGGAGTTCCACCGTAGTAGTCTCCCGATGGGTAGCTCAGGGAAAAGATTGGTGCTATGATAAAACAGATATATTTCCACTATAACTTCACTTTAACAAATGACAAATTGATGATGATGATGATGGTACGTTTAATTTGTTAAGTTTTACAAATGATATAACATACATAGAGTTGATGGCGGTGGAGATCGTACTCGTACGAAAACTACAGTGATACTAACTAACTTACATGACAACAGTACAGGGTAGCACAGGTCAAAGTTTGTTCGAAATTCTGATACAAAATGCTGGTGTGAACGAGTGTGTGTGTGTCTGTATGTACATATGTGCGTGTGTGTTTGTTTGCTGCACAGATTCTTCTTTTCAACCTTTAATTTTACGGTGAATATTAAAATTTACAACTTACTGCTTTAATATTATTAAAAATATATCACTTGTACGTACCATACCGCCCACCAAATTTTAATATTATTACTTGGAAGGACGATGTTCTGGATGGGTGATAGGTGATAGGGAAACCAGTTTGAGGATCGAGCGCTTGTGATTACCGTGGGCTGTGCAAACCGTAACTACTCGCACCACGCCATCATGTCCAGGATGGACTTCCACGATTCTGGCTAACGGCCATTGTAGTGGAGAAGCGAGGGTGTCTTTAAGGAGGACAAGGTCACCTATCTGCACATTTGGAGTGATCTTAGTCCACTTTTTCCTCTGTTGTAGGATATGGTTTTCTCCAACGATCCCAAAAGTTTTGGATCCGCTTGCCCGCTTGCGCAGCAATTGCCAGCGACTAAATAAGTTATCTGGTACGTCAGAGACCGAAGTTGCAGGGATGGCCACTAAAGGCTGTCCGATTAAAAAATGGCCAGGGGTGAGAGCCTGCAAGTCAGAGGGATCTGAAGACAGAGGCGAAAGAGGCCGAGAATTGAGGATGGCCTCAATCTTGGTGAACATCGTGGTTAGCTCTCTTTCTAAATACGGCTGATTACCCAATGTCTTTAGTAACAGGGATTTAACAACCTTAATGTTAGCCTCCCATAACCCCCCAAAATGGGGTGTATAAGGAGGGTTAAATTTCCACTCTATTGCCTTCTGTTGACTGTAATTAATGAGCGCTTCTCGAGTCTCCTTAGTCGCTTGCCATTGGGCTAGTTCTTTGAGATAATGGGCAGCCCCTTTAAAATTAGTTCCGCAATCCGAGAATACTTTGGCCGGGACCCCCCTTCGGGCTATAAAACGGTCAAATGCGTCAAGGAAGCCTTCGGTGGAAAGATTAGGAACCACCTCCAAATGAGTTGCTTTGGTAGCAAAGCAAATAAATAAGCATAAGTATGCTTTGATAAGGGGCGCACGCCGAGACGTCTCCGCCGACATGATAGAAAGGTCGACACTCCTGGAGTCTCTCAGCCGGTAAGTCGCCCATATAGGTTGCTCTCTCTGCCTGGGATAGTTTGAGACAAGTTAAACACTTGCTTTTCCTCTGCTTTATTAAGCTTCTAGCAGCGGGAATCCAGTAATTCCGTTGAATTATAGACTGCAGTGTGGCGGGCCCGACATGTAAATGACTACGAGGGAGGTAATCCACTAGTAGATTGTTGAAATGTGAGCGGCGTGGTAATAACAGCGGATGTTTCTGGTGTTCCTTTAAAGAAGAATGTCGAATTCTGCCGCCCACCCTAATAAGCCCGTCTTGGGCGATAAAGGTGTTTAGAGAACGACATATTGCCACCGAAGGTGATGCCGATGAAGGAAGTGATTCTGCAAAGGCCTCAGGATAATAATGCCGTTGCAGCAGATAGATACATTTTTGATTAGCTTGTCGGAATTCACCAGCAGTAATAGGGCCTACCGTTTTGGTTTTCGATTTGCAAGTTTGTATAAAGCGTAACACAAAGGCCATGCTACGTACTAGAGTGACATAAGAGGAAAATTGTTCCATCCAAGAAACAATTTCTGGAAAAGTAGCTGTAGCTGCTAATACGGTTTTAGATAACTTAACTTCAGGTAATGTTGTAGAAGGGATATTATTATAAGGTGTTGCGGGCCACGAAGCCTCGCTCTGGCAAAGCCAAGGAGGGCCATTCCACCACAACGATGAATGGACTAACGCTGATGGGGCTAAACCTCTTGAACCCAAGTCAGCTGGGTTATCAGAAGTTGAAACATGCTGCCAACGGGCAACAGGAATCGTGTCTGTAATTTCGACAACTCTATGAGCGACGAATATTTTAAGATTTTGTGGAGGCATATTGAGCCAATTTAATACGATGGTAGAATCGGTAAAGAAGATATCCTCACTTGGAGAAGACATATGTTTTCTGAAACTACTGAGGGAGGAATATAAACGCGCTAAGAGTAATGCGCCTAATAATTCCAACCTAGGGATGGTAAGTGGCTTAACCGGTGCAACCTTAGTTTTCGCCTTAATCAGAAAGGACTGAAAACCTGAGGAATGTTTAGTAAGGAGATAAATAGATGCGCAATAACCTCGTTCTGATGCATCGCAAAACCCTACTAATTTACAAGTTATGTCCTTAGTTACAGGTACAAAACGTGGGATTTTTATGTGGGTGATGTGGGGCAGGTCGTTAATAAGTGCCAGCCACGTTTGCTCTAGGTTTTCTGGAATTTGGGTGTCCCAATCAATTCCTGCTTGCCAAACATCCTGCAACAATAGTTTAGCTGCAAAAACTATTTGAGCGAGATAACCCAATGGGTCAAAAATACGAGCTATAGTTGACAAAATTGATCGTTTGGTCATAGCAGAGGAAATAATATCCTGCAGTTTATATGAATAAACATCCTCTTGGGGATCCCATTGCATGCCTAGAACTTTAACTACATGATCCTCACTTGAAGTGAGAGAGATGAGTGGGCTGGAAGACGGATTTTCACGAGCAATCACTTCTGAAGAATTACTAGCCCATTTGCTTAAAAGAAAACCACCACGAGACAGGAGATTAATTAGTTGATCTCGTAGATGAACTGCTTCGGAAACAGAAGCTGCTCCAGTCACAATGTCATCCACATAGATATCGCCGAGTAATACTTCTGAAGCTTGGGGATAGGCATCACCTTCATCTATAACAAGTTGTTGATTACACGCATTGCTAAATATGGGGAACATGCTAACCCATAGGTGATAGTGTTAAGAGCAAATTCCTCAACAGGGTCAGAGGGATCAGCACGCCACAGTATATGTTGGTATTTGCGATCAGCTGGTGCAACTAATATCTGGCGATACATCTTAACTATATCGGCAGTGAAGGCAATTCGATGGCGACGGAAATTAAGCAAAATAGAGGAGATATCTGCCTGAAGTTTAGGGCCTACCAATAAATGATCATTAAGCGAACCGTTTGAGGTTTTGGCAGAACCATCGAACACTACTCGTAGCTTAATATCTGCCGCATCTCGTTTCACTACCGCATGGTGAGGGATGATATAATGAGCAGAGCTAAGTGCTCGACTCATATGATTCATTTCAAAGTATGTTTGCATGAAGGTCTGATACTGTAGGCGTAATTGTGGATCCTTACTCCACCGATTTTCTAAATGAAACAAACGTTTCAGGGCTAAAGATCTACTATCATATCCTGGGTTGAATTCCTCTTTAAAGGGAAGAGAAACCATATATCGGCCAGATTCAGTTCGCTGATGTGTGTGCTGGAAATGGTTTTCACACTTCTGTTCATCAGCTGATGTGGGAATCGATTTATGAATTTCTTCAGTTTCCCAAAACTTCTTCATTATGTCTGCAATATTTGGCTCGCCAGATATAAATAAAGAGGTATGATTGGGTGGTGAACATGCACTGGCAAACTGTCCAATCAATACCTTCCCGAAGATGGTATCCACAACTTGTGGCTGAGAGGGTTTGATAACAGATGGCAGACCAGACACTACTTGAGCGAACACATCAGCACCCAACAATAAATCTATGGGACCCGGTTTCCAAAATTCTGGGTCAGCGAGAGTTAAACCAATATAGTGTTGGCGAACCTCAATGGGAGCACTTGGGGAAGATGAGAGGTAATTGTGGGAACCACCACACCGTCCACTTGAAGTTGTACATTATTACTATCAACGGGGATTAAAGAGCAAGAGACTTTCCCCTTAACTTCTTTTAAGCTCGTTTGTCCAATACCGGAGATGCCTTTTTTAAAGCTTACAGGTGTCAAGTGCAAGCGTTCAATGCATGGTTGAGATATAAAGGAGTACTGACTGCCACAGTCAATCACTAGGCGAACTGGTTGGTAATGACCAAGGTGATCCCTAATGCGAGCTAGAGCCGTGCCTAACAGCACTTCAGTATTTTCATTAGTGATGGAGGTCAAGGCCGAGCGATCTTCAGTACCAGGGGGGGCAGGTGTATTTGAAATAGTAACTGCTTGTTGGGTAGGTTTAGCAGGAGTAGAAAAATGCAATGTGGTATGGTGACGACGACTACATTCTCGGCAAACATTTCTTGAGGTACATTGGTTGGTGCGATGACCAGGATGCAAGCAGTTTCTGCAACCAGACCACTCGCTTAATAACTGGTGGATTTCGATTGGGATTTCGAGGGAATTTCGATTGGTAAGTGGGGCATTCCCTCAATATAGGAGGCTTAGTGCAAACAAAACATGACAAACGTTTAGATTTGGTAGCATCAGCAGGAGATTTTACTTCAACTCCCTTATTACTAGATGTTGAAGTAGAGGACGTTTGAACAGACAAGGAAGTGCCGGATTTCCTTGAAGTCAGGCTGGTCCCCCTTGGTTGAAATTTGTTTGGCGTGTTCAGGCAAGTGGAAGCTTTCGGTGGCGTTGATTCATCTGAGGGAGGATTAGCCAAAGCTAACGAATTGCAGCGACATTGTACGAAAGACATAAGTCTAATAGCATTTGGGAATTCAACGTTCTCCCCCATCATACAAATCTCAAAAGACTCTCTGGTAACCGAGTCCAAACATCTTACAGCTAATTCGAACAAAATATATTCACTTAAATCGTTTATCTTCAATTGGTTAAGGGATGTGATATTCTCTCCTACTACTGAGAGAAACTCTTGCAAGGAAGAAAAAGATGACTTCCCTTGTAGTGGCTTAAAATTTATAATTTGATTTAAATAGGAATGCGCTAAGCGCCTCCGATTGTTAAATTGCGTATTCAGAGCTGTCCAGGCCTGTTCATAATTCTCTGCGGTTAAGGGGACAGATTTGAGAGCAGAGAGAGCGCGCCCACTCAAAGAGCCCAATAAGAAGTGATATGTCTCCATGGGAGTGAGTGAGGCGTCACTATGCACCAAAGAAGTAAATGTGTCTCTAAACATGGGCCATTGTTTCAATCGACCATCAAATTGGGGTAACTTTATCTCAGGCAAGTTTCGTTGTGAAACTCGAGAAGTACAGGCACCAGTAACATCACTATTGGATATAGATTTAGACATTGGTTTAGTAAATAAACATATACCTCACAGCATTCCCGATAATATCTTACAATAGCCTGCTGTATTGTGGTGTCCTCGTCAGAGGGAAAAATGTTTTCCGAACCCTTCAGTAAATATAACTCCATTAATCGGTCCCAAATTGTCTTAAAGTTCTCATAGACCGTGTCCAAAGATCTAAATGCTCCTAAGAACCTGTTTTCAGCACGGCTATCCTGACCCGCAACTGCTGCTCTGGCCTCATCTACAACTGATTTAATTTCTTTTGCTATTGCGGCTAATTTTTTACGCCCTAAGGTGATTTTTTGGTCAATGGTAAGGGTAGGAATATCGCTAGTAGGAGCGGAATCGGGTGGGTTGGTAGTTGCCATGATAAAGGTATAATTTATAGAAAATTATGATAAAATATCAATTCAAGAATTATTCAGAATTTTGTAAGTGATGTATCTGCAAATTAATAAAGCAGAAATTAGTTGTCAACATAAATAAATTAGGTTAGTGGACGAAGTCAGAAATACAAGTGTTATATGTACATATAATAGATAAATATTGGCTGATAGATGCCAAAATGATAACCATAAATAATCTGATACCTGAGAAATGATCCACCTATATTAAATGAGATGTACTCAACTTATATTGTTTATAAATTAACTCGTAATTAATTCCTATAATCATCAATAGAATGAACGAACATTTAAAACATGAATAGCTAGAAAACCTGCAACAGCACACACAAACAAACTTAGAAATCAATCTATATACATAGAAAGTAACGCTCAATTTTGAAATGTTCATGAATTAACTGAAACTCATTCTTTAAAAAACGGAAAGAAAATAATTAAACATAAGCAAAGCTGAAAAGATTGGTTAAACAAAATTTACAAAGAGATTTACAAAAAAACAAACTATTTTACAAATAAACCAAGTCCGATATTTAATTCTGATTGCTTGTAAACATCTATCAAATGAAGTTGGTATTAATAAAGTGAAAACCAGTCTATATTCTTATAATAACTTTTTTTTTTTTAAATACTGGTTGAAAAGTAAGAATTCAAATAAATGTTAAAATAAAATTATTTACAGATGAATTTATAAAGAAAATATTCAACAAATTATGTAACCTACGCACCAAAATAAAATTTAATTAATCGCAATTTGAATGACCTGTGCTAATTTATTGCAATACACTTTTGAATAATATTGAAAATAATCTATGAATATTTACGCAAAATGCTGAAGTTAATTTTCTCTTTTATTAAAACATAAATTAATTTAAATTGATGGAATCGATGAGTTGACCACTAGAGCCATAGTTGATTTGTTGAAAGTTTGTAGGTAAGTCTGTATGACTCATTACGCAGCACCCAATGAGTATCCACTAAACGTAATAAATGGTAATAAAGAATACCTGAATTTTCCTTCAAAATATGATTTTAACAGTCCAGTATGATGATCACTATTCTTGAAAATATTTAAAAATATTCCAGTTAGGTTGATGAAAACTTCAGAATAGTATTTCAATGTTCCCCCACTCTGAGAACGAACTCTTCATAAATGTATTATAAGGTGATGCAGATTGATGGCCAAAATCTTTAATGGTGTTTTAAATTATTTAGAACAGAGTACCAATCTTAAAATATCCGGCCCGGAGGACCAAAATGTTCGGGATAAAGACGGTTTGGAGTTCCACCGTAGTAGTCTCCCGATGGGTAGCTCAGGGAAAAGATTGGTGCTATGATAAAACAGATATATTTCCACTATAACTTCACTTTAACAAATGACAAATTGATGATGATGATGATGGTACGTTTAATTTGTTAAGTTTTACAAATGATATAACATACATAGAGTTGATGGCGGTGGAGATCGTACTCGTACGAAAACTACAGTGATACTAACTAACTTACATGACAACAGTACAGGGTAGCACAGGTCAAAGTTTGTTCGAAATTCTGCTACAAAATGCTGGTGTGAACGAGTGTGTGTGTGTCTGTATGTACATATGTGCGTGTGTGTTTGTTTGCTGCACAGATTCTTCTTTTCAACCTTTAATTTTACGGTGAATATTAAAATTTACAACTTACTGCTTTAATATTATTAAAAATATATCACTTGTACGTACCACCTAGAATATATAGATATATATCGATAGTGATGGTTAGGATAAATATTGTTGTAACACATACAGAAGGTAGTATATGAATGTGATTATATTTTAATCCAGAAGACTGCGCTTAGATGTGCAAAATCTAACGATACAGATTCTCTAGCAGAAAATATTTCAAACAAAAGTGATTTATTTATCTGTCTCTCTCTGTACATTCAGCATTCTAAGTTCAAAAAAAATTTAAGAAGATTTTTGGGGGAGAGGTAGGGTTATGGTTTCCTCTAAAGTGCTATCATAGTTGATTATACAATTCTGCCATCTAAACTAAATTAATTTAGAAATAAATGGATGGCCAAAATTTCGAGTTTCAAGAAAATTAGTCAACCGGAAGTACGTTTTTACTGAGCAGTTTTTTTTTGCAGTTTTCAGGATTTTCTCCATAAAAACTTCGACAAATGTCATTAAATTTAATCAAACGAATTTTTATAATTAAATAGAAATAACTATAAAAATTTGTTAAGTTGCGAAAAATTCAGGCCACTTAAAAAATTATATTAATAAATAATATAATGTTGTTCGGTCGGTTTTTCCAGTTATTTTGTTTTGGCAATTAATAGTTAACATTTTTAGAATGAATTGGACTTTGTACATTGCAAGTGTGGTACCAACTCATGGTATCAAGGTAAAAAAAATTAAATAAATCAAACCTGTTTACTAGTTTGTGTTCATTTATTAATCAATTTGTTTATTTTTATTCAGTTCGATTTGATTTTTATTTGATTTAACTTCGCTTTAGCTTATCCCTTGACTAAGAAAATTAAAAAATTCGAATTTAAAAATGCCCCTTATTGCCAAGGATGTCGCACGTGCTGTAGCACTTGTTGTTGACGGCCGTTCCATTGGATATGCAGCCACTGCTATTGGTGTTCCCTACGAAACTCTGTGAGATGCAGTGCAGCGTTACAGAGATACAGGCTCATACTCGAGATGGCCCGGCTCAGGGCGTCCAAGGGCCACTGAACTGCGGGACGACCCGTTTTTTGACACTGACAGTTTTACGAAATCGTCATCTGACAGCTGTTGAAGTAGTTCATCGCCTCCAAGAAGTTCGAAGTGTTCAAATTTCTGAGAGAGCAGTTTGAAGGTTGATTGAATGAGCAAGGTTTGATGGTTTTGCGGCCTGCAAGAGGGCCAGAAGAAACCAGAGAGCACCGAGATTTCTTGGCAATATATCAATTTGGTGTCTCTGATGGTTTGGGCAGGTAGTGATCGTTCGTGGAGGTTCCATGAGTGCTGCTTGGTATTGTGCGGATATCCTTCGTATCATGCCGGAGATAGGTGAGGATTTTGTGCTAATTCATAGTAACACTTGTCCACACACAGCCCACATAGTGCAAGCCTTTCTAAATAACTATAATACTGACTTCCTAAACTGGCCTACCCGTTCCCCTGATATAAATCCCATAGAGCATCTGTGTGATATGCTTCGGAGACGGATAAGAGGTCGGAGAGTCATTCCTAGGATTGTTCAGGAGTTAGAAAGGATACTTCAAGACGAATAGGCTCTAATGTCACAATACGAAATTTTCCGCTTAAATCAGAGCATGCCGAGACGCCTAGAAGCTGTGATAAAGGCAAGAGGACGTTATACTCGGTATTAACACCGTCCCATTAAAAAATAATGTAAAATTAAAAAAAAAACAGGTAAATAAAATTTTCCACTTTCTTTTTTTTTGCTATTAATTATTTTAAATTTCCTATATAATCCTATTTATTTGTTTTATTTTGAAAATCAGTTAAAATGTAAACGTTGTGAACGCAGAAAATTATGAAAAAATGAAACTAACATAGAGATAGTAAATTTTTCAAGTGGCCGGAATTATATATATATAATTAATACAATGCCCTCTCTATCTTGGGCTATGATCATTTGATCGTCAAAGAATAATAAATTTCTTGCATAATTTTTATTTTAATATATCCAATTGTTTAGAGACATTTTTCTGGAATGTCGATCTTAGAGAAGGGGTTGTAGAGAGGGACCTCGGAGTTTGGCCTACTTTTTTTTTTTATCTGCAATTTAAAAAACTCCCCACCTATCTCCGGCATGATAGGGACCACACGTTCTTGCAGTATATCCGCCAAATACCGAGCAGCACTCATAGAACCTCCACGAACGATCACTACCTGCCCAAACCATCAGAGAGACTCGTTGGAAAGGCCTAGTGAGAACAAAATTGCATTGTGCAAATCTGTAACCTCTTCTCCTCCAAAATCGTTCACGGCCGTCTGGAGCCCTTAAGGCAAATGGGGACTAGTCACTAAACAATCCACTTTCCCACAGCTCACCAGACCAATTGATGTATTGCCGAGAAAACTCGGTGCTCCCTGGTTTGTTCTGACCCTCTTGCAGGCCGCAAAGCCATGAAACTTGCTGATTCAATCTCCTTCGAGCTGTTCTCTCAGAAATTTGAACACCTCGATGCAGAAATTTGAGCAGGCGATGAACTACTTCAACAGCTGTCTGATGACGATTTCGTAAAACTGTCAGTGTCGAAAAACGGTGTTACCGCAGTTCAGTGGCCCGTAGATGCCCTGAGCTTGGCCTTCTCGAGTATGAGCCTGTTTCTCTGTAACGCTGCACAGTTTGGCAGGGAACACCAATATCCGATGTAGCGGCTGTCAACAACAACTGCTACAGCACGTGCGTCATCCCCCAGTGGTACTATGGAGAATTTGAAATTTGAATTATTTATTTTTTTAAGTTTCTTATTCAAGGAATAAGCTAAAGCGAAGTTAAAGCAAATAAAAATCAAATCGAATGAATAAAAATAAACAAATTGATTTATAAATGTACACAAACTAGTAAACATGTTTGATTTATTTAATTTTTTTAACAACACTAGTGTAATGTTGTACAAAGTCCAATTTATTCTAAAAATGTTAACTATTAATCGCCAAAACAAAATAAGTGGAAAAACAGACCGAACAATATTATTTAGGTGGGCTATAAAGAAAGGGTTTTGGACAGCGGGTCGCGCTGTCTAATGACCAAATATGTTATGTTAATACCCCACTTTTATAATGTATAATACCAGCCCACCTGAAACATTTAGTAAACATTCCAAGTTTTAAAAAATAATTGTGAATTAGAATTGAAATGATTGTAGTGGAAGAAAGGAGTGTGAATATTTCACGTCAGATTTTCTTTCAATTTAATTATGACGTCTGACGTCATACCATAACTTTAAATTAATTCTTCGAAATGTTTTGGTAGAATATCGAGTTTTTTTTTTTTTTGTCAAACAGTATAATAAATAATTTATTCTAAGGAATAAATCATCGCAGTCATTCCAGGCTCCAAATTAACTTGAAATGAATCATCTTTTCTTTACATCCGCTTCTGATAATTGTTTATTCTTCTTTTTTCTTTTTTTTTTTTTACTTTACAAATGGTGACTTCAAATCCATTTGGTGGTAAAAGTCATGGATACCTGATGGAATGTCTCCCACTACGGTGGCTCTTGTTCCGTGATTTCCGGTTCTTTTTTTTTAACTTCATGCCCGACTGACATAGTTCCTCTGTTTTTTCTTCGTAGAGTTAAGTCATTTTTCTCCCCCCCCCTAAGTAACCAGTAGTAGCAGCGTATGAAGGAAAAAAAAAAGAAACAGGAGGAATGTTGGGGGCGTAAAAGAAAGACCGGAAGTTAGGTATATATATATATATTTTCTTTTCTCTTTCTCTTCTTCAGTTTAAAAAAAAAAATATACGCGGCCGCCATTTTGAAATGTTTCAATACGCAGTTTTTCAACAGTAAAATGCCCCCCCCCCCTCCATTTAAGAGTTTCTTAGTCTGCTTATTATAAAAAAACCCGTCTCCAATATTTCGTATTTTTTTTATTTATTTAAAAAAGTAAGTATAAAGACAAAGATTGCGAGAAAGAAAAGAAATTTTTGTTCCGTCACTGTTTACTTGTAAAGTTGAGGTAAACTCCAGCCAGCCAGCCAGCCAGTCCCAGAGAAAGAACCGGTGTTTGTTGTACTTATAGTGTAAAACAAAAAAAAGCAACAAAAAAAAGTAGATTCCTTTGCATCTGTTTACTTGGGTTACGTACGTCTCGCTAAAAAACTTTTAGAAGTTTGTAGCCTTTAAAAATGAGTAGTTTTTTTGGACTGAACTTCCCCCTCTTAGTCAACCCTTACTCTCTCTCTCTCTCACACACTCACACATACACACTCACTCACAAAACACAACAAACACATACAAACATACATACATGTATATATATATATATATATATATATATATACACTATAGATAACTCGTTTAGCTTATAGCGCACTCTAGTTAAACTAACATGTAGTCAAACTAGTCGAAAGTCTGTTGAAGTCAGTCAGTTAGTGTTGAACCGTTGGACTGTATGTAAGTCATCTCACCACACTGCATAGAAAAACAAACCAACAAGGCAGTCAGTCAGTCAGTCAGTTTTGATGTGTTCTAGTGTTTTATCTTGATTGGTGAAAAATATTGTGTTTTTTATTTTATTTTTGTGAATTGTGGATTTTTCATAAAATTGACGCCATGGATTTCTAAATTTGACGCAAAATTATTTTATAATTTTTTTTTTTTTATAGCGGTAAGTTAAAACTTTTTTAAAATTATTATTGTTTTTTTTTTTTTTTAAGAAGAGACCCACCTACGTAATATAACTTTGAGTGGTAACTTACCTTCATAATTTCGCATTTTAAGGACAAATATCCCAACATAAATTCTAATAAGCGACAATAACGCACTCGGGTGATATTTTTTTTAAAGAAAATTTTGAAAATGATGTGTAATAAAAACGAAAGTGCAATTAAAAAAAAAAAAAAAGTCAAGTGTTTTGATCCAAAAAAAAAAAATTCTTTTATGAAAGTAAGAATTTTTGCACAAAAGTTGCGAAGAAATTTGAAAACAAATTCCATTTCGTATAGAACCCCTCCCCCCGCACTTCAGTTTGACAAGTTTTTTTTTGTCAAATTCAGGAAATTGGAAACACATGTAATGAGTTACTTTATTTGATATTTATAATTGAACCATTCATTATATTACAAATGGCTCTCTGGGGGGTAGAGGATCTTAAAATTTTTTTACAGCTTTCCCCTAAATGATAGATGTATAGAGGAGAGGAGGCTCATAATAAACCCCAAATCTGTGGCGATCTGAAAAATCTATTTATGTATCCTCTTAGGTGTTTCAGTGTTTTTTTATTTTTGTCTGTATTTAAGTATTTAGATGTTTGTAGTATCCGTGAACAGTATTCGGGTTAGTGTGTGTGTATGCGGGTATGGTGTAGACCTGAGTTTTGGCTGTGAGTACGCTGAACCCCCAATAAGTTTGCACATGCCAGAACTACAATTTGCTGACCCAATATCTTGAGTGTTTTCAGGGTAAGCGTTCTTCATGCATTAGTTTATCCCAGGGACACTAAGATTCTTGTGAAGAACTGCTGGGCTGGAGAAATCTTCCCGCTGCGGTCTAGGCCTCCCAGAAACTCGCTAAAATAATTCCCCCCCCCCTGGTAATAATAATTTTTTAACAAATTCATGTAGGATTTTAACAAACTTATTGTCTGATTCTTAGATAACAATAAAAGAGGGGAGTAATAAATATAATCTAAAGTTACCGAAACATTGCCCAGGAATGCTAAGAAGAAAAACGGGTTAATCTATCATTATAATTTTCTATACTTTCCCCAGTTTTGTTAAATTACTCGTGCTCCCATCTTAATTAAAAACATATTTCTTAACTTAACAATAATTTACGTTTTATATTTTTTGATAGGTTAACGTCTGAAACAGAAATGTTAAACAAAATGCTGTAGTTGACGGTTACAAAACTAGGTTAATTAAATAAAGTAAGGTAATAATCTTTTCATAACTTAAAATTATTTTTTTTGTTCTCATTAACTAAATTTGGAAGGGAGTATATTTCCTTATTTACGTTCTTCTTTTACTCCTGTGGTAAAGAGGTCCTGAAAACGGAAAAAATAAGTTTTTTGTATGTTAATGTTAAAAAAATATCTGAATAACAAAACAAAAAAAATCGCCGGAAACTCAAATTTGGGGTAGGTACTACTTTTACCGCATCTGACACAAAGTTTTCGAGTAAAATCTATGAACCGGAAATGCGACTTTACTGAGCATTTTTTTCTTCTTCAGTTGTTTGCGATTTTCTTTAAACATTATATACTATCTGGACACATCCGGCAGACGGATAACTTATCCAAGCCGTATATACTTGTTTTCTTTCTTTCTTTTGTATATAAGACTAATTGTATAATAAAGTATATTATTATTATTACTACTACTATCTGGACACATAAAACTATCTAATACTTTTATTTTAATCATTTGGGAGGGGGGATTGTTTTTTTTGGGGGTTCTGGAGGAACAGTACTTTAAGCTTTCCTATAAAGTATGGTGTACCCGCTTCAGTATAATGTATGGGGTATAGAGATCTGAGTTTGGGCTGTGAGTACGCTGAACCCCAACAAGTTTGCACATGCCACAACTACAATTTGCTGGCCCAATATCTTGAGTCTTTTCAGGGAAATTTCTTTGTAAGCGTTCTTCATGTATTAGGTTTCCCCAGGGACACCCAAGATTCTTGTGAAGAATTCTGGGCTGGAGAAATCTTCCCACTGCGATCCAGACCTCCCAGAACTCGCTAAAATACCCCCCCCCCGTCATGTAGGATTTTTGACAAACTTATTGTCTGATTCTTAGATGATAACAATGAAAGAGGGAGTAATAAAAATAATCTAAAGTTACCAAAACATTGCCCAGGAATACTGAGAAGAAAAACGGGTTAATCTATCTTTATAATTTTATATACTTTCCCGGGTTTAGTTTAATTACTTGTGCTTATTACCTTTATAATATTAATATATAATACATTAGAAAGATTGATAGAAATTCCAAATTTGAAGAAATTCCGATTTTTGAGTTGAAATTTTTCTCGAAAAACTGCTAAAAACATTTCCTTTAAATTTAGAATACTGATTGTATAGATAATATAAACGTATCATTTTTATTTGTAATATTTTTTAGGTGGTTCTGAGGAATATGAAACGTTAAAATTCAGATGTATTGTGTTCCTTATTATTGGGGCCCCTATAATGTAATCATTCATTGCTAATCACCTCTTGATGTTTTGTTTTACACTCGCCCACTATCTCTCTTAGATTGTCATTAAACTTCAAAGTTTCCCAGCCAAGTAGTAAAAATGATTACATTGTACACCAAAAGAGAGCGCAAATAACATTGAACCAACCGTATATATAAACTTTGAAATTTAACACCACCAAATTCCATAGAACTACCTAAAATGAATTTTATTTTTTCGGATCTATGCAATTAGTATTCCAAATTAAACAGAACTTTGTTATAGACATTTTCGAGTAAATTTCACAAAAATAAAAAATAAAAAAAACTCAAAACCTACACTCATTAAAGTCATGCTTTCGATTATATAGTTAATATAACCCACTCATTGTACTGTGTTACTTTAGACGAAAGCTTAACGCTTATTGTTCCCCGCAACAACCACCTATTTGTGTATAAATAGTATACAAAGTTTCAAGAAAGTCACGGCAAAAAAGAAAGAAAAAGAACGTTCCGTAAAGTTGCATTGCTTGTTGATGGATTTTGCCGGAAACTATGTGCAACACCACACACAGATTATTCGCTAAAAACATTGTTTCGTATTCCGGACTGGGAGTGGGGGCCTCAAAACTTGTATTTTCTGATGAAAACCTAATTTGTTAAAATTTGACACGGTCCCAATTACTTCCTCTTTATTAAGGAAGAAGTAAGAGAAAGTTATAATATTAAATAAATGGTATATTGTAAATATATTGTACAAAATATAATAAATATCGCCATAATCTAATCGTTAATATAATAGCTGTACTATTTATTTTAATGATAAATGCTTATAAATTTGTAATTTTTTTGAAAATGCTTTTCATATAGATAAATTTTAGATTTGATTGTAAATATATTTAGTTCTGATTCTTTGGAAATGTAAACTTGTAACATGATTAATGTATTATTATCATTATTACTATTGTATTGACACAATATTGTAGATGCTTTTATCCTTTCACAAATGGGGTATCCATTTTCTAGGCTTACAAAAGGGGCAGCTTTGTTTTGTATTCTCTATTGAAATCTGGATCCAATAATATTACCATATTGAGTTTCCCGCTTTATAAATATTACATGAATGATAATTATTATAATCGTAATTAATATAAGATAGATTATGCATATTTTAATCATATCAAATTTATTTTTAAATATATTGCCTCGCTATTAAATCATCACGTTTTATTTTTTTTTTGCTTTTTTATAATGGATATAAGTAGGAGAGAGAATTAGAGATAACGGGTTTTTATATGAAATAAACTAGAATATATACATAGAATATATATAGAACAATTATATAGAAGTTAGGTAGCGATTTATATATATTGTAATGTTTTGGTGTGATGTGTGTGTATTTGTAGTAGCTGGTTGTGTAGCACGATCGGTTTCGTATTAGGGCTTGTAAGTATGTAAGTATAAAAGAGAATGAAGTATTAGTAATAATTAAGAAATCACCACTGTTTTATAAATAAATATATTATTCTTTAAGAGAAATTAAGTACTTTGAATATCACAAAAGCTTATAATAATTTCTTATAACTTAATACTGGTATAGCTCTGATGTTTCCACCTTGAATTTTAGAAGCGTCCTCCTTGAATTCTAGAACAAGTCTGTCCGAAAGAATCTTCTCTTTTGTCCGTTTAGTGCCTCCCCTGTGAGGAGAAGGGGGTAGTACAATGCCATCAAGGTTAATAAATTTTTCCAGTAACTGTTTCCATATACCTGCGTGTACCTTTTTGCAAGGTAATTGTCACATAACTTGATATTTTTGATTTATTTATGAATTAATATATTTCTAAGTTTCTTGCATCCATCACAATATAGAGAGAGAAACAGACTGGCTGAGTGAGAGAAGGTTGCTGACTGGTTGTAAACTCTTGTTAAACAACTGTCCTGTAGGGCTAGCTCGTCTATATTATATATAGAATCTGATTCAATTTTGTGTTTCTCGAATCCTATTACATTCTCATACTGCTAGTAAGAAGAGGAATTATTGCGATCGTATGAAATATTCCTGAATTGAATATTTCAATGGAAATACATGTTTTGAGGTCTCCTGAGTACGAAAAAAAAGTTCCAGCAAATGGTCGGTCTGTATATGATTCAAGGTGGTACCAACATATATGTGTGAAATAAAATATCTCAAATACGAAAAATTTGCAGAAAGCGCTCAAACTTGGTATTCCAAGCTTCAAGTATTTATTAATTAATTAATTAACATCGCAACTGACACAAACATTTCGGATAAAAAAAAATCCATCATACCGGAAGTGCGGCTTTACTGGATGTTTTTTTTCCCAGTTTATCACGATTTTTCACGAAAACGAAAAGATTTTTAAATTTTATTTTTGTTAGTTCAATGTTATTTTGGTGCAAGCTTCTGGACTACAGTATAATCACTTCAAGTACTACTAACTACTACTTGCTACAGGTGCTAGCCAATATATATAACCTCTACTACTACCTCTAAATTTATTTTACGATAACTGAAGAATAATTTCACTGATGTAAAGGAAAATTTATCAATCTTCTAATTATTGTATTAATTACAGTCTAGTAAAAGGTCGTGTTTTGTGTTTTAGACATTTCATATATACATACGATATTTAACATTTTTGACCATTGTAAGTTGGCCATACTGTACAGATTGAATTTATTACAGTTTCATGGAACTTCCTGTATTATATTATATATTTTTATTAAATATGAATATTTTTGAACCTACTAGAAACCTATGCCATATTGTTCCATCGAGATATTGTGAAGTTTACTAGAAACTAATATTTAAATAAATAAATATAGATTACATCTACGTACTTAGAATATATATAATATTATACATGTACTTACGCGTGTATATACATGGTGTGTGATGTGTGCTTTTACTACAGAGGTCATTCCCAAAAAAAAAGTCAAAGCTGTGTGTGTAAAGGATTTTACATTGGATACTGTCAACTAACATTTTCTCCTTCATAAGAGAGCTAGAGATGGAGAAATCTGTTTTACTAACATTTTCTGTCTGTCTGTCTGTCTCTCTCTTCATAATACAGTTCAGTGCTACCAAACACACACTTATTATAAACAACTTTAGAAACAAATGACAGTGACAGTTGTATCCTCTTTTGTCTCCCGGTTCGGTATTTTTTCATTTCTCTACACTCTTCTATTTATATATATATATATTTTTCACTTATTTATTATTTTATTTATTGTATTCTTATTGTTGACATATATCTATATAAAATCTTTTATTCCTTTCGTCAGTTATGACAGCCTGCTTTTTACTTTCTCTAAATCCTAGTAAGAGGAAAGTAGTATTGCGATCGTGCGACATATTTTGAGGTCCCCTGAGTACGAAAACAATATTTTTAGCGAATGGTGTGTATGTTTTTGCTAGAATATATAAAAAAACGAAAAGTCGCAAGAAGCTCAAACTTGCTATTATCGCATCAGACATGAACATTTCGGGGCAAAATCCATCAACCGAAGTGCGACTTTACTGAAGTGCTTTTTTTTTTCAGTTTTTCATGATTTTCTCGAAAACGGCTCCAACGATTTTTTATACTACACACACGTAAATATCTGTCACTTTTATTTGATACATTTTCTTGGGAAACTTTATTTTTGGGGGTTTTGGGGAAACAGTAACGGTTATGCTTTCCTCCAAAGTATCACTTCATATAATATATAGTTTTTGCAACCTATATAATATTAATAAACATTACAAGGATTGATGGAATTCCCAATTTGTACAAGCTATTTTAGCGGAAGTGCAGTTTTAAAGAATACGATTTCTGAGTATTTTTGAATTTTCTCGTAAACTGTTATAACGATTATTTTTTTTAAAGCTTGAAATGCTTGTTGCATAGATAGATAGAACCGTATCACTTTTTTTTTTCTTCATTTAAATTTTGCACAAGCTTTTTATTGGTTTTGATATACAGAGCTCCATATAATGTCGCTCAAGTATACAAGTAAAATTCCCACCACAATTTTTATGGCCAGCCCATAATATTTAAACATTTTAACTTAAAAGTTTTAAAGAAAATTTCTTGATAAAATACGTAGTTATTAGTTATTGTAAGAGAATGTCGTGTGAGCTTTTCATACCAGATTTTTTTTTTAAAAAATCTCCTTTATTTAATACTGTCAAACCGTCTAATGAAAATATAAAACTGCGTTTTCCAAGAAAAAAAAGAAATTTACGTTTTAAAAAAATATCTTTTACTTTGATGTAGTCTTTAAGTTTTCCTTCGCTCTTATTTATTTTTCTAAATAAATAATACCTATTACGATTTTTTATATATATATATTACCTCATACTGAGTTTATTAAAAATTTATTATTAAATATAGGGCAGTGAATAAGAACATTTTATTAAGAAATAAATTTAGAAAAATAAGCTTACACACCTGATTTTATAAAACTGTTTTATTTCAGTTTTTTTTTTAAATAAACAACCCGATTTTATTTATTTTTCAAACTTACTACCGAGTTTATTAAAAATTTATCATTAGATTTATATAGAAAATTGGATTAAACATTTCATTAAAAAAAAATAAATTTAATTATCAGCTTCTCTTTTAGGATGACAATTTTAACGTACACCACACCCCGCTTTGGCTTGGAAAGTATGCCAGATAGAAAGAAAAAAATCCTACCTAATTTTTTGAAGGATTACAAATATGTGATCAATTATTTTTTTTAAGCTGCAGAAATAAGAGATTTCGAAACGCAACTTTCTTATTTCAAATTGGATACATATTAGTTTTTATTTTAACGAATCTATAAATTAGATTCGAACTAAAGTTCAAAACTAAACACGTAGATTTGAATTAAAAATTCGACCACACTCAAATACACACATTAAATCACATTTTATTTATTTACAACTTATTTATAACCATGTATTTACAATTATGTATTTACTTATTTACAATTTACAACTAATTTATTTATTTACACATTTTATTTATTTACACATTTTATTTATTTACAACCAATCATAATGTTAGCTACTTTTTTTCTTTTTTTTTTTAATGAAAAATAGTTACTGAACGAAAAAAATCCGGTAGAATTTTCGCTGACTTATTCAATTTTGAATCTACAATAGAAATTCACTGCCTTCTCTGGTTGCAAATAATCCACATTGTTTTTGAATTTATATTCAGGGTAGGTAGCATTATTAGAATTCATTAGAATTGACAGGATGACGTTTATAATTGACTCTAAAGTGTCCATTTTTAGAATATTCTATTCATTTAGAATATTATAATATGTTCAATATTGTTAAATGAGAATTAAGTTTATTGTTAAAATTCGGAGATTGAGGAAAATGAGGAATTTCCTAAACAGATTTTTCATTAAATTTCCCCGATCGACACCATGTGTTTTTTTTTTACATTCGTAACGCTACATTCTAAGTCACAATCGTTCTATAGTTTTTTGCCAACTATATAATATTAAAGTGCCACTTCAGCACAATGTATGGTTTCTTTTACTACCTATATGATATTTTTTCTCCCACACGTAGTCATGTCAAATTTATAAAATTGAGGTTTCACCGGAAATAGATGTTTTGAGGCTCCCAAGGACGAAAAAATTGCTTATAAAAAAGAAAAGTCAAGTGGAAGCTCAAACTTAGTATTCTATTTAGGCACTACCACTGCATTAAGACACGAAGGTTTCCGGCAAAATTTATTAACCAGAAGTGCGATTTTTACAGAATGTTTTTTTTCACTTCCGGTTTTTAGCGATTTACTTTAAACTTCGTATACTAATCTACGTATATAAATGCCTAACCATTTTCAACTTCAAACATTTCTTCAAGGAAACGTTGATTTTTAAGAAGTTTTGGGGGAAGAGTATAGTTTTTAGTTTACCCCTTCAGTATAATATATGTTTCCGACACACTTATAATATTAATACACATTAGAAGCATTGCTACAATTTTAAATTTGAAGAAAATCAGTTAACCGGAAGTGCGACTTCACAGGGTTTGAGTTTTTTGGGGGGAAATTTTCTCGAAAACGGCAGGGATTTCCTTTAAACTTGAAATGCTAATTGTACAGATATAAACCTATCAATTTTATATGAAAGATTTTTCTAGGAAAATTCATTTCAGGTTGTGTTCTGAGGGGCCGACCCCGTAATGTCAGTTATGTTGAAATTTAAACTGCTGCTACCAACCAGCTTTATTTAGATCAGTCTTATTGACACACACAGGCCCCCTACTACCTGTTTTATGACAAGCCCAAGTAAATGTTTGTAAATATTGTGATATTTTAATGATCATTTGTTAATTAAATTGTATTAATTAGAGTAAGAGAAAAGTCGTGTGCGTGTTTCATTTTAGATCCTGCGATTTTGCGGTTTTCAGATATTCTGTGTTCACACATTTGATAAACTCAGTTTCGAAAATTTGACAAGATCGCAATACTACCTCTTAGCGCGAGTAAGAGGAAATTAAAAAGAAAAAAAAAAACTCCCGCATCATGATACGTATGGTGCCGCCACTAATTGGACGTAGCGCACCCAGATTTGAACTAAAGTTCGTCCACACTCACGTACACACATTCAATCACATTTTATTTATTCATTTATTTATTTATTATTAGTTTATTTATACAGATATTTTGTATAGAAAATTAATTTCTTGGTACAAACATTGGACACCCAGTGGGGTATACCACAATCAATCTTTTCAATGGCAGTGATTTTAGTTTTCTAGCAAATTTCGCTTTACATTTTAGACAGATAACAAGAGAGGCAAGAGAGAAATCTTAATGTGAATTTGACTATTATCATGGCAGCTAGACAGTGCATCATCCATCAACTCCCCCACTTTACTGAAGTAACAGTTTAGAGATAAGGCTATAAACGATGCAGTTCGCTCCAAATTCCCTCTTAAAATTGCAAGTTAGAGCGGATAATAATATTAAAATAAATACCACGACCTTAAATCTTGGCGTTAATTATTTGCATTTGGTTTCTGTTCTGAAGAAGGACAAGCTAAAAGCTTCAAATTTTTCTATTTTAAGATAAAAATGATGTAGAGTGTTGATTGTGTGGTAAAAGTAGAATAAATAAATAAATAAATCTTTAGAACTTGCGATAAATACAGATCTGTAAATAAATGCCATATATTAGAGATTCAATAAGTTGAATTCCAAGCGATAGTCATATATTTAATTAATGGAGTAGGTTGAGGAAAGATTCGAATGAAAGATAATCTAAATACCGAAAGGCGACGCTGTGTAGCAAAAAATTGGATATTTCACGACAAAATGAAACGCGCCCTCCATTACCTAGAGTAATTGCTGAGAGAACTTTCTTCCTGACCTTGAAGATTGTAGGGCTTGTGGTTGAAGTTTAGCAATTCTCCCTTTCAACTTAATTACCCAACATACATTAGCAATACAATTATGAGTTTCACCTCTACTAGTTAGATGTGCCACACCTAACCTCATGATTAACTACCTAATATGTTGTATACCGACGGAATGCTTGCGCCCTTTCACATTTCGCTTCAATACAGAACTTTCCTTTGGTCGTGTAATGATGGATTGAAACTTTAAACAAACGGTGATTTGAAATTTTACGCCACAAAATACCGCAGAACTAATCTGAAATAAGTTTTTTCTTCAAAAAATCTTAAAAGATTGAAGATTTTAAAATAATATTATTATTTAAAAACAATGGTTTTAGAATTTTATCTATGTCGTCAGCATTCAATGTTTAAAGATAATCGTTGTAGTGTTTTCGAGAAAAATTCCAAAAAATACGTCCTAACGCGTCCTAGGTCTAGTGCCTAGCGCACTCGCCTTGTGTGCGAAATTCAGGGTTCGAATCCCGTGAGGGTGAAGTCGATGTTGACCCATCATCGTGATGAAAAGTGGCAAGCTACAGTTAATAGCGCCCTAGTTAGCGAAGGCCGGAATTAAACGGCTTGGGAACTGCCTATCACACGTCCCCCTATTTTTATTTATTTATTTATTTTACATCTATACAATACACACCGGTACATGATAAATGGAGAGTGGTTTGACATACAAACTATTAACATGCAGTAATTAGCAGAAAAACAAATGGAAAAAAAAAACAAAAAACAAAATGAATGAACAGTAAAATAAAAATTAATAAAATAAACAACCTTAATTTGACAATATCAATAAAAACAAAAGCCAAATAAGACAAATATAAATTAAAAATTAAAAGGTATCCATTAAAAATATCTAAAATAAACTTTCTCAATTTTAAACTGTTAATTATAAATTTATATATATCAAATAAATGATTCTTATTTTTTATAGAGAAAATAACTTGTTGCAGTTAATGGGTAATATTTGCATAAATATCTCTCTCTATACAAAGAAAATGCAGGACATTCAATAAACATGTGAGCCAAGGTTTCCTGACTATAGTTACAGAGAGCACAAGTTGGGCTCCAAGTTTATATCATACTTAACACACACAATTAACCTTTTTTAGGATGACATTCTTACTTGACTCACAACCCTATCTAGTGGTGGTACACTATATGATAAATAGCCCTGACTTCCATGCTTGTTAACGAGCATAAAGTACTTAGTACTACAGGAAGACTTGGCAATCGTCTCGAGGTCCAAACGGATCAACTTATCTCTTAAACAATTCAGAATTGCGTTTTTTTTTTCTTTTTCAATCAATCCAGCATCTTGCTCTATCCACAGCCAGCTAAATCCGAGGTCTGCAAAGTACTCCTTCATTTGCACACCTTGGCCCTTCATGGGCTGTTGCGTAATAGGTTTTTTTCTTTTCAAAAAATATAGTAACTTAATCTATAAAATCGCACTTTCCGGTTATACGATTTTCTTCCAATTTGGAATTCTAGCACTATTTCTAATGAGTATTAATATAGTACCATACACTGTACTGAAGTTTTACTTAAAGTATAACGCCACTTTTCTCTCAGAAAGCTCAAAGAAATAAATTTTTCCTTGAAAATGTTTCAAAATAAAATTGATTGGCATTTTGGAACCTAGTTAGTGTGTACGAAGAAGCTTAAAGAAAATCTTTAGAGCCTTTTTCGAGAAAATCGCGAAAAACTGAAAAAAGAGAAATTAAGTAAAGTTGCACTTCCGCTTGATGAATTTTATTTCGTTTTTGAGATATTTTGTATATCACACACGTGTTTGGGATACTACATGAATGTGGTTACTTTGCTAGTCCAGAAGATAGCGCTTAGATTAAACCTCAGTAACATTTGAAATCTAAACTTCACAGATTCTACAGAATCCTCTTAAAAAATTGGTCCAAGAAAACGTTTCAAATAAGGGTGAGATAGGTTTTATGCAGATATACTTGGCATTGATAGTTTTGAAGTATCATTTTTGGGAAAAATCATTCAGGTTGCACTTCCGGTAGGTGGATTTCACTTCCGGAAGTTTCACTGTCGTCAGATACACTGTCGGTACTTACCGGAGTAATCACGTATGAGCTTTCCCGCGATATTTTGTTCCATACACTTACACACACATACATACAATACAGAATATTCGCAGCAAGTATCTTCTTTCTTGTTTTTTTTTCGTATTGACAGAACACCAATTTCAAAAAGTTTAATACGATCGAAATACTTCATCTTACCAGGAGTAAGAGTAAATAAAAAAAAGAGAAATGAGACAAAAAAAAAAAACATTCTTGCTTATTCTTAGATGACGATAATCTTGAATGTTCTTGGCGTAGGTAAACTTTCACATGTTTTAAGCAAGGACATGCAAATAACACATGTTCGTATATATATATATATATATATATATATATATGAACGCATATATTAAAATCAATAATGTCATACATTGTCCTAAATAATATGAGGATATTTAAAGGGAATACGTAGTACAACGGGGTTATATACGATGAATATATGAGCTGAACATCTATATACAAGGACATATATATACTCCTCACATGTTCATATTGTACATTGTGTGTATGTATGTATGTATATATCATATTAGGTAAATCAAGTACTACAACAATGCTCATATATAGTGAACATTTATGTAGTAGACTGTATCCGGGTGGGGCACTATTCCTGTTTATTACAAGCACCAATATAATGATAACCTGTCGGGACAGTACATTCCAACTAAACTAAATTCTACGTCCATCTTGTGAATGTCACTTTATACACCAATTGATAACCGCTAATTGTTCAATAAATACGTAACTATAGTTTTGAACTATAGTTTCTCCGCCTATGTACGTACGTGTGCTTGCTAGTCTGTTACATATCTGTTTCTCTCTCTCACTCTCTCTCTCTCTCTCTCTCTGTTACGTATTTAGTGAATTCTATATATATTTCCTAATTTTTTATTATATATTCTATATTAATCTATCCAAATATTATTTAGATCGTTTGAAATTTTTAAAAATTTTTAGTTTTTATCGGAAATATATGTTTTGAGTGCGGAAAAAAAAATATAAAATTATTCAAAATACGAAAAAAATCGCTGAAAACTGAAAACTTTGTAAACCCTTACTTCCGTAATACCTCTCACTTTTATTTAAAATATTCTAACGGGAAAATTGATTTTTTGAGGGCGGGGGGAAGATTCTGGGAAGAACAGAACTGCGTTTTAATCTTCCCTGTAAATGTACGACTTGATTACAATGTATGGTTCTGGCACCTCTATAAGACAAAAATATACATTAAAAAAATTGCTAGAATTTATAAATTTGAAGAAAATCACCTAACCGGAATTGCGATTTTACAAGAACAGGTTTTTTGAGTTTTTTTTTTTTTTTTTTTTTTTTTTTTTTTTTTTTTTGAATCTGACATGTTAAAATTCTAATTCGTCAATATTATTCTCTGCCAGCCTCTCTGTTAGTAGGTTGGCACTTGACTCCCCCACCACCGCCACCTGTATAATTGTGTTGGGATATATAAGCAAAAATTTGGAATTTAAATACAATTTTGAAACTGTATAAGAGAATGTCGAGTCGGTGTTACGTATCAGATTTTTTTTTTCTCTCTTAGTTATTAAAAACTGGATAATCTTTTTTGCTCCATCTAGTTTTAATTACGTAAATTAAACTATTCAAATGTATGAGGAGAAACTGCCCACAATTCATAAAAGTTTTTCAAAATCTCTGTTTTTGTTTGACTATCATTCCAAAAATTGGTATAATCAAGAAATATAAAAAAAAATCTTTTGAAATACGCTCAGCTGACTTTCTCTAATCGTAACTTGAGAAGAAGAAACATGACATCGTCTATTATTAGTATTCCAACTTTGAAGAAAATTGGTTAAAAAAAAGAAAAAGAAACCAATCAAAGAATAAGTTTCCAAGTTTGTTGTAATTTTGAAATGTGATTTCTTTGTGATTTTCTTTAAACTTTAGAAATACACTGGAAAAATGGATTTTATCTAGATTCCTGGGAAATCAGTTGTTATAGATTTAACTTTAAACTGCCTTAACAAGTTTTGCTGGAGTTTGTCAGTGGCGGTGGTGCTTGCTGAATTATGAGAAAAATCTTGTTTTTTTTCCGAAAAACAGTTTATAAGTTTTGATTTTTTTTTTTCACAGTTTTCCTGAAACGGATTTATCGTAACAAAGTTTATAACGTGCAAATTGATATTAAAAGTTTTATTAATTCAATGATTCATCGTAAAAAGACTTCTTGTAGCTGATAAATTTGAAAAAATAAAAGACAAACTTTATAGGGTGTGAAGAATATAAAATATATGTATATATATCTGGTGTGAATCACACTCACACGACTATGTCTTACTTACAATAATGCTATATAATAAATAGGATCATATTCATTAAAATTATGATCTTTACTAACGTACTATAAAAGAGTTTGCCATAAAAAAGATAGCCAATAGATTATTATATGTGTAACTAAATGTATCTTATATATTTCGTAAATCCGCTAGATTGTAGCAGGCGGTTTAAATTTTAACCGAATTTAACCAGAACCCCCGGGAAAACTTTTCAATACAAAAAAAAAATCTGATATGAAACACTCACACAACTTTTTCTTACTCCAGTTCTCAAAATTATAATTGACAAATTTTATATAGTTTATGTACCAAATTTAATGAAATTCGACGAAAACTGAAAAAAACTGTTCAGTAAAAGCGGACTTCCGGTTTTTTCTAATTTCATTGAAACTCAAAATTTTGGTCATCTATTTATTTCTAATTAATTTTTTTTTTCGGATGATAGAATTGTATAATCAACTATGATAGCACTTTAGAGAATAACATAACCCCACTCCCTCCCAAAACTGCCCTTAAATGAATTTTCCCAGAGAAATGTTTCCCAGTGAAAAGTTGTAGCTTTTTGTATGTTTAGTTTAGATAAGAAGTTTCAAGAAAATCGGCGGAGCCATTTTTGAGAAAATTGCGAAAAAGTGGAAAAAATAATTTAATAAAGTGATAAAGTAAACGCACTTCTGGTTATCCAATTTTTTTCAAACTCTGACTTTCAACAACATATTCAATTCTAATTAACATTATTTAGGTGATAGAATTTGTTTTTGATAACTCAAATATCAATTTAGATGAAAAACCTAACCCCACCCCCTCCCAAAACTGCCCTTAAATGAATTTTTCCAGTGAAATGTTTAAAATAAAAGTTGTATGTAGCTCGTTGTATGTGTAGTTGATATATTAAGTTTGAAGAAAATCGATGAAGCCATTTTCGAGAAAAACACAAAAAAGTAAAAAAAAAAAAACAACTAGTAAAGTGGTACTTCCGGTTGAGGAATTTTGACAGATAAAGTACAATCATATCCCATGCTGATACCTAAACGGAATATCAAGTTTCAACTTTCTACGCTTTTTCGTTTTTGAGTTATTCTGTTCACATACACACACACACACACACACACAGACCATTTGCTAAAAACCACTATTTTAGACTCAGGGAACCTCAAAACGGATATTTCCGGTGAAAACTCGATATCGAAAATTTGACACGATTATAATACTTCTTCTTACCCAGGAGTAAGAGAAAGTATCTGATTGCATCTGTGTAGTGAGTGTAATTTCAAATTCAAAGAAAATTTTTTCGTTGGTGTATTCGAGAAAATCTCCCCCCTCCCCCAAGCTCTAAAACCTATTCTGCAAAATCGCACTATAGCTTAACTGACTTTCTTCAAATTTGGAATTGCTATTAATGCTTCTTATGCACATTAATATTACGTAGATGGTAGAAACTAGGTTTGTGCAGAGGTACTTTAGAGGAAAGTATATAACGGAGGTATCCTCCCAGAACACCTCAAAAAAAAAAAATAATATTCTGGGGAAATGTTTCAAACCAAAGTGATAGATAGTGATGTATGTAAATAGTACAATACGAAGTTTAAAAATAGAATACTTGAAGACGTTTATGAGAGAATCGCGAGAAACTAATCGATTTTATTTAAAACCTTCGTATCCAGATGCCGGCCGTGCTCTAATTTAAACGGAATACCAAATTTGAGCTTGCTGCGAATGTTCTTTTTTGAGATAATTTGTTAAAACATACACTCACATTTTCTAAAAACCACTTTTTTGGACTCAGGGTTCCTCGCAACGTGTATTTCCGGTGAAAACTCGATGTTCAAAATTTGAAACGATTACAATACTACCTCTAACTAGGTGTAAGAGAAAGTAAAAAGCTGATAAAATCAGCATGTATTTGCAGCTGGAAAAGTGGGGAAATAGTTTAGAAGGGAGAAAAGAGATGGAAATGTATTCGGATTTGCTTTTTGTGCCAGTAACATTTTATTGTTTGTTCTGTTTGAGACACGCGCGCGCGCGCGCACACACACACACACACACACACACACCACACTAGAGAGACAGAGAGAGAGAGAGAGAGAGAGAGAGAGAGAGAGAGAGAGTCTCGGGTATATTGAAGAAGTTTTCTGTTTTTATTTTTGATGTATCATTATAGGAGATGTCGTCTATGTTTTTGTTGTATGTCAGTATATCTGTCAGTGCATTTCACATTGTTTGGAAAATGAGAGACCTGATAGTTAAAAATACACATACAGACAAACACACTGTGTCGGCTGAGGGTTTTTTTTATTATTATTATTGGACACTCGGTTGCAATTCAGAGAACTCAGCCAGAGAGCAATGGGATTTGGACACCCACCAACCGTCACCCCGCTCGAAATTGTTGTAGGGGTAGTTTTTGTTTTTTATGTAATCAACACTAACTAAACTCCCCTCTGGTGGTGTATGTTACAGTTAACAAAATATTTTCTCTCTCTCTCCCACTCATTTTGTATTTATATATATATTTTTTTTATTTATTTGAATACATTCCCCTAAAAAATTTTAAATTGATTATTTTGATTAAAAAACAAGTCATTTTTAATTAAATCAGAAAACAAAACGACAGGAAGATAATATGTACAATATACAAGTAACATTTAACATTTTAGACATGCTTAATATGTAATTTAGCAATCAGCTGTTAATTAAAACATATGATGTTGTATTCAATTATAATCAAGGATTCGTTTATTGTACTTTAACTGATTATTGTTTCATTTATGTAAACAAATTACGTATTTTTTCTTTTTGTTATTTATTAATTGATTTTTTCCATTTTAATATATATTATAGATATTTTAAAAACAGAAAAAAAAACTAACAAAAAAATTGTCTGAATAGGAAATCTCTTACTACTAACAAAAAGTAAGACGAAATATTGCAATCTTGCCAGATTTTCGAAATTGATTTTCCAGCGGAAAAACATGTTTTGTGGTTTTGAGTGGTTTCTAGATTATGGTCTCTGTATGTGTGTGTGGGTGTATGGATGTGTTTGAAAGGAATATCTCAAAAACGAAAAGTTGCAGGAAGCCCAAAACTTAGTATTCGGTAATACGATCCCATCAGACACGAAGATTTTGGGTAGAACCCATCAACCGGAAGTGCCACGTTTGTGACTCAATAGTATTTTTCAGCTTTTTGTGTTTCAGTGCACTAATAAGAATTGTGTGAAGAAAATTTACCATTTCGCAGTAAGAGAAGGTCGTGTGATGTTTCATACCAGATTTTTATTAATTTTTACTTTCTCTCACTCCTGGTAAGAGGAAGTATTGTAATCGTGTCAAATTTTCGATATCGAGTTTTCACCGGAAATATCCGTTTTGAGGTCCTCTGAGTCCAAAAAAGTGGTTTTTAGCAAATGGCTTGTGCATGTGTGTGTGTGTGTGTGAGTTGTGTATGTATGTATGTATGTATGTATGTGAACAGCATAGCTCATAAACGAAAAACCGTAGAATGTTGAAATTTGATATTCTGTTTAGGTATCACCATGGCATCTGACATTCGGTCAACTGTCAAAATTCCACCACCGGAAGTACCACTTGTTTTTTTTTTTTATTTTTCTGCGTTTTTCTCAAAAATGGCTCCGACGATTTTCTTGAAACTTGATAATATCAACTTTGTACACATACAAAATGCTAAAATTTTTATTTCAAACTTTTCTCTGGGAAAATCCATTTAAGGGCAGTTATGGGGGAGGGGGTGGGGTTAGGTTTTTCATCAAAATTGCTATCAGTTTATTAAACAATTCTATCATCTAAATAATATTAATTAGAATTAAATATATTGTTGAAATTCCGAGTTGAAAAAAATGGTTAACCGGAAGTGCGTTTGTTTTAACACTTTACTAAATGATTTTTTCACTTTTTCGCTATTTTCTCAAAAATGGCTCCGACGATTTTCTTGAAGCTTCTAATATAAACTAAACATACAACTATCTACAACTTTTATTTAAAACATTTCTCTAGAAAATTCATTTAAGTGCACTTTTAGGGGAGGGGTGGGGTTACAGCTTCCTCTAAAGTGGTATCATAATTGATCATACAATTCTATCATCCAAACAAAATTAATTAAAAATAAATAGATGGCCAAAATTCCGAGTTTCAAGGAAATTAGGAAACCGGAAGTGCGCTTTTACAGAATAGTTTTTCAGTTTTCGACGAATTTCATTAAATTTGGTGCACAAACTATAATATTTTCAATTATAATTTTGGGAATTGGAGTAAGAGAAAGTTGTTTGAGTGTTTCACACCAGATTTTTTTTTTGCATTGAATACATAATTAATCAAAATTAGACTTTTCAAAAAACATTTGCTTATGCTGAATATTACAATATAGACTGCCTGACTATCGGTTGGGACCACCTACACTCGTAGACTAATAATACGTTGAATTTATTTTTGATATCCCGACATTTAATAGTGGCGTAAATAAAAAATGCCAGTTTTTCAGTAAAAAAAAAAACAAAACAATTTTTTATTACGTTTTATGCATTTTTATCTCCCTCTTATTCCTGGTAAGAGGAAGTATTTACCTGGTCTTTTGAATCTTACGAAGTTTTCTCGAATACGGCTACAACGATTTTCCTTAAACTTGCGATGCGCACTGCGCAGATCAGAATGTAGGAGTTTTTATATTAATCATTCTTCCATAAATACATTGATTTGTGTTGCCTTTCAGTTACGTTTAAATTTTAACTGGCGCTACTTGGTCTTGAGACAGATGGTGCCTACATTCTCGGATATATATATATATATATATATGTGTGTGTGTATGTATAAACCCTACCACGTTTTTTTTATGGCCTAAAAGTTTCGAAACATTGGAGTTTTAATTTGTTTAATGAAACTGTATTAATTGGAGTAAGCGAATATCGTCCGAAATATACGAGTCACACCAGATTTTTTTTGTTTTTGTTTTGTATTCTGATCTTTGTAGACTGATAAAAATAGGTCATACTGATGAGTATCAGGAAACAATCTCTTTTTAATTTTTTTTTATAACTATTAATTAATTTCTTTAATTTTTCTTTAACGATATTTTAAAACTTGTAAATGATTTATCCTTTAGTTCGATTGTAATAGAATTTTTTTTTTAGGAACTTCAAGTCCATATTAGGTATACATATAATTGGTTTAAGAGAAATGCAAAAATAATTACGTCGTTCTCAGACTAGATGTAGCTAAATAATTAGGGTTATTTACTAATGGTCCTTGTCTAGGGAGTGTAACTAATATAAATTTAGTCTCAATTGGTAAAGAAATCATTTTTATATTTAGTTTTTTATTTTAAATGGATAGTAGTGAATGTGTGTGCGTTTTTTTTCTTATAGTCACGTGTTTGTGTGTGTGTGTCTGTCTGAGCTAAAAGTTATACTGGGGGCCCGCCTTCTTCATATATATTGAAGATCATTAAGACCTTCTTCAGCCTCACCTACCCCCCTCGGGCTTCTATGACCTCTCTGCCAATCCATTAGGGTTGTTGGAGACAGAGGCGCCCCCCCCCCGAAATTCATGGTTTTATGAACAAACTGGGGGCCACTGCCCGCTTTAGAACTCGCTAAGCGCCTCTCTGTGGCGTCATTTTTCCTCTTTCAAGGACGTGACAGCCCCAAAAAGTCGTCCGAGAACGTTAGGAGTGTGGGTGGGTAGCGGGGGCGGGGGCATTGCGAGGCGAGGAGATACACACATACACACACACACACACACACAGAGTTAATTCCCGCGCCATTAAGTCAGCACAGGCCTGGCGGTCCCTTCTCACTCTCTGTACGGTGAGTGATGACTGCGCGAGAAAAAGTAGACCCCGATCAATCACTTCCCTCAACTAGTTGTAATTCCCTGTTATTGGGTGTCCCCCCACCCCACCCAGTTGAAAAGCCCTATTCACACCGACACAAACACTCTTCTCAGCTGTATTAGTGGCTATTTTTAAAGTCCATATACAATAGCCCATAGCCCTAATGGGGGCCCCGCTTATAAACTTATAAAGAGAGGGGTTTGCCTTTAAAAAAATCCTCTTTGTTTTGTTATTGTGAAAGGAAGTTACTATGATCATATCAGATTTTTCGAAATTGAGTATCCTGTGTGCGAAACAAATGTTTTTTTTTTCAAAAGATCAGTATTAGTGTGAGTGTGTGTTTCTCTAGGAAACAATATTTATAAACAACAAAACCTCTTGGAGATCTCAAAGTTGGTATTTCGTTTAGAGATAATCAGTGAGCAAGGGTTTCGTGAAAAATCCAGCAACCGGAAGTCTGCAACTTTTACAGCATAAATTTTCCAGTTTTTTTTTTGTATTTTCTTGAAAACGAATTGGTATAATGATTTCTTTTTTAAACATGCACTGCTAACAATAAAGATATAAACCCTTTTATGAGGATTTGAAGTTTACTGCCACTCTCTTGTTAATTATAATGTTACCACGTCTACTGTCTTTTGGATTGATATTTGTTCTCTAAATCTCTATAAAAAAAAAAAATTAATATGATCGCAATACTTTCTCTTTTCGGCAGAAAGAGAAAGAAAGTAAAAGAAAGTCGTGTGATAATGTTTCACGCAAGCGCACGCGAGATAGAGAGGTGTCGTGAGAGAATGAACAATGAAATTCAAAAACCAACCATCAACTTGTGAAAATTGCCCTGCCATCGGCATTAAAATGTCACCATTCTCAAAATGCTAAAGAGTGGGACAACAAAAAACATTCTCTTGGGAAATCAACGAAAACTACACACACTTGGCCCATTCGCCAAGGAAACTGTTCACTTTGAATGCTCAAGCCTTATTATTTATGAAAAGTATACCTGAGCTTTTTTTTCTCACCCCTACTTTCTTCTTATTTGTTAAAAGTAGGTACTATAGACCTTAGTGTGTTTATTTATACCAGTGGTACTTTGTATGAAAACTTTAAAAATTTTCTGTGGACTTTTTTGTTTTGTTTTTTTTGTGCTATAAAACCGTTTAAACGCCATATTTGATTTGCATAAGTAATGACATGAACCTAAAACCATTTTAAAACAAACAAAGTATGTGCTAACTATTTTCATTCATAAAACTTTGTATAAGAATTATTGCTAATGAATGAATGAATTGCTTACGTCAAAAAGAATTACGACTAATCATAGCCCCGGTAATATTGACAGTCCTTTTTTGGGGTAACTATGGCTGCATTAGTTTAGCAACAAATGAAGCTAATGGTTTCGAAGTTTCCACGTACCTATTGTTCTATGGATAAAGGAGAATATAGAATAGAATGCCCGTTTCTCGTAATTAGCCACAGAGGGTGATTGTGTTTAAAATAAAATTCTACATTATTATTTAGTAATTATAATTGTAATTAATATAAATTTTTTTTTTTCATATTTGTTATTGTGAGCACTACTTTCTCTTATTCTCCTGCAATCGTGTCATATTTTCAAAATAGAGTTATCACCGGAAATACACATTTTAAGGTCTTCTGAGCATAAAAAAAAATGCTTTTAACGAATGGTCTTATTTGTGTATGCGAGTGTGAAAACATGAAAAATCTTTGTGGAATATCAATCTGACACGAAGGTTTCTGGCAAAAATCCTTCAACCGAAAAGGGCGACTTTATTGCATGTTTTTTTTTTCTTTTTTACTAGTTTTTCGCGATTACTCCGAAACGGCTATAACCATTTTTTTTTTTGAGGGGTTTCTGAACGAACAATAGCGTTATGCTTTTCTATAAAATACTATATCAGTACAGTGTGTGATTTTATAACCATAATACACATTAGTAGCTAGATTTCCAAATTTGTAATAAATCGGTTAATCGGATAAGTTTTTTTTGTTTTTAATTTTCTCGATAACGACTCTGTTATTATTATTATTATTATTATTATTATTCAGAGACATTTTCCGTGGTAGCCTGCTTCATTTTGTGGTCATCGACCGGTTTTGGGCGTTCGCCCATCTTCAGGATGCGCCCATTTTCAGTTACACACTCAAGAGTGTGTAAACTGAATTTGCTCTGTGCAAGTCTGTGTTGTCACACTGTCTAAAAACGCATCTTGAAGATGGGCGAATGCCCGAAACCGGTTGATGATCACAAAATGAAGCAGGCTATCACGGAAAATGTTTCTGATGCTTTCCAGCTCTGTGGAACCAACCACCACAACTATTATTATTATTATTCAAAAGTGGGTTGGGCAATCAAATACTGCGCTATACCAAAGCCTCTATGCATCCTAAAGAAGAATGAAAGAACTACTGGCTCCTTAATAAGAGTACAGACCCAGGTTTTACCTACCTAAGATTCATCATAGTCCGAACAAATCGAACCAGAGCCGTAAATGGAAACAGCCTAAGCTTCTCCACCGACAACCTGTTCTGACAAAAGGTCCCTGAACTTAAATTCCTCACAACCCAAAAACAATCTCTCTTGTGATGTTTTTGAGTGTTCCTTCCTGCAAAAGTCACACAAAACCTACAAAAGGGAGTCCTGGCTTGAGACCCATTACGTAGAAGTGTGTACTTAAATCATAATGCCTAGTAAGGAATCCAACCAGATGTCTGAGAGACATCCTGTGAAAGACAGCCACATTTCACTAATAGCGGACCCTTCCCTTCTCACCAATGAACATCATAAGACTGCCCACAAACCCACTGTGCTCATCCATAGGGATGAAAGTTGTGAAGCTATCCCATGGCTGGAAGTTTGACAGACATGTGCCTAAAAGACAAAAAACCAATAGTGGGCTCGTGGGGCCAATGAAATGGAGAGAGGCGCCTAATTTGGCAAACCTAATCCACATCTTCATTTCCCCATGATTCCCTAATGAGGTAACAAGGTTTCCTTTGAAAGTGGATATCTCTTCCCAGTCTTTTGGAACATTTCAGTACTAACTTAGAGGCGCCTTCAACGCAGCCTGGCTGTCCGAGCAGATAGAAACCCCTTTGAGAAAACGACTCGTAACAATTTCCTTTATACATGAAATGCTGACTGCACTGATGATAACGAACACTTTTAGTAATATTTTTCCACAAAAAAAAAAAAAACAAAAATTGATTTTAATTAATTCTACGAAGTTTTAATGCCGTTAAATTTCAAATGTTGTATACAAGGGTTTCAAATAATGAAATTGAAGTAATTTTCCTGTTTTGTTTCTTAAAAGTGGTCGTCATTATGAAAAACATGATGGAAAACTGTGTATAACACCACCACCACCTAAATAGTATTAAGAATAAATGGAAATTCATTGGAAAAAAAATCGTCTCGCTCAATGGAAATTAGTGGGCGATGTTTTTAAATCGGTGTTTTTATTTCTGCTTTTCCTTTATTTTTCTCTTTGTCAGTTTTTATTTCCCTTTCTCATACTGTAATATTGATCTGTTTTTATAAAACAGTACATCGTTTTTGTAAACAATTTGTTACCATTTCTTTTTATTAACGCTTTGTTCATTAATATATTTTTTTATTTAATTTATGATCTGCATTAAAAAGTAAAAAGAAGTGTAGACAGCGAACAAAGTTGATAAGAGAAAAAAAATAAAAAATAAAAAATTCTATATCTTGTTACTCTATTTTTACTTTTTATTAATTCTTTATATTTTGAAATTTATACAGTTTTTCACTTTCTTTCTTTCATGCTCTTTGATTCTAATTTTGTTGAAAATATCCTTTTTATTTTAATTAAATAATTCTGTCTTATCTTAATATTTTATTTATATATTTTTTTTTTATGAATTGTACAGATAGGAAATATTTAAAATGATATTTATTTGAATGGTCTTTTTGAAATAATAATTATAAAGCAGTTTTTTTTAAAGTATCTTATAAATAATTTTTACTTTCTCTTACGCCTACGCAGTAAGAGGAAGTATTGCGATCTTGCCAAATTTTCGAAATTGAGTTTTCACCGGAAATACATGTTTGAGGATCCTCTGTGTTAGCAGAATATCTATAAAAAAAAAAAAAAAAGTCGCGAAAGAAGCTCAAACTTGGTATTTCGTTTCGAGTAATACGAGTACTTTCTCTTACAACCAAGTTTTTTTACTTTCTCTTACTAGAATTGTAATCGTATTAAATTTTCAGTATCGAGTTTTCACTAGAAATATCCGTTTTCAGGTCCCATGAGTCCAAAAAAGTGTTTTTTTTTTGTTTGTTTTTTTTTCTTTTATAAAAAACGGTCGTGTGTGTTTGCATGTATGTATTTGAACAGTATAGCTCAAAAACGAAAAACCGTAGAAAGTTCAAACTTGATATTCCATTTAGGTATTACCATGGAATCCGACAGTAGGTTATCTCTCAAAATTCCTCAACCGGAAGTACCACTTTACTGAATTTTTTTTTTTACTTTTTTGGCGATTTTCTCAAAAATGGCTCCAACGATTTTCTGGAAACTTGTTGGTATATCAACTACACATACAAAGAGCTACAACTTTTACTTAAAATATTTTTTTTTTCGGCTTAACAATAAGTATCATATGCCGATACCCAATACATTTTCCCGCCAAAAATCTCTGCCTTCCCAGTCACCATGCTGTAGGCCTCTACCCGTCATTCCCTCCTCCACATCTTCTGACCATCTTTTCCTTGGTCGGCCTCTCTTTTTTCTCTCCTCTGGAGTATATAAGTATATCCTTTTCGGCCACCTGCCGTCGTCCATTCTCATTAGGTGTCCGAACCACATCAATCTCTTCTGGTCAATTTTTTCCAGGATATTATGCTGTACATTAACCCGCTGTCTGATCACAGAGTTAGGTATATGCTGTATCCTGGAAATGCCGCAGCTTCTTATCCAGAAGTCCATCTCCAAAGCTAACAATCTCTTTCCCTCTTTTTTCTTAATGGTCCAAGCTTCGGCACCATAAAGAGTAGCGCCCACGACGAAAGCATCAAATATTCTTCTACTTAAAATATTTCTCTGGGAAAATTCATGTAAGGGCACTTTTGTGGGAGGGGCGGGACTAGATTTTCCTATAATGTGCTATTTCAGTTTATTACATATTCTATCCATCTAAATAATATTAATTAGAATTAAATTGTGTTGTTGAATCAGAGATATTTTCCGTGGTAGCCTGCTTCATTTTGTGGTCATCGACCGGATTCGGGTGTTCGCCCATCTTCAGGATGCTTTTTTAGACTGTGTGACAACACAGGCTTGCACAGAGCAATTCTTTTTACACACTGACTCAGTCATGTTTTTGTCTAAAGTACTCTCATAGTTGGTTGTACAATTCTACAACGCAAACAAAATTAATTAGAAATAAATAGATTACCAAAATTCTGAGTTTCAAGAAAAATTAGTAAACCGGAAGTGCACTTATACTGAACAGTTTTTGCTATTTTCACGGATGAATTTCATTAAATTTGGTATGCTAGCTATAAAATTTGTCAATTACAATTTTGAAAACTGGAATAAGAGAAAGTTTTGTGAGTGTTTCATAGCACATTTTTTTTTTTCTATGCGTTTTTATCAGAGATTAACAACAGGCTGAAGCAAAATGAATTAGAGTTTCCCTTCTCTTCTCTTTCTAGTAAGAATGTTGGAATTAAACGTGCATGTTCATTCCACTTACAGAATTCTTGATTCCTCGTGATTTGAAAATGTTTTACAATAAGCTACACGGGTATCCTTGTATTGGAAGGAGAGAGGGAGCGTTTGAGAGAGAAGACGCTAGGCAGTTACAGTTTGGAATGATCTGGCGGGGTAACTGGGAATGAGGGATGGCAAACTACGTGCATTACCTTATCTCTGTGGACCCTATTTACTTCCCGCTTCTGGTGGTTGATATTCCTTATTCTGTTGTAGTCCCTTTCTATCTGTAGTAGGATATTGGTTATACAACAGAAGCTTGATTTCACTCCTTCAGACAGGAAACCAGCCACAAGTTACTACACTCCTCCTTGTAGACATGATCACTTCTCTGTTTCATGATGGTAGTAGAAGTTTTGCATTAGTTGGAAACAGAAAGCGAAAAAATAGTCGATAAATTTCTAGATTTATATAGTAAATGATTTTTCTAAATATATTTGATTATTAAATATTAATACAGTAAATAATTTATTAATGTCGTTGTTATTGGTCAATTATTAATATTTAAGAATGGAGATTTTTATTACATCATTAATGTTAAACAAAATAAATAATTAGGAAGAAAAAATAAGATTTTAATTAGCACTTTTATTTATCAATTAAATAGCTGCCGGAAATAGGTGTATGTATAGACTTAATAGGATCCTGAAATCTAATATCCTCTTGAAAGCATAAATTAAAATGTTTATAAAACAAATCATCCGGCAAGTAATAATGTATACTTCTAAAATCTGGATACTGAATGAAAAGGAAAGCAACTAGCAACTAAGTATGAGAAAGTCGTGTAATTATTTTGCAGATTTTGTTTATTTACATTTGTTATTTCATTAACCATTTTGTTAACAGAACTAGCTCACCTGGCGATTATTATTATCACTAACAAAAAATTGACAAAATCATAATTTTTATTTTTGTACTTTTTTATGGCCATTTATTATTGGTACCATTCCATTATATATTTTTGTTTATTCCATTATATAAATAAATCAAATATATGCTTAAGGATGTTTATGTTTTTCTATTTTATTAGAGGACAGCCTTTCGTTTTGTTTCAAGTGCCTTCTTCCGGCACAGGCGGGCACTTCTTAATAATAATAATATAACGTCTTTCTTATTTTTGGGGGTATGTTTGGCTTGGGATGTGGCACATGTTTATACCATATTCTTTCTTTTTTGTTCCGTTTTGTGTTTGTGTGTGTGGGTGTGTCTTCCTTATTCCTGTACTGAGGCTTTAAATTAGGCTTTAGATTAGGTATATCTTAAATTATCCAATCATTAGATTGCTGGGGGAGTGGTGGCTTCTAGGTAGTGGCCTTATACCCCCCCCAACAAAAAGGGGGGTATAAGAAGCTACCACTCCCCCAGCAATCTAATGATTGGACGACAATATTTTAAGATATACCTAATCTCCAACTCCACCAAGCATTTCTTTGGAAGAATGTTGCCCTCTCAAATATACGAAACCTAATATTGGTGATTCGATGACACTTAGCTAGGGAATGGTATACCTAGGTTACTCTAGCACCATCCTCACAATTCTGACACAAGTGACTAGTTATCCTGCCACTTTTTGTGTAAATGACTGCCACACAAGCGTGTCCAGTTAATGTATTTACCAAGTCTCTCAATTGTAATCTAGGTCCCTTCCTCCTACCGTTTTATCCCAACCTTTTATAAATCTTTTTTAGCCTGGAGATACTGCGGTCCTCGTTCTCCCCGTTTCTGTTCAAAAATCTGTTGCAGAAATGTTGGTGGCGGCTACAGCTGGCTCGAGACCACAAAAGTGTAATGGGTATCCAGCTTTAGCCAACTCATCTGCTACACGATACCCAGAAGAACTCCACTCTGTTTCTCTGAACGGAGATGGCCATTAGGTGGCCACGTAGCACTGCATTCAATGATGCCAATGATCTCAGCCTGGAAAGCCAGAAACCACCTCCCAGTGTATAAACTGAATTTGCTCTGTGCAAGTCTGTATTATCACACTGTCTTACAAACGCATCTTGAAGATGGGCGAACGCCCAAAACCGGTCGATGACCACAAAATGAAGCAGGCAACCACGGAAAATGTCTCTTATGCTTTACGGCTCTGCGGAACCAACCACCACAACAACTTTAAAATAACAATAAAAAAATTATATCGTAATTTTTCCGGTTGATGAATCTTGAAAGGTTCGGAACCTTTGTATCTCTTTCATAGTTATATCTAAATGGATGATTAAGTTTAGAGCTTTCTACAAAGTTTTTTTGTTTTTTGAAAAATTTTACTACGTATTCAAAGAGACATCCAAAATGTTTATTTCTGGTGTACAATCAAAATTTAAAAAAATCGTACCAGCTCAGTAATCAGTTCTACGTGAATAATAATAATTAATTAACCTTGAAGCAATAAGTATAATAATTCAAAATTAAAGGATAACAATAAACGAAGGGAGAAGAGAACAAGACGATGTCTCGCAGTTTTTCAGCGAAACTAGACTTGCACGTTATCTGAGATTGGCGTGCCCCCCTCTGATTAGGCATGGTTATCATTATTTTTAGACTGATTATCCATGAGCTCTCATATAATATTTCAAATCCAAATTTTACTTGCCATTGTTTGATTAAATTCAATTTTTACTTCTATTTTTTTTTTTATGATTATTTCAATTTAAACAAATCCTTCCATGTATATGTTCTGAAGTGTATAAATCTGCTTTTTCCAAAATGTGGTGAAAAGGTCAACTTCTACATATTCTGCACATATTAAAACCCATTCATAAACATGTCCCCCATTAGATTACTGCTATTCAATTAAAATGATGCCTCCTTATGAATAAACATGGCCCCCATTATTCGCACTTATTTGTATGAAATGATGCCATTACTTTGTGCTAATTATTTTGTTTTCATTTGTTAGTTTCTCTTACGATCGTGACAAATTTTCTATAACGAATATTTCACCGGTGAAAAATCAATTTTGAAAATCTAGCACGACCACAATACTTCCTGTTACTGGGAGCGAGAAAGTAATAAATTATAAGTTTGAAGAAAATTTATCACTTTCTATGTGAAAAGCAGTAAGAGAAAAAAGTCTTAAAGTGCAAAACAAATACTTTTCAATCTCCTTAAGTGGTTTCCTTTTAATGGAAATTTCAGAAATTTCTGTTGTGTTAGTGAGTATGGATTACGAAACTATAGTTTACGTTCTTAATGAATAGGGGAGCTTTACCCTTCTAGAATCGATGAATAAATCATTCAAAAGGCTGTTCAGTTAATGATTGCATGCTGAGGAATTTACTGTTTTGTTTTGTATCTAGTACGGCCTCAGTCCAAAAAAAGTTTGATTTCTTTGAGCACTTACTTTTGGAGCGTGCCCGTAAATCGACTGGTAGATCGATTTTATGTTGAAAATGTTTTGTCTTGTCATTATATTTTGATTCATTCAGAGAGTGGTCTATATTTTATTCATAAATAATGAATCGATTGTATTTTAAGTCAAAATATACATTATGTGTCAGTTTCATTTGCACTTATTTATTTTAGATATATATATATATCTCTTTCCTGAAAGTTTTAATTTATTAATTTATTTTATTCTTTGTTACAGGTAAGTTGGCTTGTACACTATAAAAAATATAAAAAAAAATTCTCATCTGTAAGTAAATATACCTAATTTATTTTATATACAGAGTACATAATGTAAATGTAAATCCCTGATTTCACGATTGTATTGTCAAAATAAAGCTATACATTTGTAGTATGTTGCGAGAACATAAATCTACACAAGATTACATGCCCCCCCTCGTCTAGACTATATAAGAGAAAAAGAAAATAACACGAATTATGATGTCAAAAGTATGACATAAAAACAAGAATCCATATAAGCTATTGTTTATTTAGACATATGTTACCATATGTTTACTTTTTAGAGAAGTGAAAACAAATTTGACAACCAGACCACATGATGATTGATGATTGGAATCTGTTTGACCAATTTGTAGGTAGGGATATGTAACCGGCCTGTGCTGAACTTTGTTTACCTGTTTTGTCCAAATATTGCATGGGCAAGGTCCAGTTTGATTGCTGTATTTTTATTTATTTATTTTTAATTTACTTTCTCTTACCGTGTATTGTGATCATTTCAAATTTTTAAATATAACTTTACGCTGAAAAAATAAATGTTTTTAAGGTCCTCTGAATACGAATTGTTTTTAAGGTCCTCTGAATACGAATTGTTTTTAAGGTCCTCTGAATACGAATTGTTTTTTGGCGAAATGGGTCCTTTTGTGTTTCAAAATATTTAAAAAATAAGAACTCCCAGGGAGCCCAAGTTTGATAGATATCATCTCCGAATCTAACACGAAAGTTTTTTTTTTTTTTTTTTTGATAAAAATCCATTAACCGGAAATTCAGTTTTAATGATTTTTTTTTTTTTAAACATTTTTGCGATTTTCCCCAAAATTTATTTGAAACATTTTTTTTTTCAAGAAATTTAATTGTTTATTTCCGTTTATAAGCTCTAGAGTTATTAAGCTTTCCACTAAAGTGTAATATTCAGGTTTTAATTATCTCGGTAGTATTAAATGGATTGTTTGAATTCCAAGTTTTTTTGAAAATCGATTAAACGGAAGGGAACGACTTCATAAAAATTGGATTTGGAATTTTCTTACATATAGTCGGCGCATATATATATCTATATATATATATATATATATATATAATATAAGGACTCCACCAGAGATGACGTCTGTCACTCGTTTTTTGAGTGCGACAGGTGGACCCGAGAGAGGAAGAGATTAGAGGGGGTGGTTATCCCAGAAACTGTGGTAGATATCATGCTCACACGCCAGGACCGGTGGGACAAGTTTGCCATTTTTGTCCGGACGGTCCTACGGATGAAGAGAATCGAAGATAGATCGACAGCCACCCCCGCCTCATACCGAGGACGGGACGTATTCAGAATTAGAGAAGCCTGACCGGGCGCTTATGAGCCACCACCTTGAAGTAATGTATACAGCGGTTCCAGGGTAAGCAAATGCCTGTGAGGAAGGAGGTTTTTTTTTTATTGGGCGGAAGCCTCATCGAAGCATTTCCCCCTCCAAAAGAAAAAAGGAATAAGTGACAGTAAAAATAAAAAAAATAAAATAAAATAGCGGAAGCTGTAGAAGAAATTGGTGAAAATCTTAATAAAATTTGTATTATTTTTCATTATATTTCATATTCCCAATTATGTTAATCATGTTTTAGCTCGAATCTTTCAGTTAAAATTAAAAGATTTTGTAGTTCATTTTAACTTTGATAGGATCGCTTTATCTTTAACATGAGGGTTGAAAGAAGAGTGTCACTTATCAAGTAAGATAACATTAAAACAGAGTGAAAGCTGTTATCTGGGAAATAGGACATAAGGGGTGATATTATATCATCAAGATAAAGTTCTCTTCTGATAACAAGAGAACATTTTGAGAATTTTAATTGTAAATAGTATATTATAAGGTTCATTTTAGTTGTTAACAAACAGTGTTTGCAATAAACTACTGTCTACAAGTGTTTTAAGTTTAACACAAGAATTTAATTTACATGTCACCCCTTCTCCAGTATAAATAAAGTCCCTAAAAGAAACATTCATTTCAAATTTGTATGTATGTGTGTTTTGTTAGACAAGTAATTGAGTGTCTATTATTCACTAAACTCACATTAACGTTTTGTCTTCTTGTTTGCGTGGTGGGTTGTAAAGAACTTCTTGCTACGGCGCTTGGGAATGATACTGAACTGTCTGAGATAATGAAACCCTTTCCATTCTATCTTGTCCGCTTTGTCTTCACCCAGCCGAACAGAGAGGGAGAGACTTTGGGTGTGAAACAGTTTTAAGTATAAATCTAATTATAAGGGTATGTGTTGGCTGCTTGTCTTGTATTCAATCTCCAGGCAACTCAAGAATTGAACACGAGAGAGAGATCCCAGCTTCCACAAAAAACTTAACTTAGAGAATATTAGAACCTGTTTTGACGGAGTTGGGAAATCTGGGCGGGGCGGCGAGGCAGGGATGGCTAAGGAGATTTTCTCAAAAGGATTTCGAACGTATGTTGGCTATTTAGTGCGCGTGTGTGTAAGAGAAAGAGAGAAAGATCATGTTGTCTTACAAGTGTTTAGGATGGATTTTTGGGTTTGGCGCAAGGGAAACATGGTTTCAAACAATTTCCCTAGAGAGAGAGAGATAGTATTATTTTAGGGTTTAGAAGAGAGGAGACTCAATCAAACTGACTATCTCTATTTGTTATGTTGACGTCCTTACTAACAGTCCCCAGGAAAAGGCATATACACAGAAACACTAAAGACTATAATACACTCTGGAACAGTTAAACTCTATGTATATATACAGTACTAATACTAAGAACACCCTTCCTGGGTGTGAGTACTAATCACCCACCAGGATGGCAGACATTCTAGTGTGACATACAACAAACCCACACTGAAATACATAACAAACCAGTTTATCTAGTCAGTAATAACTCACAGCTTTATCTAGATCGGCTTTGTAGATCCCCCCAGTTCCAATGTATACACTAACCCAGCACACTAATACTACTGTTCACGGGGGACTTGGCTGCAGTAACCCAGGAGACACACAATCTCAAATCCAGTGTAGTTTACAATTACCCACCGATTACTGTACCATGTCTCTCTTTGCTACTTACTTTAAATTATTGTTTATGTTTTGTATAAATACGAGTTTAATGTATTACTTCTGTGGTTTAAGCTTCATTTATATTGTGAGAATTTTATTCTAATAAGATTAGTTCATTTTTCTAACACTAGGTTTGCATGTAATCATTTCCTAAGTTACCATCGATAGGATACTTAATTTTTTCTTAGGATTAAAGGATGTACTTGCTAAAAGTTAAAGATGGAGTGATGGTCAAAACAACTCTGCTTTCGGATTTATTGGTTTCGAATCAGCTCCAATATAAGAACCGATTCCACTTGTTCAACGGCTCCTTTACAAATTTTTAACTTCTGGTGCTAAAAATGACCATTATATTCGTTCAAATATCGTTTAATTCATTAGCTGTTAGTAATAAAATTGCACATTTTTATCCATAATAAAAACAGTAAACTAATAATTAGCAATATTTTTTTTTTTATAATTTTCAATATTACGCTACACATCAAACTTAGGATTTAAACAAATTAATAAAATTAATTTCTATACAAAATTAGAACGATAAATACAATATAGAAACCAATATAATTGTTAAAAATAGCGCCAAACAAAAAATTTAAAATCTGGGATTTTATCCGTCCTTAGCATGCACATTTTTGATTTTCATCTATCCTCACAGTAAGGATATCAGTTCGTGTAAAGAGTTTCATGTTCGTGTTACGCACTACACTTGTTGATTGTATGCGGGTAGTTATAAGGTTATTTGTGTGTTTATTAACAAAAATGGAATGATTATAAATTATGATTAGATATTAGAAAATAGTAGCGAGTTTTGAAGAGTATTTTGCAATTAAATTTTAATAGTGGTGTTAAGTATGCTCAGCGTTTTGTCAAGGTATTTTTTAACGGGGGAGGAGGGGAATAGGAAATTCGAGATTACATTACACAAGTAAGAATAGATAAAGTTTGAATAAAGGGAATGCATAAAGTTAAAAAAGCTTGTAAAAAATAATTAAAAAGGTTATGGTAGAAAATAGTAAATTTGAGATGACATTAAAATAAATAAATTAGAGAAAGTCAAAATGTATTCATTTTTTATTTATCATGGTTATTTATGATTAGATGATTTTAATTTATGTTTAAGTGATATTAATAATATGTTGAGAGAGATGTTGTAATAATCCTGTGGTTTTACATTCAGACGGAAAAGAAAATGGAGTTGCATGAACTAGTAGGAAATTTAATAAGAGGTGCATGCAACATGCTTTAATATTCATGCTTTTTTTTTCTCAGTGTTGAAGTGTATGTATGTATGTACATACATATGTTTTGTATGTATATACATAGTCATTCACTCTAAATGGTATGTTTGTAATTTAGTTAGATGTAGGGGATGACTTTAAAGAGAGTGTCCGAGTTATAGTTGATTTGGTTGTAATGTTTTGGCGATGTGAAATTGTAGTGGCTTGAGCGGTGTTGTAAAAGGGTTTGTAAGTATGTTTGAAAATGAAGTACTAGTAATAATCAAGAAATCACACTTTTTAAAATAGATATATTCTCTAAGAGAAATTAAGTACTTTAAATATCACAATAAACTTATAATAAACTCTTATAACTTAAAACTGGTACAGTTCTGATGTGTTCTCCTTGGTGTCTACAACAAGTCTGTCGAAAAGAATGTCTTTTCTTTGTTCCTTCAGTTCCTCCCCTGTCAGAAGAAGGGGTAGTATAATGCCATCAAGGTTGTCCAATAACTGTACTTCTTATACCTGCGTGTACTCTTTTTGCGAGCGAGCTGGCATTTTCTCATAATTTTGAAAATAAAATAGTTATACTTTCTTGCATCCATCACAGGTCATTCATTATGTTTTTGTGAATAGTTTTGTGTTTGAATATTTCTATTTTTTCTAATATGTCATCATTCATCTTCCTTTTGTGCCTTAATGTAAAAGGAGCATTGTTATTTTATCCATCCATATATTAAAAAAAAAAATTAACTCCTTTCATACTTACCTAAAAACTTCAAATTTAAAACCTCGTGTTATTCATTTATTATATCACCTTTTAAAGATGATATTAATCTTTTAATACTGTTAATTTTTTTTTTTAAACATTTTTAAACAAATTTTGTAGAACATTAAAAAAAATAAAATTTATAGACTTAGAGAGCGGAACTGGTGTTATACATGTAAAAGTGGGTTCAGTTGCAGGCAACACTGAATGTGGAACGAGTCCGCGTAACCAATTTCCAAGCGTTTCTATTGGCTAAATTCACTGATTTGATTCATACGTTCACTACTGAACGAAGTAAATCGAATCAACTTCGGTCTCGAGTCTTATCGGTTCCAAGAATTTAGCCAATATGAGTGTCCAAATTAGTATCAGGTTCAGAAATTCATTCCAAATTCACTGCTATCTATATTGAATCAGCTGGGATATATCTTGGTGACCTCCTTTAAAAAATATGATGATGATGGTATGATAATGATGTGGAATTCTTTTGTTAAATTATATTTATGCTTTGATGCTATGGAAATACATTTTTGACAGTATTATAGTATATTGATTATTCAATCATGGAATTATTGATAGCGTACCTCACTCCCTCCGTCCCTTCAACTGCCGTTTAAACTTAACAGGTTTGTTATTTTTTTATAGTTTGAGGTTATTAAGTTATAATCTCTCAGTGTGTCATTCAATACGGTCACAGCTCATTTAATACTTAATTTTCGTTAAATATCAATGTAATCTTCAATTTAATTTTAAAAAATGAAAATTTTCATTTAATTTTTGTGGAATGACGTCATTAAAAAAAAAAAAAAAAATCTGGTATGAAACACTCACACAACTTTCTCTTCCTCCAGTTTTCAAAATTGTAATTGGCAGTTAGTGTACCAAATTTAATGAAATTCGTCGAAAACTGAAAAAAATGTTCAGTAAAAGCGCACTTCCGGTTTACTAATTTTCTTGAAACTCGGAATTTTGGGGTACTCTATTTATTTCAAATTAATTTTGTTTGGATGGTAGAATTGTATAACAACTAGGATAGTACTTTAGAGAAAAACATAAACCCACCCTTCCCCCAAAAACACCCGTAAATGACATTATCAGGAGAAATGTTTCTAATAAAAGTTGCAGCTCTTCATATGTATAGTACACATATCTACTTTAATGAAAATTGGTGGGGCCGTTTTCAAGAAAATACCAGAAAAATGAAAAATACACTTCAGTAAAAAAGGCACTTCCAGCCATCCGATTTTTTCAAACTTGGGATTTCAACAGCATATTTAATTCTAATTAATTTTATTTAGATGATAGAATTGTATAGTAAACTGAAATAGCACTTTAGAGAAAAACCTAACCACCCCCCCCCCAAACTGCCCTTAAATGAATTTTGCCGGAGAAATGTTTCAAATCAAAGTTGTAGCTATTTGTATGTGTACTTGATATACCAAGTTTCAAGAAAATCGTCGAAGCAATTTTTGAGAAAATTGCAAAAATGTAAAAAAAAAAAGAAAAGAAGACTAGTAAAGTGGTACTTCTGGTTGAGGAGTTTTGACAGATGACCCACTGTCGGATCTCATGGTGATCATAAAAGGAATATCAAAGTTTGAACTTTCTACAATTATTATTCGTTTTTGAGCTCTGCTGTTCACATAACATTTTCTAAAAACCACTTTTTATGGACTCAGGGAACCTCAAACGGATATTTCCAGTGAAAACACGATACCGAAAATTTAACACGATTACAATATTTCCTTTTACTAGAAGTAAGAGAAAGTAAAATATGCGTACGTATTCAATACAGATCGTCCTAACCTTGTAATACGCTCTAACTGTCCCATCACTACTGTTTATAATAGAATCTACCACGCGTCAGAGGTTTAATATAAAACTGTGTTTCATATTAGTAATAAATAGTGCTTCTTTCAGGATAGTTATTGGGCTGTTTACTAGTTCAACTTTCAACTCTAAAATGCCATTTCAATATAAATATTACACAAGTTTATTGGATTAATAAACGGTTGCCGAAATTTTCGTGTATAAACACATCATTAGATTGGAAAAGCGATTTTAATGCACGTTTTTGTTTTGCTGCCTAGTAAAGAGGAAGTATCCGGAATTTTGACAAATTTTCGTGATTGAGTTCTCACCGGAAATGCATGTTTTAAGATCCGTTGAGTTTGAAAAAAAAAACATTTATTATAAAAAATTGTTTATTCTCTCTTTTGCTGCTGTGTAAGGAGGAGGAAGTATTTTGTTTTATTGAATATAGCTTAGTCTAATAAAAAATTAAATTTACATAACTTTAACGGTAAGAAAACGAAAGAGTAAGGGAAAAATCAATAAAACTTGGAATAATAAACAAGTGATCAAGATAAAAAGTGGGACGATTGAAATAATATTTTTGTTCACAACCTTTCAGACTTGAATATAGTTATGATAAAAAATATAAAAAATAAATAAAATAAAAAGAAAAGAAGAAAAAAAACACATTTTTATTGGACCATTTTCTACACCAAAAAAATAAATAAAAAAATTACTTTGTTTTTTGTTTAAAAAATAAAAAAATTGAAATAGAGAGAGTGAAAAAAAAAAAATTAACTGGCACCAAAAAAAAAAAAGAAACCGCAAGAGTGATAAACTAGAATATTTGTTAGGGTGGTTGTTGAAAAGTCTCCCCACTCCATTTCTGTGGAAAATTGTGTACGTCTGTAGTAATGGGTGAAGGGTGTGGTGGTTCGGTTGAAATCCTTGTTTAAACTGTGATGATGGTGTTACGCAAAAAAAAAAAAAAAAAGCCACGGGAGCAAAAGGAGACAACCTTTTTTCCAATTGGTCGTTTTATTTTTATGTATTTTAGTTTATTCAAGTTTTTGGTAAACCAGAGTATAAATAGAGAGAGCCACATTAGGATGTTTTTTGAAAAGTTATCTTTCTTATCAAGCTTTTTTTATTATAATTATTTATTTTTTTACGATGTTTATTTATTTTTTATTATTTTATTATCATAACCTCTTACTTACTTCCTCTTATTTCCAGCAGGGGACTGAAATTGCGATTTTATTGAATGTTTTTTTTTTTCTTCAGTTTTTCGCGATTTTTTCGCCAACGACTTCAATGTTTTCCTGTAAACTTCGTCTTTTACTATCTCAATACGTAAATACTTATCACTTTTATTTGAAACATTGTCTTAGGATTTTTTTTTTTTTTTGAGGTTCTGAGAGAACAATAGCGTTCTCTGAATTGTCACTTCAGTATAATTTATGGTTTTTACTCCCTAATACGTGCATTATCCAACCACCTAAAATTAATACGTAATTTTTACCACCTAATATGTTTAGTTCAATTTCTCTATTTGACATGAACTGTGAAATGTGATTGGTGTGATGTGTTGCAGTGTAGTGGTAGTAGCTTGTGGCGTGAGCGGTTTAGTAAAGGGCTTGTTGTGTGTATTTTCAGAGAGAATAGAAGTAATAAGAATAATTAAGTAAACACTGGTAGATTAAATTAAATATATTATCTTTAAAAAAATTTTAATGACTTTTCAATAACACAGTAATTATGTTTATAAATCAATTATTTATCTAGATTAAGTGCAAAACTCTTATGTTTTAACTTATAACTGGCACAGTCCTGAAGTGTTCTGGTGAATGTCTTGTTCAGACTGTTCTTGTTTGAAAGCAGAATGCAGATTGTCTTGAAAGAATTTCTGCTCTTGTTAGTACAAATCTTCCCCTGTTGAGAAGGGGTGAAAAGATAAAGCTACCAAAGTTCTGTGAACTCTTAAAAGACAAAGCTAGGCCAGATCCTTTGAACTCTTCTAGTAACGATAATCTTCTGCCTGTGTGTACCCTTTTTGCCAGCAAGTGTCTAGTTCTTCATAATTTTTATATATTTGAAATAAAATATATTTCTATATTTCTGGCATCCATCACAATTGTGATATCGTGATTGTTTGAAATTTTATGTAAGAGAGAAATAATAACAGTTATGTGTGTGTCTAACATTTGTTATTGGTAAATCTTTGACCAAATGCCATATTTCTGGGTTTGCGACAGTATTTGAGTAAATTAGCGTTAATTTGTTTTGAAAACTGCTTTATTTTAATTTATTACGAGCTACTTTAATTACTAGTCGCTTGATTCAATAGGTACAATAAAAACACCCTATTATTAAACGCCAGTTTGGAAATAATTTCTATTTTGTTTATACTATTTCTATTTTATTATATTTCTATTTTGAATTTCTCTTACTCCTAGTAAGAGAGGAAGTATTGTAATCGTGTCAAATTTTCGATATCGAGTTTTCACTGGAAATATCCGTTTAGAGCTCCCCTGAGTACAAAAAAGTGGTTTTTAGAAAATGGTCTCTCTGTCTGTGTGTATGTACGTACGTGAACAGCATAGCTCAAAAATGAAAAAATCGTAGAAAGTTCAAACTTAATATTCCGTTTAGGTATCACCATGGGATCCGACAGTGGGTCGGCGGTCAAAATTTCTCAACCGGAAGTGCCACTTTACTAAATGGTTTTTTTTTACTTTATTGCGATTTTCTTAAAAAAATGGGTCCGACGATTTTATTCAAACTTGGTATGTCAACTATACATACAAAAATAAGTAAAGATATGAAATCCGTCGCTGGTTTTTTTTCAGAGAGAAAATAGTAGAAAACTGGTAAAAAAAAAACCCAGTTCAGTAAAAACGCACTTCCCCTCAACCGGTTTTTTTCTGAAAACTCGGAATTTTGGTAACGCATTTTATTTTAAGTCCTCACGCATTGGTGTAGTGGCTAGCACACTTGCCTTTCATGCGAGAATTCAGGGTTCGATTTCCGTGAAGGCAAAATCGGTGTTGACCCAGCATCGTGATAAAAAGTGGGAAGCTACAGTTAGTAGCACCCTAGGTAGCGAAGGCCGGAACTAAACGGCATGGGAACTGCAGCGTGCTTACCACACGCCCCCCCCTATTCAAATCGCTGTCTGGCAAGCCTTGGCCCTTCATGTGCTGTTACGCCATAGGTGTTTTTATTTCATTATAATTAATATTATCATCATTCATCGGCACTGCAACTCATTGCTGAGTTTTGGCCTCCTCAACCAGTTTCCGTCAGCCAGTCTGTTCTGTGCGGCTGCTCTCCATTTGGCAATATTCAATATAATCCTCGCGTCACCAGCAACACCGTCCATCCATCACAGCTTCGGCCTCCCCACTCTCCTCGCACCATGGAGGGCTCGTTCATTACTTTTTCGGGATGTCCTGTCCCTCATCTTAACCACACGTCCAGCCTACTGAAGTCTAATTAGTATTATAGGGATGATAAAATCGTATAGTAAATTAAAACAGCACTTTAGAAGAAAGCATAACACTACCCGTATCTTAGAACTCCTTAAATAATATTCTCGGAATAATGTCTGAAATAATGTAGCACTCTAGTTGATATACTAAGTTTAAAGAAAATCGTTTTAGCCTTTTATGAAGAAATCGCAAAAAACTGGTAAAAAAAAAAACAAACAAACAAAAAAATCAGTAAAATGATACTTCCGGTTGACTGATTTTCACTGCTTGGTAGAACTTAAATTTAAATATAAAGTTTGAAATTTCTCTAGATTTTCACTTTTACATACAGACACTCCAATTAGTGTAAACCTCTTTTTCAGACTCAGGAGACCTCAAAACGTTATATTTCCGGTGAAAACACGATTTTGAAAATTTAATAAGAGTAAGTGAGAGAGATAGAAGAACAGTTCAAGACAATTTTTACAACAATCTTCTACACCAGTCAGCAAATAACCATCTACTTACTTTTTAATCACTAAGCCAGTCTGTCTCTCTCTTTATTATTCTCTCGATACCTTATTCTCTAACATCTAGAAAACAGTGTAAAGTCCTTGCAGTTTCTATTTTATTGTACAGTGTTCAGCTCATCTATTAGTTTATTTCTTCTTGATCATTCCTATATTCATTCTCTATCCATATTCTAAATAAATTCTCTCCTAATCACATCCATTATTATATATATTTGTTATTGTAAATTTTTGAAATGAAATAAATAAAGCAATTATTATTATTATTATTATTTTATTAGAAGTATTGGTTTGATTCTAAATTTGAAGACATTCGTTTAAACGGAAGTGCGACTTAATGGAATAGACTTTGGAGTTTTTTTTTGGAATTTTTTTCGAAAACGACTATAACGATTTCCGCTTTAAACTTGGTATGCTAACTTCACAGTTAAAAACGTATTACTTTTCATCAGAGATATTTTCCGCGATAGCCTGTTTCATCGGAGATATTTTCCGCGATAGCCTATTTTGTGGTCATCGACCGGTTTCGGGCGTTCGCCCATCATCAGAATGTTTTTTGTCAGTGTGCAAAACTATGTTCCCGTCCCTAGTTAATTGGCGTAGGTAGCACGCTGGACTAACAACGCGGAGGTCCTGGGTACGAATCCAGCATGCTGCCTTTAGATTTTCTCTTCCTAGGAGCTTCTACAACTCACTCTACGGTAATGAGCAGTGTTGTCTATAGCTAGAGAACATTGCTTGGAAGCCGGCAGTGCACTGAGAAGGCTCCGGGGGACACAATAGATCTTTCAGGTCGCAGTGCGATAATCCCCTACAACAATCTACATCTACCTCCAAGATTAATTAGTGTAGGTTTGTACTTATCCTCCCCCCACTACCTCTATATTTATGTTAGAATAAATACGTAAAATTTGATTAAAAAAAAAAAAAAAAAATGTCTATTTATATACAATTGTATTAACAGGAATTAGAGAAAGTCATGTGAATGTTTCTCAACAGATTTTTTCGCGGTTAAAATTGATTTTGTGAAGTTTCTGAGAACAGTTAAAAATGATGAGCTATTAAATGTGTTTTAGTAATTAAGATAAAACTGGTCAAAATTGAAATTTAAGGATTAAGTTTAGAAAAAGAGAAAGTTCCTTTTTTTTAAATATCAGTTTAATTTTTTTCTAAATAACTTGGACAATAGTTAAATAATCATACGATAGATAACATGCAGGAAGTTCCTTCAACTTCAACTATGCACGGCTAACTCTATAATGTCAAATAAACAATCTAAGTTAGCCTTTGGCTGTGTTTATTGTTTCCCGTTGTTATAACCTCCCATTTATTACGTCATTATCTTGTACGCTTCATTACACACTAGGCTATTATAATTGTATTCTTAAGGAAAAAAAAATGGGTGCCTAATAATAATAATAATAATGATGATGAGGGGATTAACTTTCGAGGCTAAATGAGGCAGACGAATCTGGATACTGAAACAATATTTAATTATCTTGTACATTATTCAATGATAAATTTCTAATATTTCATTTGTATGAGGATGAATGAACACTTTGAATTCTATGATATAATAATATTTAACCTTGTTTTTGACCTCCTACAAGGGCCCTCTAAAATAATTTCCATTTTGAGTGGGGCCCCTGCTGGTAATAATGTTTTTATCAACTACTATGTAATTCGAATGAATGCAACAGCAGTTCTGTACTTGTGTTTACTATCGTCTACAGTTAAAAGTTCTATTATTTCTGTAACTCCTAGTAAAAGGAAATATTGCGATTAGGTCAAATTGTCGAAATTGAGTGACTTTCACCGGAAAGAAGTGTTTTAAACCTCTTGCCTCGTCCTAAGGACGTCAGCATGGCCATCTACGCGGACGATATAGCTATTTCTGTTTCCTCCTTGGGACTGGATACAATTGTTAACCGTTTGAATAGGGCTAGGCTCTGCGTCGAGTGGTTCTGCACTAGATTGAAAATTAAGATAAACTCATCCAAAACTGAAGCTATTTTGTTCACCAGGCGCAAGCCGGCGTTGTATCGCGGCATGTCATTTCGGAGGTCAGCTAATCAATACCTTGGTCTGGTCTGCCACTCAAGTATCCAAGTGTGGTTCTCGACCGGAGGCGCCCTTTGCTAACCACTTAAGGGACAGAATCAATAGGGGAAAGGAGGCCATATGAGTGTTATTTCCCTTGTTTTGTAGGGAGCCTAGGCTCTCTCAAGAGAATAGGCTTTACAAGACAGTGGTTACACCAATGTTATAATATGCCTGTCCCTCCTGGAGCTTGGCAGGTCGATCCAGTGTCGCCTTGCTGTAGGTGATGCAAAATAAGTTCCTGAGATTAGTAACTTCCTCACCTAGGTATACCCGAATCCTAGACCTGCACGTTTCTACGAACATCGACTATGTTCAAGAATATATCAGAGTTACCATAGAGAAATTGTTTGACAGGTGCAATTTAAGCACTAATCAATTTTGCAGAGAAATAGGGGACCATGACTTGGGAGTTGTGCTCAAGCACAGGAGAGTGAGGAGCGCTATACTATAAGAATTGGCTTTTTTAAAATTTTTCCCAAATCATTTGCATAATTAGGCGTTAAACAATGTATATATTTACCTTTAGGAGGAGGTTACAGCTGCTAAAGCTGACACTCCTGGAGTTTAGTAAATTTATTGTAAATAAAGCATGATCTATGTACGTGTTTTATAAGATCCCCTGAGAATAGAAAAAAATTTTTTTTTGGCGCATGCTGTGTGGTGAGTGTGTGAGAGAAGAGAGAGAGAATGAACTATTCAATAACGAAAAATCACAGGTAGCTCAAACTTTGTATTCCGTTTAGGTACACTACCACATCTAGAACGAATGTTTCCGGCAAAATCCATCAACCGGAAGTGGAACTTTACAGAATAGGTTTTCAACTTTATTAGAGTTTTCTTAACGATTTTTTTTATACTTGAAATGCTTACTGCAAATATAAAAACGTATCACTTTTATTTGTTACACTATTCAAAAACAAAAACAAAAAAAATAGAATGTAAAATGGTTTTAGAGGGGAGGGGTTTTGGGGCGGCCCCCTTAGTTACCGACTCCATGTACATAGTATTTAAAACAGATGACGCCCACAATGTCCACCAAGTACATATGTATAACCCCTACCCACTTTTTTTATGTTCAGCCCAACTAAATATTTGTAAACATGGCAAGTTTGGAGTATTTTTTTTTTTAATTCTATTAATTGGAGTTAGAGGAAGTCGTACAAGTTGTTCACACCTTTTTACTTTCTCTTACTCCTAGTAAGAAGAAGTATTGTAATCGTGTCAAATTTTCGATATCGAGTTTTCACCGGAAATAACCGTTTTGAGGTCTCCTGAGTCCAAAAAAGTGGTTTTTAGCAAATGGTCTCTGTTTGTGTAGGTGTGTGTGTGTGTGTGTGTGTGTGTGTGTATGTATGTATGTATGTATGTATGTGAACAGCGTAGCTCAAAAACGAAAAACAATAGAAAGTTGAAACTTGATATTACGTTTAGGTATCACTGTGGGATCTGACTCTACGTTATCTGTCAAAATTCCTCAACCGGAAGTACCACTTTCCTAGTTGGATTTTTTACTTTTTTGCGATTTTCTCAAAAATGGCTCCGACGATTTTCTTTAAACTTTCAAAATCAACCACACATACAAAGAGCTACAACTTTTATTTGAAACATTTCTCCGGGAAAATGCAGTGAAGGGCACTTTTGAAGGGAGGGGTGGGGTTAGGTTTCTATATAAAGTGCTATTTCAGTTTATTAGACAATTCTGTCATCTAAATAATTTTAATTAGAATTAAATATGTTGTTGAAATTCCGAGTTTGAAAAAATCGGATGACCGGAAGTGCAATTACTTTACCACTTTACTAAATGATTTATTCACTTTTTCGCAATTTTCTCAAAAATGGCTCCGATGATTTTTTTGAAACTTCGTATATAAACTAAACATGCAAAGATCTACAACTTTTATCTAAAACATTTCTCTGGAAAAATTCTTTTAAGGGCACTTTTAGGGGAGGGGTGGGGTTAGATTTTCATCAAAGTGCTATCCTAGTTGATTATACAATTCTATAATCCAAACATAATTAGTTAGAAATAAATAGATGGCTGAAATTCCGAGTTTCAAGAAAATTAGTAAACCGGAAGTGCGCTTTTACTGAACAGTTTTTTCAGTTTTCGACGAATTTCATTAAATTTGGTACACATAGTATAAAATTTGTCAATTATCATTTTGAGAACTGGAGTAAGAGAAAGTTGTGTGAGTGTTTCACACCAGATTTTTTTTTTTATGATTATCTATATTCGTCGAAACGTCTGCGAAAAAAACTAGATTAGTTACCACTAAGCTGACATTTCAGCACAGTTTATAGTTCTACTATCTAAATAAGACTAAAATTATGTAATTAATAGTGTTGCCACAAATTCTAAGCATTATGAAAATCGATTAATCGAAATATCATAGTTATACAGAGGTTTCTAAGTCTTTTAGAAATTTCTCGAAAGCGGCAATGATTTTCTTTTAACATTTGGAATGGCTAAATGAAACGTTTATTTGAAATTTTTAACCGGAAAACTTATTTTAAGTAGCTTTCTTGGATATGTGTGATGTTACGTATGTTTTGATTGTTGCTGGTGATTGATTCAGCTGCTTTGGCAACTGAAATATAATGCGGTTACATTGTGTGTGTATTTGAGAACTAACATGTGACCACTTATGTATTATGTAAGCAACTAAATATTGAGTAAAAATTCCATGATTTTAAGAAAATATGTGTGATGTAATTGTGTGAGCAACTGTTGTGTGAGCAACTTTATAACAGCTCTTTTTTTGTTTGTTTGTTTTCTGTTCAAAGTTAGCTTATAATATCTGTACTACTTACTAACTGTAAACTGTGAACTTCTGTTGGTCTCCAGAATGGAAACTGGCTTTAGCCGGATTTAACAACTAGTAACAAGAAACTTGTCCACGCTCGGATTATAGTTTTTTCTCTCTCACTCTCCCAGATAGTTTATATTGAAGTAGAAAAGCTAATGTTTGCTCTGTCTTTTACTAGTGAAGATTTCTAATGTTGCAATAAGCAGAAATAGTTTTGCATTCTTTGAATTTCTTTTCCTTATATTTATAGTTTTTCTTTATAATTTTATTAACTTGTACTATAAAATCATGTGCTCTTGTTAATCAGTTGCTGACGGCTTAATTTACGATATTAATTAATTAGTTTGTTCAAATCGATACTTAGATTGGGGCGGCAGTTCTAAAAATTACATTTTTCTTTACTAAATTTGTAATTGCATCCAATTAAATAACGTATTTATATTTATATTGATTTATTCCTTTTGAATTTATTATTTAATTTATATTATACGTATATTTTTACAATTAATTACTTTAGTTTATTTTAAAAGCTCCTTTATATTCTCTTAATACAAACAACCAGTGTGGTGCATGATGGAAACATGTTGAAGTCAACTCTTACTACACGAACTTGATAGGCGCGTTATTCCGACGATAGAATCCGAAATCGGTCAGAAACAACGAAAATAAAGATGCTAAGCCAGATAAAATCCCAGATGTTATCCAGCATTACGGGACCCATATGTTATTAAATTAATTATTAATAATAAAAAAAAGATCCAAAGAAGGCACCTCAATAAAAAAAAGAAAATAAAGTTTATATTCTACGAGTGATACCACTCCCAATTAAATTTATTGTATTTATATACTTATTCTTTTAAATATATTATTTAATTTGTATTGTGCTTGTATTTAATTATTTAAGTTTATTTTAAAGCTTTTATATTTTAAAATTTAATTTTCCCCTTTAAACCAAATTCTCTGACAGTTTCTCCCTAATAAAATTTTCTGTTTTGTATGTTATCAAGGTTTTCAAATAGTTATCTGTTATGTAAGTAATGTGAAATTTAAATTGAATAAAGTTGAATCTATATAAAGTTTGAAATAATGTCTTTCTTTCTGTTTAAAATAGGAACATCACAACTTTTAAACAGTGGGTAGAAATTCATTAAAATTTAACCAGAATGTTCTTCGTTTGTTGTGATACAAGCTGTAATTTGAATTAAATTAATTAATAAATTATATATTTGGTTGTTAAAAATTAAAAACTCAAACGAATTTCTCTTTAGTTGTATCTGATTAAAAAATAAAATACTCACTAAATCAAATTCTGTAAGTAAAATGTTTCTTTAATTTTAATCAATTTAATCGATTTTCTTCAAACTTTGAATTCTAGCCTACAGCATCCCCACCAGGTTAACATCTCCAAGGAATCTTAATTTCCTTAAGGGCTCTAGGGAGGTTATGCTCCCCACCTTCTCCTGGTAACTGTCTAGATTTTTGAATCTTCTCTAAATGGCAGCATCGCAGTCCGTCAGGAGATATATTCGGAGTTTCACATGCTGTCGTCACTCTCCAAGCCCAGCATTGTCACGTCTCCTCTGAATCTACAATGTCCCGCCTGGAAACACTTAAGAATGCGGATTTTATTCTTACTAAGGCCAATGCATGCTTCCGACCTCCCTGGTTATAATTTCCCAAGCAAATCTTTGCCTGCCACATCCTAGGAGAGGAGTTCCAGGGTTAAGACCTGCTTAGTACTAGCATTAGTACTGATGTGGCAGTTTAGAGCAGAGCTTTTCTTAAAGTGGAGGTCGCGAAAAATTTAATAAATCATAAATAAGGTTAATGTTTCTGGACGTGAAGGAAGATACTTATTTAAAGTCACATGCGTCAAATATCAGTGTCCTATATTATCACTCTGACAATTGACTGGCTATCTTTCTTAACATCCTGTGTCCACAATAAGAAAAGCATCAGAGACATTTTCCGTGGTAGCCTGCTTCATTTTGTGGTCATCGACCATTTTCGGGCGTTCGCCCAACTTCAGGATGCGTTTTTCAAACAATGTGACAACACAGACTTGCACAGACAAATTTAGTTTACACACTCAATGAGTCAGAGTGTGTAATCTAAATTTGTCTGTGCAAGTCTGTGTTGTCACACTGTCTGAAAAACACATCCTGAAGATGGGCGAACGCCCGAAACCGGTCGATGACCACAAAATGAAGCAGGCTACCGCGGAAAATGTCTCTGATGCTTTCCAGCTCTGCGGAACCAACCACCACAACACAAAAAAGAACTTTGTTTGAAATTGTATAAACCTTTTATTAGATTAACTGTCTGTATAGATTCCATTCATGTGTCCTAGTTTGCAATGTTTGTTGAGCATAGTTCTATATTGCAATAAAAATTAATGGTTTAATTACATGAAAATAAATTTAATATTGAAAACCACTTGAGTTTTAGGGTTGAGATCAATCGGTGGTTTGCAAGAAACCGGCGTTTCCGACCATATTGCAATGTGTCTTTTTAGAGTCGCTACACTTTGAAAGCTAATGGAGCAATGAACTTTGATAGAGAAGGGTCGTGGCTATGAACATCGGTGAGAAGGGGCTATGTGAAAGAAAAGTTTTAAGTAATGAATTGTAAGACTTGTAACAAACAACCAAATAGTGGTCAGTGTAAGACAAACTTGGCTGAGGTGGCTTAAGTATCTGGAAAGAATGGAAGAGGACAGACAGATTGGCCCTGAAGGCTCCTCTATGTAAAGCTAGGGAGATGAAGGGTAAGAGACAGACGACCCGCATGAGATGGTTAGACGACCTCGAGAAAGATCTCTCCAATATATGGGTGTGAGGAGATGGAGACGGTTAGCTGAGAACAGTACGGGATTGTGGCTTTCTATTGTCTCTGGCTATCCTTCCCGCCGACTGAATTGCCAGTGGCCAGAGATATTTCCTTCAGGGCTGGACAGAGTTGCTGGAATTGCTCATAATATATATTACGTTCTATTTATTTATAAAAATTGTAAATTTCTAAATAAATTGAAAAAAAAGAAAATAACTTTTTATAACATTTTATTAATTAAAAATTATTAATTAAATTCAGCGCCACCATGTTATAATTAACAGGAGAAAATCGTTTCTTTTAGATATATAAAATTAATTAAACATATATTTTCCTTTACTAAAATAAACAGCGTCGTTATTTTTTATTTAAAATAAAAACAAATGGGTTAATAGAATGGTCGAATGTTTTTTTTTTGTTTTTTTTTGTTTTTTTACACAAAATATGGAAGTGTTACTCTACAAAATACAGTGTTGCCACTTTTCTTACAAATAAAATAAAAAAATTCTGATATGAAACACTCACATGACTTTCCCTGACTCATCTAATAAATATATTATAAAATGACAAAGTTGATTTTAATTTCTAATTTTGTTCTTTTGTCTTTAACATAAATATAGTGAAGGTATGGGAAGGGTGGTGAGACAAGTACCAACCTACCAATGCAAGCAATGTGAAAGTTTAAGGTGCGTCAACATCTATGGTCATTGGCGCCTGCAGCCTCCTCAGTGCACTGCCGGTCTCCGGACAGTGTTCTCTCATTAGAGACAACACTGTCTATAACCGGGCAGTGAGCTGCAGGGGCTCCTAGGAAGAAAAATTCTAAAGGTAGCCCAGGTGCACTCGAACCCTGGTCCTTCGCGTGGGAGTCCAGTATGCTAACCACTAGCTATTCCCTTCCCCAATATGAACGTGAACAGCACGGCGCCACTAATATAGAATCAACACCACATATATGAAATTTAATTTTCACATATTCCGCAAAACTTATCTCACGGATTATATTCTGAGCAGTTAGCATTCCAAGTTTAAAGGAAATCGATGCTGTGGTTTTCGAAATTATTCCAAAAAACTCAAAAATATATTGTACTTCCGGTTAACCAATTTTATTTATTTGGAGTTCTAGCGATGCTTTTTCTAATATATATTAATATTATATAAGTAGTTGAGCTTAATGAGAAGTAGTACTTTAGAAGAAAGCTATTCCTTCCATAAAAGCCTCCCCCCAAAATCAGTTTTCTAGGACAAATAAAAGTGATAGGTAACTTATATGCGTAAATAGTATATAATGTTTAAAGAGAATCGTTTGAGCCGTTTTTTTTTTTTAGGAAAACCGAGAAAAAGGGAAAATAATATTCAGTTGCACTTCCCGCTGATGGATTTTGCCCGAAACCTTCGTGTCATGTATGGTGGTAGTATCCAAACGGAAAACCAAGTTTGAGCTTCTTGCGACTTTTCGTTTTTTGTGAGATATTTTGTTGACACACACACACACGGACAGACAGAGAGAGAGTGAGAGAGAGTGTGAGAGTAAGAGAGAAGGAGAGAATGACAGAGACACGCCATTTACTAAAAACAATTTTTTCGTACTCAGGAGACCTCAAAACATGTATTTCCGGTGAAAACGTGGTTTCGACAATTTGACACGATCGCAATACTTCCTGGTTACATGATTAGTTATTTTAGTGATTACTTTTTTCAGTTTGTAAGTGACAAATATAGACAGATTCATACATATACTATCAGTTTCACTGTGCTAGCCAGTATTATTCCGTAAATCACAAACTCAGCCACAAAAAAAAATCGATATTAAGTTTTTTCATTAATAAATAACATTTATGGCAAAAATATATTTTGAATACAATTCGCTAGCTGCTAAATAATATCTTATCGATATAAAAAGTATAAACGAAAAGGAACGGAAAAATTAAAAATCTTTTTTACAAAATTGTGATAATATTTTAAAGTTTCTCATCTCTTAGTACTTGGTGTTTGCCTCTTAGTACCCTAATACGATGGAGTATCGAAGCAATGAGATTTTGAAGAGTATCTTGGAGGGCATCCTATTTTTGTAGGGTAAAGCGAAGCTGTTGCAGAGTAGTTGGAGGATGATCACGAGCTTTAGCATGCCTCTTGAGCATGTACCATGGATGTTCTATAGGATTCATGTCCGCAGAATGTGCAAGCCAATCGATCACATTTATACTGACTTCCTTTAAGAAGCAGATGACAACTGTAGCATTGTGTGGTCTGGCATTATCATTCATTAGCATGAAACTGTTCCCGATAAACGCAACAAACGGTATGGGCTGCCTCTAGAAGAACTTCTTCAACAAACCTAGCAGCGGTCATTGCGCCATTTTCAACAACAATTAACTCTGTGCTGGCCTCCAAACTTATCCCATACCACCCATATTTGATTGTCGTTAAACAGCAACACTTCACCTAAAATAGTACATTGAAATGAATTGTTCACTCTGCCTTTTCCACTCATGAATTTGACTGCCTGAAGAATGCAGACCAAATCGCGATTCATCTGTGAAGAGTACAGCCCACCTCACCATTATTTTAAGTCCAATGGAGATGCTAACCTGCTTACACGATGATTCCTGGTTAGTACTCCTAGAACTGTCGCAATCGTTTTCGAACAATTTCAAAGCTCACGGTGATTCACAGACATTTTCCGTGGTAGCCTGCTTCATTTTGTGGTCATCGACCGGTTTCGGGCGTTTGCCCATCTTCAGGATGCGTTTTTCAGATAGTATGACAACACAGACTTGCACAGAGCAAACTCAGTTTACCCACTCGGAGGTAAATACTTCAGCACTTAGGTCATGCTCGGCACATCAGGTTACTTCTCCTTTATGAACAACTTCTACATACAAACTGACGGCCTTGCAATGGGAAGTTGCCTAGCTCCTCCCCTTGCCAACATTGTTATGAATGACCTCATTACCACCAGCCTTCTCTCATTCAGCAACTCCATTTCATTCTTAGTGAAATATGTTGACGACCTCTTTCTGACTGTCAATCCAGACCACATTCCCTTAATACTTGATACCTTTAATTCTTACCATTCACGCATACAATTTACTCTAGAAACAGAACAAAACAACCTAATTTGTTTCCTAGACACTCTAATAATGCGACAACCAGACCAAACATTCACCTACTTACTCCGACAGACTGCTACATTTCCTTTCAAATCAGCCCTTACATCATAAAATTATTTCCATCAAAAACTTATGTAACCGAGCCATTAACTTGTCTGTACCTCCATTCCGGAATGACAATATCAACAAAGTACAAACACAACATTCTACTTCAAAATCATTATCCAAATCACCTGATCCTCAAAACATTCCGTAACCTAAAAAAAAACAACCCTTTAAAAACCACATGTCATTCCATATATATGCCCGAGCCATATATATTCCGTTCTTTCATCCACACAAATAGCATCTTTTCATAATATGATACATATTCTTCTAAGGTCTATCATTCCCAATCTCAAATCTGGCCTCTACTCATCCGAACAAACTCAGCAGAAACATTTAACGCTCCATCCATTCTTCCTTAACAGTTCCTGAGGAAGGACACCAAAGCTGTCCGAAACGTCGAATAAACTTTTTTTTCAAAAATAAAAAGTTTCTTCTTTGGCCCCAGCCAACTAATTTTTTTAGCTTATAACATTTGTATTGGTTATAAACATGAATTTATAACTAATATAAAGTTAGTTATAAATAAATAATAAATAAAGTTAGTTATAAATAAATAATTAAGATAGTTTTTATCTAGAAAAATATGTGTCCTATTTTATTGTATGGCTGAGTGTAATTCTTTCTTTTTTCGTATAATATGTGGCAATTTATTAATTTTGTTAATAAAATTACTATATCATATTCCCTAGTTCATATCAAATATATACAGCACAAAACACAATATATGTGAATACAGGCATGTAAAGGATTAGGCTGCAAAGAAGGTATACTAATACAAGTGAAACTACAAAGTATATAAAAACACCAAACAACACAAGATAATGCCGCAGGAGAAGAAATAGGGCCAAATTTTGCTGCAAGCCACTACTATGTTGCAGTGACGTAAACATTTAATTTAATACTGTAGCACACACATTTCTTGTGCTTCTTTTGTTGCTCAACTTTATACGTACAAAAACTTTTATTTAATTCTTTCATTCTTGTAAAACAAAAAACAAAATAATAAGAAAACTCTTAAGAGTGAGCACCGGGGGCAAAAAAAAAAAAATAAGCGGGGATGACGAACATGTCTGAACATGCACTTTTAGAACATTTCGCGCGAGCATGTGTATGTATAAATATGTTTATGTCGCGCCCAAAGGGACATAATATGTATGTTACTTTGGGGGTGGTGGTGGGCATGTTGAAGAAATATGAAGCGCTTCTTTTAGCCATAAAAGCAAAAATATATATACCTACAACATCCAGGCCATATTTACCGACCCGCGGCAACCTTTCCTTCTCTGCATGTCTGAGCAATGACATAGTTCTTCTTTTAAGATAATTGCATGAATTTTATTTACTATGTACAAGATTATATACATAATAACTTTTTTATTGCACAGTATTATTTTATTTTACAAAGTTTAATATTATGTTTAAATTTAATTTGGACCTCAAACAGTGGGGACCCGCCTCTATAGTGGAAACACTTAAACGACTTACTCTAAATTAATACATTTAAAATCAAGATCTTTTCTTTAAAATGGCAACGTTGCAATGTTTAGTTGGGTAGCTCATAAGAATGGTAGTGGGGATTTTAGTTGTATGCTGAGCGATCTTAATGTGGAGCGCGTGGGGTCCTCTTAATGAAAAAATAAAGTCGCCCTATCAATACTTCTAATGTGTACAAATATTACGTAGGTGGTAAAATCATATGTTATACTGAAGTAGTACTTTAGAGGAAAGCATAACGCTACTGTTCCCCCAGAACCCCCCCTATAAATCAATTTCCCCAGGAAAATATTTCAAATAAAAGTAATTAGCTATTGATGTGTGTAGCTAGTATATGAAGTTTAAAGAAAATCGTTGGAGTCGTGTTCGAGAAAATCACGAAAAACAAACAAAAAATTCAGTAAATTCGCACCTCCGATGGATGGATTGTACCATGTTTGTGTACGATTTTTTGTGTCTGATGGTTTGTACGTCATTGGGATATTTTGTTTACCACACACACACACACACACACACATTTTCTGAGAACCTTGAAACATATTATATTTCCGATAAAAATCAACTTCGAAAATTTGATCCGATCGCAATACTTCCTCATTTTCTAAGAGTAAGAGAAAGTAAAAAGTAGATTTTCACTTTCTCTTACTCCTAGTAATAGAAAGTATTGTAATTAATTATGTCTATGTTCTCTCTTTCGTAATGTCTAAAAATTTAAGAATAAACTGTATTTCTTTCATGTTATAATTTAATGAGCGGGATGAGAAACAACTGTACGATTTTTGAAAGCATCCTGCCGAATGGATAGGAAGAAGGAAACAATAAAAAAAAATAGAACATTGAATGAATAGAGATTAATAAAATGGAAAAAAATTAAGTCTCCATCCACCCTAGTCCGGCTGCCATTAAAGCTCCGAACTTACATGTTATCAGTTCATAGATAATAGTATGGGAATGTCACGTTCAAAAACTCTGCTTATTTCGGACTTTTAACGCCCGAAATTAAGAGATTATAGAACCTGTCATAATCACATTTTAATTCTTCATTAAGAAAAACGCTTGTCCTTACTGAGCGCTTACCTTAAGACATATTTAATGTTGATTGGTAGGTAACCGTACCCTCAAGCGTTTGGGTCTAGTGGCTAGCGCACTCGCCTTTGGCCCAGTGTCGAGAGGAGAAAAAAAATGAAAAGCTACAGTTTGCAGTGTAGCTAGGTCAAAGGCCAGAACTAAACGGTGAGGAAATCGCTTACCATACTCCTCCACAATAAAAATCGGCGTCTGGCAAGCCTCGGCACTTCATGAGCTGTTGTACCATAGATGAGTTTATATTTGGAGCCATGGATTATAATACACAGGGATATGGTCCGTATTAATAAAAATACCAGCTTTCTCATTAGGTCAGTCAAAATCCCAAATTTTAACATTTATTTTCATTTTTAGTGTTATTTTTCCTTAGCAGATATTATAAGAGAACTTTAAATCGTAACTAAAGAATTCGAGTGAGCGATAATCGCATTGCAGCTGCAATAAGTTCTAATAATTTTACTGTTATTTAGTGTTTAAAAATTAATATCGATGCACCTGCTTGCCGCCACCCTTTAGGTGAACAGGAGAAGTTCCTTACATTATACAAAAAGCATCGGACTATACAATGATCCATCAGTGTTCCCCTCTACTACAATGTTTTCACTTTAATAAATTATTCAGAATTTCCAATACATTTTTCATTCGATGTTCACTAAAGTTGTCCATAAATATTTAAAAACACGCTGCTAAGTGTGTATGTCCCGCAAACTGGGAGCTTCACATAAAGGTTTTTTTTTAAACTAAATCGATTTCTACTCAGGTGATGGTTTTTGAAAAATTATGAGTCCGTCTGTCAGTCAGTGTCATTAGTTGCTTAAAATTAAAAAAGTAATTAATCTACATTAATAAAATTCAAGATTTTATACTACTTTAATGTATACTAGAACTTTAGATTAGATTAGATTCTGTGGAGGGTCGGCCAAGCCACTGCGACCATCATGGGTCTATTGTGGCACCCACGACCTAGGGCACCTCCAGCCCTGTCCGTGAACGGACTTTTGGCTGCAGGGGGGAACCCCTAGTTGGTCAGAGGAGCCCTCACTCTTAGAGCAAACTCTCGAGACCTGTCTGCTTAATAAGACAGGCCTCGGCGTGAAGCTTGCAGGCTCCCGCCTTTCCTCATCGAAAAGGCGAAGCCTCATCCACACAAGCCCCTCAAACTGACATAGCCGTTCCCTCCTCTTCCCGACAAAACCTACATAGGTTATCGTTTTTTCTAGAGAATTCGATGCATGTGTTTATTGAGCCTACAGTGGCCCGTGACCAGGGCCACTATTCTCAGCATGGTCACTCGCCTTGTTGGAGTGGCTCTGCCGTAAGCTTTAGCACATAGCTCTTAATGAACTCTTTCGCCTGCTTCTCGCCACCAATTCTGTGATTGATTGTAACCCCATAGTTTCTGATAGCTGCACTTTTTAGGTACTTTGAGATGACGCAGTAGGGTTCCGGCCTTATCCACTGGCCACTAATCTCCGCGAATAGCTCGAGGCACGCCCATACCAGCCGTGAACTGAACTCAGACAAAGAGCCTCTTGGCTATCTGAGTAAATGATGACCCTAGAGTTGACCACCCCCTTCCCCATCTCTTATCTCAGTAGTATAGATAATTATGGCCGCCACCTCTGCCTGGAGGACAGTGGCTAGCCTGGCTAGGCTTAACGAGATCTTAACTAGAACTTTCCAAACTAAATCAGTCTACCGGGCTTGATAGTTTGTGTCTGTCGATTAGTCTTTAGTTACTTGTAACTCAAAAAGTAATCAGTCTATATTAATAAAATGCGGTATTCTGATCTAATTTAAGTAATTCTAAGAACCTTAATAAATTTTGAAAAATAACACAAAATTCAACAAAATTTGAAAAATATTAAACAAAAACTTGTTAGAATGCAAGAAAATCATCAACAATAGTAAAATTATAAAAATAAATTTACAGTTCATCAGTTAAAATTTAAATAAAAAAAAAGAAGTTATACACGTGTGCTTTATTATTAAATGGGTCAGTAAATGTGGTAAAGTCTAGTGAAATTGAATTTATTTTCTTTTTTTTTTAAATAAATAAATAAATAAAGTTTTATTTTTAAATTAAATTTCCCTGTTTGATATAAGAATACATTTTATAATTTTTATTCTTTTTTCAAAATGAAAATTTTCATGTTTTAAATTTAATGAATTTAAATTAATAACTTGTAGGGGTATTTCTTAGAATTTAATTAAAAAGTTTTTTTATATCTTTGTTTATTACTTTTGTTATATATTCTTCATGTTCCTTAGAAGATGAATTGTTTTCTAAGATTATTGGACAGTTTTCGTGCGCGTATATATATATATATACTCAGTTTTCCTTTTGCAATGAAGTTTTTCATTAATCTTTCATTAGGTCATTGTACGCTACACCAAGCTTTTGCCTTAGAAAATATTAAAAATATTTCACAGAATATTTTTAATAAAATTTAAATTATCTTAAGTTTGAAACTAGCCATGTTGAAAATTAAATGCTTAAGAGTTCCGGTGTTCGCATTTTTATTTGCTCTCGAAAGGAGGAAGTATTAGCGACTTTAAAGATCTATTTTTACTCCACAATTGGTGCCAGGCTAAGGAAGACTACTCAACTTACAAGCACTCCCTCCCAAGACTTCTTATTTTAAGAAATTTCAGATATCTATCTAGGTGGGTTTTAAAGTGCTGTGTTATTTTCCCCTACAGTACCAAGTGTGTGCCCCAAGCTTCTTAAACCTCTCTGGAATATATTGGCACAGTTGTCAGGAGATGTTTTGATCCTCTACAGTGCTTAATAACGTTCTAGGATGTTCTGTGAGGTAATCTGTTTAGCATATGAAGATGCTCGGATTGATGGACACCTCACTAATGCTTTTTATCGTCGTACCTGCTAAGAAAAGTCTTGGGGGATTCTCTAGAGAAGTCTTACTTGATTGTTTTTCTTTCTTTCAGAGCTCTTCTTGTAGAAACAAGTTCCCTGAGAAAATCACTGCATCAACATGATGCTCTGGTCATTATTTCTACCCAAATCATTTAATTTGCTATGATTTTCTCATACAATTTTGTCACTAATAAACACACGAGAACTCAACGCATTTAATGGTGGCCTGATTTAGTAAAAAATTACAAGCTCAGGATTCCCGACGATTTTTCTCTTGGTTTTGAGAATTGAAGATTGGTACCCAGCTTCCATTTTCGTGAATTTTTGCCAGGAAAATATTGGCGAACTTACCCAATGACACCGAGTGTCCAGTTCTAGGCTCATACCCATCAACTCCAATTTAACTACACTTCAACGTCGACCTATCCGAGTATCCATCTATTAGTACATGTTCTTTTAAATACGATTCAAAGCGAATTCAATAAAAATATTTTTGGACACGAACTCATAGGCAACTGTTGCTAAATATTTTACCTAGCAGCACAAAAACACAAGTCCTAGAAAATGTTCCCCCTCCCTCATTATCCCATGTCAAAATTGTTAATCTCTCTTAAGACTTCTCCATTAACTTTCCGGAAGATGTGTACGAACAGTTGTACAATTTTGTTGGCCCAGATGTTTTCATGTTTACCCTCCTGTTTTACGACATCTGTTCAGCACACTGTTAAGGATATTTTGTCCCATCTGCATCTCCATCTATCCAGATTTGCTTCCGTGATATAATTAATAAACCTCCATAGATTTCTCATTTGTTGTGATTAATTCTTTCATACAAACTTGTTTTGACTGTTAACTTTATTTTTTCAATTTTAGACCACAGTCATAATTGAACATGTAGCAATTAATAGAGCATACAAATTTTCCGATTCTAAGATAGCCCCTGAAGAAGACAAACAATGTTTGTCGAAACGTCGGTCCATTAATAAAAAACACTTAAAATTTTTTTTAGTGTTTTTCTTATGATCCCCCTGGCCGATCAGCCAACTAAGAGATACATCTGATCATTTCTAACGGCCAACAATTGCTACAATTTGTTAAATTTTATAAATTTTTTCTCAATTTTCTAAGAAGAATGAACGTTACTCTTATTGTATATGTATATAATATATAAAGTGATCATGACCTGGAAAGAAGATCTAGATCTGGAGAGCTTTATTTGGCTATTTTTTTACATTTCTCTTTGTGGAATTTTTATGTATTGAAGGAACTGGATATGAACTTTTTGCTTTTGTCATCAGATTTAATATTCTTTAATGAGAAAACCAATTTAAAATTTCTCATGTGTATGTTAAGGGATTGGTTACTAATGGGCAACGGAGAAATCGGGGACACGTGTGTATGTAATTTCTTAGTTTAGTATTTATTTCTAAATCATTAGGTTTCCAAGGAAGTAATGGGTAATGAGCTTTTACGCTTTGCTACATCAAGGATCTCTACTCATTGCAGAGATTTCTTTTGCTAAACAGAAACGTTAAAATATCTGCTGGATTGACTTAATTTTTTATTTCCTTTTTAAATTGATTGCTTTTTTTTTTACTGTTTCCTGTCAGGGGACCTAATGCAATCGTATTAAGTTCTCGAAATGAAGTTTTTATCGGAAAAAATTCACCTGATTTTATATATATAGATAGAGATTTTATAAATAAAGAAACTTTGTTGGGTGAAAATTGAAATTTTCGCAGTAAGTTTAGACTTACAGTTCTAGAAATAAATAAATAAATTTTCTCAGTGGAAATGAATTTATAAAAATGAAAATTGAAAATAATTTACCCTTTTGCTTTATTTAAAGTAAGCATATGCTAGCGTGAGAAGAGAGTGACATAGGGACTGGCAGAGTGACGGTGTAAGAATGAATGAGTTTGAACGTTGACGGTTAACGGTGACTCGGTGATGATTGTGCGAGTGATTAGGCACTCTATTTGTACAGGCGGCTGGACTGCCCCCCTACTCTTTTTATCTCCTCCTTCCATTTCCTCCATAGTTTACCCCTACTACAACTTGGGGGAGAAATGCAGTGACTTTGAGGTGGGGTGTGATTAGTTCACTGATTCGGTCATAATTCGATTGAGGAGGAATGTAATTTCTCTGAATGGTTCCGCAATTTTCACCAAAAAAACGGCTTTAACTATTTTTATTACCACTTTAATATTACTCGTATTATACTTATTTAGATCAATAACTCTCATTTAGATTATTTGGACTACTTTTTCATAATTTTCCTCTTAGCCGCTACATTTCTGAGAGGTCCTCCTCCAACAGCTTCCTTCACTCCTCTAGTTCGCCGGCCTTGGAACGCCGTCCAGGCACTCTCATGCTTCTTCGATCCGATCTTTGACATCGTCGAACACTAGAAGTGCCATAAAGCATCCTTCTATTAAAGGTAAACGATCCCCCTCCCATTCGCGGACCCAACCACCTCAGGCATCCATTTTTAATTGAGGTCACCACGTTTGGTTCCGGGTATAGGTTACTCAACTCTATATTCGACCTTAATCTTTCATTGAACCTTTTTTTTCCTTAGCCCATAAACTTCACAATATTATAACACCTAAATATAGACACTACTTTAAAAATGGCATGTATATAGGAAATTTGTGATGTGTCTGTGAATGTTTCGCACTAGATTTAAAGAAATAATCTTCAACCATTATACTTCAGTTCAAGATTCGACTTATTCATTCCGGTTTTTCTAATAGTTTTGTCTTTTATCAATTACACTTGTTGGTTGCGCTTCATTTCAAAAATATAAAGCCATTATAGCAATAAATAAACTGTTAGGCGACGATTTGTAAAAAATAAATGAATAACCGTGAATAATCTAATTTCACGGTGGTTATGGCAATAATTGGTTGGGAAATGTATTTTGAACTGGTTTGAATTAATGTATGTCCGGAATAGAACAGCCTTAAGTTGTAAACTGATTTTCTAGTTGTTTATTGACAGCGGATATGAGTTTGGCAGCTTTAGCTGATAGTGTTGCGCTAAGGTAGGAACTGTCGGGACGTGGGTGGTAGAATGAATTGTAAGTTGTAGTCGTCAGTTAGGGGAAATGTTTTGTTAGTTTGTTGGGATGATTGTGTTTATGTGTTTTGTTAGTGAATATTTATATATGTGGGGATGATGGCGTCTAAGTGTTGTGGCGGGGTGCGGAGTCGGTGAAACGGGACAAGGCAAATTGTTTGTGATAGGATTATTGAGAGAGGATTCCCATCCGGGTATCCTGCCTCACCCTCTCACTCCACGTGGCTATCTCGCCTGCCTCCCCCCCATACTTTGGACAGTATACTCGCCCAAAGGGATTAACTTAGTACAAGGGACTTATAATTCTACCCTTTTGTTCTGTTCTGTATATACACAAACTGGGCAGACTGGCGTTCTTCTCTCTCCATCTCTGTCTGTCTCTCTCTCTCTCTCTCTCTCTCTCTCTCTCTCTCTCACACACACACACACACACACATACCAGTCAACCAACAACCAACCAACCGTCAGCTCCCAAAATATATTAAAGTCAATCCTTGATAATATACTTTTAGAAAAACCTATTAGCTTTATCAAATGAAATATGCAAATATTTTACCACGTATATGCTTCTGGATTTAATATTCTCTGATGGAGAATTCTGGAATATATATATATATATATATATGCTTTAAAACATAGGATTATAATCTCTCAATTTTTAAACTAATATAATTTAAAAATTGTCATACCTGAACAAAAAATTAAATCCCCGATGATTGAAATAGAATTTATTTCCATTCTGTGCCGGTGCGACGTATGGGATTATATTTAATCCATTTCGATTATCTTAATTGATTTAATTGAAACTTGGGGGATGCAATTTTTATTTTCAATAAAATAGGGTAAACAAATATTCAATCAAAATTGATTGATTACTTATAGTCAGGCTACTTTTTTGTTTTGTTTTACTTACTCTTACTTTGTAGTTAGCGGAACTATTACGATCGTGCCAGATTTTGGAAATTGAATTTCCACCGGAAGTACATATACATGTTTTGTGTGTGTGTGTGTGTGTGTGTGCATGTTTTTCGCAAAATATCTCAATAATGGAAAATCTCAGACAGCTGAAACTTGGTATTCCATTTAAGTAACTACCACAACATATATATCTCACACCAAAGTTACGAACCGGATGTGTGATTTACTGAATGGTTCCCCCCACCGCCAGGTTTTTCTTCAAATTTTATAATATATATTATCTACACACACACAAAATATCTATCACATTTATAAATTAGTTATTTTGGAATGATCTGGGGGGGGGGGGCAGTAGCGTGTTAAGCTTCCTTCTAAAGAACCACTTCAAAAATACACTGTATAGTTGTATCACCTGTATAATATTAAGTATTAATACATAGTATTAGCATTGCTAGAATTCCTTATTAGAAAAAACGGTTGAACTTTAGCAGAGCTCTTAGTATTGCCCGAGGAGGCAATACAAAGTAATAAGAGGTGAGAAAAATTAAAAAATTATAAAAAAAATGATAAAAAAATATATTTACCTAATTTTTTCGATATTTTTAAACTTAATTTTTTTTTTTTTTTTTTTTCATCAATCCAAATTAAGAGTTAGTATACAAAATTAACACTACAAGATATTATTTAGCAGCTAGCGATTTGTATTTAAAATAGATTGTTGTAATAAATGTATTTTATTAATGAATAAAACCGAGTGTCCAATTTTTGTTATGACTGAGTGAGTATTCACAGTAGTAAGAGAAAGTTGTGTGAGTGTTTCACACCAGACTTTTTTTTTTAAATTACGTTTAAAAAAAAAAAATCTGCTATTTGGATCTCCATTTCTTATTTTATTGCTTTCATTGTAAAGAGATCCCCGCTTTTTTCAGAATGAGGCGGCCCACCTTACGTCTAAGGTAAATGCTGCCCTACATACGGACACATATACGTGCACAGAATCAACAGAAATTAGTTTCGTGGAATTGTTTAAAACAAAAAAAAAGTAACTCAAGCAAAAAAAAAACAAAATCAAGTACTATTTTATGATCTGCGCATGTCTATAGAACATTTATTTATTTTATTATTTTTTTTTTTCAGTTAAGAATTTCAAATTTATTACTATTACGGTAAAAAAGTGGTTCAAGAATCGTATAGAGAAAAACTATTTGACCGTTTTGTTTTGTAATTTATTAGCTTCATTTTTTTTTCTTTTTCATCGTCTCTGATTCTCCTCTCCCTTCCCCCCACTGCGTCTCTCTCTCACATTCCAAGTGTTAACTTCTCGCTGAACCCATTTGTCAAGAACTCTGTTATAAGACTTTATTCCTAGGCTAGCGTTCTTTTTTTTTTATTCTTCCTGCTTTCTCTCTCTCTCTCTCTCTCACATACGCTCTGTCTCTCTGTTCTGAACAAAACTAACTAACACATCTGGCTAGTCTTTTTTTATTATATACAGTTTTTTCCTTCCAACAATTTCATAATTCTCCATTTATATATTTGAGAAATAGTAGTGGTTATCCTGTCATTGAGGAATATTTTCTTATAGCTTCCCTCCTTTCCTTGGAAGAATGATTATTCTCTGTAGATCATCAAAAGAAATCTGACGATGCGAGCTTCAAGGGCTCTAAGGCGGATATCGCCCGGTGTAGACTGCGCATTAGTTGGGCGAGCGTTTTCTTGAAACAGAAATATTTCTTCCGTGTGCCATTCCATGTCCCCCTTTTTTTTTTTTCAAGAACGTAGGTTTTTCTTTCTTCTATCGTATCTCGTCCGCCTTTTTTTGATGGCGAGATAAAGTGATAGTATTGAATCCTTGATTGCTTGTGCCACACTATTTCACTCAGTTTTTAAATTGATCTGTTTCTTGTAGGAAAATTGACCTCCTACTGTACCGTTCTTCTTTCTCGAAAGTGCGTTCGTTGAATGAATAATAGAGATTAAATTATGTATTAGTATCCAAAGAGAGTATTCGTAGCAGAGATGGAGAGGCAAAATGACAGGACTGGATTGGGAGAAACCACATAAATACAGCGACGGGAGATAGAACGAGAACAGTTCATACTACTGAGTTCATCACTACATGTCATTGCCCCTTTTCAACTCTACCATACTCTATCATTTTCAAGTATGCTTCTACACCATATTGGGTTGTTGAAGAAAAGAAATGGTCTGGTTAGAATGAATCAGCAGAATATGGTTAACACTGTAATAATATGATAAGTGACACTGACTGCCTGGACTTTACACTTGAAAATGATAAAGTATGGTAGAGTGGAAAAAAAGGGGTAATGACACGTATGATGAACTCAGTAGTATGAACTGTTCTCGTTCTATCTCCCGTCGCTGTATTTATGTGGTTTCACCCACTCCAGTCCGAGAGAGTAGTCCTGTCATTTTGTCCCTCTCTGCTACGAATACTGTCTTTGGATACTATTACATATTATTTAAACAGTAGTCAGAAGCAGCTGTTTTAAAATTGATTGCAAGTTCATTATCTTTATTTATTTATTCTTTGATTTATTTGCTAAAATTTCTAGTTAAATAAAATCAGTTAACCGGAAGTGAGTAATTTGTTGAATGGTTTTCAGAGATTTCCAGTATCTTTTCTTTTGCGGGGAGGGGCAGGCTGAGCTTGATGGAAAGCCAAACAAAGATTTATATGTTACCTTGTTTTCGTTACCCCTTGAAGTAGTTCCATTGCCCTAAAAACCTACAAGTAGGTTGTCCTTCACCACCCCTGTAAGAATGGAATGTACAAGGCAATTAAAATTTCCTTAAAAAGTCGCAAGTTTAAAGGGAAAACTAGTGTGAGTTTCTTTTAATTGCCCTTACCGCTGGTAAGAGGAAGTATGGTGATGGTGTCAGATTTTCGAAAAATTATGTTTTGAGATACCCTGAGTATAAAAATGTTTTTTTTTTAGCAATTCGTCTGTATATTCCACACAACTCAAAAAACCAGAAATCCCAGAAGGTTAAGTGGGAGACGCCCCCTCCCCGACGACGATAACGGTTTGATAAGAATCGGCCAACCGGAAGTAACATTTTACTGAATGGATTTTTCAGTTTTGTTTTTTTTTGCAATTTTCTCGAAAAAATGGCTCCAACAAATTTTCTTTAAATATTAAGTACACATATAAAAAGCTACACAACTTTTATTTGTAACCATTTTTCCGGGGAAATTCATATAAGAGGAGTAATTGTCGGAGTAGTGGGAGGGGGTTTATATTTTCCTGTAAAGTGTTATTTCAATTTATTATTATATCATTCCATTTATCTATGTATTAATTACAATGAAATTTGTTGCCGAAATTCCAAGTTTGAAGGGAATTGGTTCACTGGTTAACGGAAGTTTTTTTTTTCAGTTTTTTGCGACTTCCTCCCTAAAGACACCAAAGAATATTATACTAACCATTCTTTCATTTTATATTGTAATTTATTGTATCAACTGCAAGTCGTGTAAGTGTTTCATATCAATTTTATTTGTTTTTTTATAATATAATTTCACCATAACACAAATTTTAACCATTCTTTGAAATAATTCAGTATTTCATAAGTGAAATAAAGAACGTAATAAAAAAAGCGGTTAGTTTAACATTGAAGAAAAGAAAACACGACGTGGGAATATAAATAATAGCTATTTTATTTTATTTTTTTATTTAAACATAAAAAAAATCCAATGAGATTCACAGCCCAGACAGAAGTTCTCACACACACCGATGCACAGGCCGCATTTGGACACAACACACACACATTCAAAAAGGAAACTTATCACGCATACATGCGTACACACGGAAATAACTCTTCAAAAAACAATCCCTATCCACTTCATCCAAAACGAAGACAAATTACATTTTCCAACACTAAGGCCCGGGACCAGGCAGCAGGATGCTGCCAACAGTTCTTATTTTTTACTCATCTTTCCATTTCTTTAACTCTTTTGTAATAAGGTTTGGAATGTTTTTCATAATTGTAATTCCTGTTTATTTTTTTATATCTTGCATTCTTATGTCGTATATATATATATATATATATAATCACTAATTGTTTCTTAAGTGGTCTTTTTTTTCTGAGATGAATTATTTACGGTCGGATTTACATCGAACAGAATCATGGGAACAAAGTGAAATGATAGTTTTAACAATTAATAGTTGTTAGTTTCTTTTTTTTTTTTTTTCTTCCTTCAACTTTCTTATAAAAGTTTGTTTTAATAATGATGTAACAGCAACCAAAGAGAGATCAGCAACGAAAGAGAGTAAAGAGAAGATAAACGAACCCAACCACTCTCTCGGACTGGAGTGTGAGAAACTGTATAAATACAACGACGGACAGTCCACGGGGATATACAGTTCAACATACAGTAAAATACAGTTCAACACAGTTCAATATTATAGTTCACTATAGTTCATCATCTCGCCAGTCACTTCGTGTCATTTTCATACCACTCTACTACCTTAACCATTCACTACTATAAAGTCCAGGCAGACTGTGTCTCATTAATATTATACATAGTTAACCAGTATTAACCCAGTCTTATTATTTCACCAACCAGACCCAAATTCTCTCAACCTAACACATCCATTATAATGATGCACAGTCAACCTGACCTCTGGGGCGCTCTTATACTTCAATTTTGTATATACATATCTGTGCACATCTCTTGTTTTGTATTCCCTTCCCTACATTGTGAAATGCAAAGTAGCATATAAACACTACAAAAAGCCGGCATTGTTCTAGCTAATTAGGGTAATCAATTATAGTGCCTGAAAAAAAGAAGTAATCGATCATAAAATGCATTAAATATGAGAAAGGGGCTTAGATTTGGTTTCAAAGCAAAAAACAATAATTTTCCGTGGTAGCCTGCTTCATTTTGTGTGGTCATCGATTACCATTACACTGTTTTCAGAGTGAGTAAACTGAATTTGCTCTGTGCAAGTCTGTATTGTCACACTATCTGAAAAAACGCATCCTGAAGATGGGCGAATGTCCGAAACCGGTCGATGACCACAAAATGAAGAAGGCTACCATGGAAAATGTCTCTGATGCTATCCAGCTCTGCGGAACCGACCACCACAACTACAATAATTTAACTTATTTTTAAATAATCCTTGTAATTTTTGTGTTCGTTACGACCGCTGTATTTGATGTTGAGGTTTTCACCGGAAATACACGTTTGGTCCAGAAAAGTGGTTTTTAGAAAATCGTGTGTGTGTTGTGAGCAGCATAGCCCACAAACATGGGAAATCGCTAAAAGTTCTAAATTGATGTTCAAAATTGAGGTATCACCATGAGATCTGTCAGTAAGTTTACTTTACTGAATGATTTTTTTCATTTTTTTCTCGAAATTTTCTCAAAAATGGCTCCCAACGATTTTCTTTAAACTTTGGAAAATTTACACATACAAAGAGCTACAACTTTTATTTGAAACATTTATGGGTACTTTTGGGGGAGAGGTGGGGTTAGGTTTTTCTCTAAAGTGATATTTCAGTTTATTGTACAATTCCATAATCTTAAATAATATTAATTAACAATTAAAATGTTGTCGAAATCCCGAGTTTGAAGAAAATCAAATGACCGAAAGTGCGTTTTTATTGAACCGTTTTATCAATTTTGACGATTTTCTCCATAAAAACATCGACGAATTTCATTAGAGTGTAAAAAAAATTTGCCATTTCACAGTAAGGGAAAGTCGTGTAAGTGTTTCACACCGGAGTTTTTTTACTTTTTCTTAATCCTACTTAGAGGAAGTATTGTAATCGTGTCAGATTTTCGATATCGAGTTTTCACCGGAAATATCCGTTTTGATGTCCCCTTAGTCCAAAAAATGGTTTTTATAATAACATGGTTTATGTGTGAACAGCATAGCTCTAAAACGAAAAATTGTAGAATTGTCGAACTTAATATTCTGTTTAGGTATCACCATGGGATCTGACAGTGGATCATCTGTCAAAATTCCTCAATCGGAAATACCACTTTACTGAATGGTGAATTTTTTTTTTTTTCTACGATTTTCTCAAAAATGGCTACCAACGATTTTCTTAAACTTTGGAATATCAACTACACATACAAAGATCTACAACATTTATTTGAAATATTTCTCCGAGAAAATTCATTGAAGGGCACTTTTTGATGGTGGGGCGGAGTTATGGTTTCCTCTAAAGTGGCTATTTCAGTTGATTACACAACAATTCTATCATCTAAATAATATTAATTAGAATTAAATATGTTGAAATTTCAAGTTTGAAGAAAATCAGATGACCTGTTCAATAAAATTTCAGTGCGTTTTTTATTGAACAGGTTTTTTTTTCAATTTTTTGCGATTTTGTGTGTGTAAAAATACCGAGATAAATTTCATTAGATTTTTGTATGCTATCTATAAAATTTTCTCAATTACAGTTTTGAAAACTGTATCAAGAGAAAGTTGTGTGGAGTATTTCACACCAGATTTTTTTTGGTTTTATTTTTATAATGGAAAGTTACAAATTTTTAAGATCATACTTTTAATCAGACAAAAAAAAAAGTTATTGCATTTCATACAAAGACGATGAAGAGTAATTAAAATATAAGTAGATAAAAATAAGTAAATAAAATGAAAATCACATCAATTTTTTTTCTTATAAAATACCTTGCCCAGTCCGAACTTAATGGAATTTCTTGATAGCATCGATCGATTGGTTTTATAGAAGTAATTAATGAGAATAGAGCATATATTATGTTTATATTTAATGTGTTGTATGAGTATATATATATATATATATATTGCCCTAGATTGAGTATTTTCCATCCAATAGTATTTCTAGAAAGCAGAGGCACTAGGAAACTGTTGGCTGGTTCTGCTATTCGAGATAAGAGAGAGATGGCGTGAGAGTGGGAGGTTTTTGGTTAGGCTGTATTTCTGATCGCATTAGGCAAACTGCCTCCTCTCCCTTAGGCACTTTCCAGTATACCTGTTTGGAAACCTCCAAAATGTGCACTCACACTCAAATATTTGGATATTTTTCCATTTCCTCTTCTTATTTTGCGATTTTTTTTTTTTTTTTTACCTCCAACTTCTTCCATGATTTTGTGTTACAACCACGTTAATAATAATTGAATTGCTCCCAGAACTAAGTTGTTTTTTGGTTATCTTTTCCTTGTAAAATGAGGGCAAAAGTGAGATAGAGAAAGAGTGCTAAAGTAAAAGTGAATAGTAATGGTTTGTTTTTTAATTTATTTGCATCAAAGATCTTTCCCAGCTTAAAATAATAATTATTTTCCACCCAACTTCCCGGCTCAAACGTAAACACATTTTATTGTTTTTGTTTTCCGTTTTCCCTTTTCTCATTTCCTTAATAAAAACAATGCCTCCTATATATTTGTTGGAGGGGAAAAATTAGTTTCATTACTGTTTAATTTTTTTTCCTTTTTATCTATATTTTTGTCAGCGTCAACAAATTTCAGACAATCTTTTTTATAAAAAAAAAAGAAGAAAAAAATGAAAATAATATAAATTTAAATACTTCTAATAAAAACAAAAAATAAATTTCCAATTAAATTCAACTTTCTTTAGAAATTATTTTTCAGGTGAATAAAACTAAAAATTTTATACAATAAAATACAAAAAAGTACAGTACTTCGATTGGGTGGGGGGCGAGTGAAGAGCCAATTAGATGACGAGTTTCATGAAAACTGCATGCCAATTAATCATGTTTGACATTAATCATGATCGAAATATTTTTTAAAAGTGTTAAAAGAATTTCATGTTAAAAACGATAAAATAGCGGTTTGTTTCGTCCCGATTTTTCTGCCATATAAAAGGAAAAAAATTAAGTTTATGTATTAAAATGATAAAAAAAAAACCAAAAACACAAAATTCACCGAATTCGAAAACTAACTGAAATGTTTTGACAGTGACGGTGGCTTTACCTAGTCTAAGACAAGCGGAAACCTAGCAACAGTGGCAGCCATTGTTTATTTTGTTCCGTCTAAAATAAGCTAAAAAATCTGCGTGACGATGTGACTGCAGTCGTTTAAGCCAATTTTTTTTTTGTCTGTGGGGAGGGATCCAAAGCCCTACTGGGACTACCATATAGCTGCCCCAAAGTTCGGAGCCTTCTCAGTGCACTGCCGGCCTCCGGACATTGTTCTCTCTTTACAGACAACACTGTCCATTACCGGACAGTGAGCTGTAAGAGGCATGTAAGAAGAAAAAATCTAAGGGCAGTAGCTGGACTCGAAACCGGGACCGCCGCATTGCTAGTCCAGCGCGCTACCACTGAGCTAATCCCTTCCCTAAAGCCATATTTGTTTCGTGTTAAAAGAAAACAAAAAAAGTATGAAATTACATAAAAATTTTGTCAGGACCGCATTATGATGTCCTGTTGACCGATTTTTCATGTTAAGCGTTTTCGTGTTAAACGTTTTTCACTGTATATGATTTATATGCAGTTATCTACAATTTAAACTTAAACTTCAAAATGTATTATAATTATTGCTATGGTTGGTTCTGTAGAACTGGAAAATATCCGAGATATTTTCCATGATAGCCTGCTTCTTTTTGTGGTCATCGACCGGTTTGGGGCTTTCGCCCATCATCAGAATGTTTTTGTCAAAACATTGTGATAACATAGACTTGTATAGAGCAAATTCAGTTAAACCATTCGGTGTATTAACTGAATTTGTTCTGTGCAAGTCTATGTTATCTCCTGTTTTGACAAAAACATCCTGATGATAGGCGAACGTCCGAAACCGGTCGATTACCACCAAAAGAAGCAGGCTATCACGGAAAATATCTCTGATGATATTATAATAATGTCGGAGACTGTGAGAAGGAAATATGGGCAAACTAATATGAAGACGAAGAATGTCTTGTGATGCAGAAGGAATTTGAATATAAAGAAAAAAAATAATGAATTACTGTTATTATTATTATTATTTTAATTTTTTTATTTAAGGTGTCTTGCCTAAGGGCAAGGGAGGCACCTGGATCATTATAAGTGAACACATTGTTTTGTATTCTTGTATTAGTAGTACTTAGCCATCATCACCAGTGGTCCAGCGGTCGCGGCTCATCCTTCCCCTGCAGCAAAATCTCCCTGATGATCTTACAGGAATGCAGGATAACAGCTTGCCGCATTAAAGCCATCATCTTTCTATTAATCTCAAGTTTGAGTAGTCCACCCTGGATAGCGCACGGTATTACACCAACTGGAGAGATGACAATCAGCACAATGTCAACAGACTCAACGCGTCTCCAAAGAGAAGCAACCTCAGCTGCTAGCGTCCTGTACTTAGTCAGTTTCTCATTGAAGGCCCGCACAACATTAGCTGAGTCCGGGACTGTGACATGTATTATGTACCCCTCACTGTAATTGTGCCACACAATATCAGGTCGGGTGCCCTGTACTGTGTGAAACGTGAGCATCACGCGATCCCAATATAGCGTGTGCCCGGAGCTTTCTAGCACCGGCTCGGGACCATACTGATAGTAGGGTGGGATGACTGAACGCATACTTATTAGGCATTGAAGTTAGGTATACTTAATAATAACAATATTATTATTATTATTATTATTATTATTATTATTAATAGATCATGCGCATTGTTTCCATGTTAATGGAAGTCTGAAGTTATATTGAGATGGAGAACGGACCTGAACATTAAATTTCTGTCTTTGGTCAAAACTATATTGTTACACTGTGATATCAGTGTGTTCTAGTGCATTTATTTATTTCTGAAGGCTGATAAACGAAGAATCAATAAATGAACCATCTAATGATTTGTTAGCTTCGACTTATGTATATACTCGTACGTATAAGATTTTGCCCGAACAAACAAGTCCAAAAGAATTAAGTCTTTCTGTTAATAAATTTCTATGCAGATACGTACTTTGTTGATGGATGGGTTAAATAATTCTTTGAGTGGATAACAATTTTTACTAGAAGTAAGAGAAGAAAGTGTTGCGATCGTATTAAATTTTGGGAAGTGGGTTTTTCACCGGACATATATACGTATATTTAAACCTCCATCATTTTTAAAATGTTCACTTTTATTTGAAACTTTTTTTCCAGAAATAAGTTACTTAGAGTTTTGAGGAATTTATGAATTTAAATTTCAAATATATGGTGTTGGTTCTATGTTACTGGCACGCTCTTCACTTCTCTACCAGCTTGGCTTGGGCAGGTTGGTACTCTTGCCATTCATTACATTTTATTGCAATTAATATTACATAAATGATAGAATAATATAATAAACTAACATAACACTTTAGGGGAAAAGATAATCCTCATCCCACGCTTACAGCTCCTCCTAAATGTTTCAATGAAAAGTTATAGCATTTTATATGGTAGTTAATACGGAAAAATCGTTGGAGCCGTTTTCGTAACAAATTGTAAAAACCTGAAAAATACACCCAGTAAAGTATTCCTTCCGGTTGATCGATTTTGATCAAATCGTCAGGTCTCGCGTTAGCACTTAATTGAATTTTCTAAAAGACCGTTCTTTCTTCTTTGAAGGGGATGAACTTTTAATGTGGGTTGTAGATCATATGGGAATTTTTGAAAATGAGAAGGTGGATTGGTTCATTTGGATAGGCAACTGTTCCCCCTTTCATTGATTCGTGCCTGCTGTTTATATGCCTGTCAAGCTTCCAGTTATGTACAGTTCCACAGCATTCATTCCTCTTTGAACTCAGTGGGTTATCGGCAGTTTGAGATTGCTCATTGCCGGGAGTCTGGACAGGGCTCTGTTAGTTGAGATATTGCACGAACCTCTTTCTGGTTGGATCTCTTTTTTGTGCATTGTGATTTAAGGAGACACCTTTTTTGGTCGGAACAGGAAGCTTAGGCGAAATTCCTTCTAAGGTTATGGTAATCTGATTTGTTCGGATCGCGGTGAATCCTGAGGTGGGTTAGGCTCGGGACTGAATTTTTGTTCTAGACCTGGTTTGTTGTTGTTTTTAGCTTTAGGGTAGCTATTGGCGTAGTTGGGGCATTGGATAGCTAAGATCTTGGTCCCTCCCTACAGACGGATAATAATAAACTTCACGACTGCCTATTGAATCTTTTTCTTTTGTTTTTATAAGCTGAGGTCAAGCTGCAAATTTAACTTTCAAGTGCAATTATATTTGATGTATATTTTTACGCATATTATTAGATAAACATGCATAATTAGTTGAAGATGGATGGAGTGAATTTTCTTGATGATATATTATCGTTACATGTTCTGTGTGTAGGAGGAGGAGGAATTGCTGAAGTTCTTGAGGTACTTAGGGAATGTTGACATAGTGAATTTCCAAAGTAAATAAGCCTACGTTTTAGACGAGTGAAAATTAATATGAAGCAATTTAAGTGAGAGAGGGTGACGGGAGTGACTTGCCACTGGGTTGATGTATCATTAAACCTTAACTTCTCTACTGGAAGCTTTTATAAATAATGTTATGTCATTTTCACTAATAGCAGGTAGTAGGTGCCGCCGGGTTGGTAAGGAAATCTTCATGTATATTACGTTAGCTGATTAGGGATGAAATATGCGGATGCTGAGAGAATTTAATGGTTACAAATAAAGTTAAAATATATTTATATTGTATGATATGAAATACTCATTCTTATCTGTTTCTTGCTGAAATTTTTAAAATTATAATTATATATTTTCTTTAAACTTGGAATGTTTACTTTACATTTAGTTGCACTTCAATTTTATAAGAGAACCAATTGAGCCTTATAGGGACACAGTTACTACGTGAATTTGTGACTACATTCTAGACCACCAGAAGAACCATAATACTGTAACGTTTTTCCCTCTGAACTAGCTATTGCAACTAGTTTCTAAGTGGGTTCGTTTAGATAAAACACTTTAAATAAGAAAAACACCAATTTATTGTTTTACACAATAAATTACAAATAAAGCACCTAATAATAATTAATAAACAGTTTAAACCAACAAAAGTTCACTTTTTATTTACTATTCACAAACGCGCACTCCGTTTGTAAGAATACTCTGTATAAACTCACTCGACTTCAGCTGTTGTTCACCTTTTATAGTAGTGGAAAAGGGTCAGGAAGGTTCTCGATTATTCTAAAAAGAGCTAGAGCGCGCCTTCAGCGCTTCCTAGCGGCCACTAGGAGAACTTAAGGTACCTGCTTTCTCTCCTAGATGGCACCAGTGGCTGCGTTACAATACAATACAATTTGGATAGATTACAAGTAATCTTAATAATTTCATAGTTCTTCCAGAAATACCTTTAATATTTTTTTCCATTTTTTTTTTTTTGCTGACCTTTTGCTGTTATAAAAAAAAGCGAAAGTGAAGGTTTGTATGAGGGTGTTCCATAGTATATGATATTTAAAGAAAATCACGAATACCGGAAGGAAAAAATAATATTCTGTAAATGGTCACATTTATATAGTTAAAAGATTTGGCACGAAACCTTTGTGTCAGATTAAGGTGTGGTGGTACCTGAGCGGGATACCAAGTTTGAGCTTCATGTGTTGTTTCGTTTTTATGACAGTTTGTTTAGACACACAAACACACCCACACAGACAATTCGCTAAAAACATTTTTTTTTCATACTCAGGGGATGTTCAAAACATATACTTCCGGTTAAACCTCAATTTTGCTTTAAATAACGGACATAAATTTCGTTAATTTTTAATGCATTATATTTATTCCCCCCTCCTCAATTGGTGGGGGAAGTAACGCGGGGTCACCTTCTCCATCACCTTCTCACTCCTACTCCCCTCTCTTTTTTTTTAATGTTGGCGTAAGGGATGTGATGTTGAATAAGATATAGATAAATGTTCATATTTATTCTGAGTTAGTAACATTTCGTTTTCTTTAAAGTATGCTTTTATCACTCCATTCAAAACTTGTTTTAAATCAGTTACTTACAGCTTTTTTTTATTTTTTTTACCCCTGGACTAATCTTTGGATTAACCCTATTTTTTACTCATAGAACCTTGAATTAACGTGATGGTGCTTGTTTCAATATTTGGAAGTCCATGAATTTCATTTGGAATTTTTCCAAACATTTAAATTGAAGTTTATTAAATTTTATCCAAACAAGAGTAGTAATTATTGTTATTATTCGATATCTAGTTCAATGACATATCACTTCACAAGGATTCATCGATTCATCAGGGTCATAGATCAGCCATATCGCCGGAAATGCCTTATTTATATCACTTCTTTCATTAAAAAGAAAACAAAACTATAAATCTGTTGTGAAATCATCTCTCGTCTTTCTTTTTTTATTGAAAATTTCTAATTGATAAATATTTTTTTTAAACATCTCAAAACCTTACAAACCTATTCTGAAAAAAAATGCACTTCCGGTCAATTTATTATTATAGGTGACAATACTGAGCACTGCAAGCACTTTAGAGGATAACTTAATATTACACTTTTCTCCACAATGCTAAAAAAAAAAACAATTTTCTTGAAAAATATTACAAATAAAAGTGCTAGATCTTTATCTAGTTATAGTTTGGGAAAACGAAAGAAACCATTGGAGCAGTTTTACAAGAAAGTCGCGTAAATAATCTTAAATTTACGCACAACATACTATACGCAAAAAAAAAAATTATTTTCTTTTAAGTACTCAGAGGAACTGAAAACACATATTTCCGTTAAAATCACAATTACGAAAAGTGACCACTTCCTTCTGCTTATAGCAGTAAGGGAATGTGGAAAGTCAGAGTAGCAAAATTTCGTAACAAAAAATCGCTGGCATCTTGTAAACTTTATAATACTATTTAGAAGGGAAGGGAAGGGAAGTGGTTAGCGTACTGGACTCCCACGCGGAGGACCCGATTCGAGTCCAGCTGGACTACGTTAGATTTTTTTCTTCCTAGGAGCCTCTACAGCTCATTGTTCGGTGATGGACAGTATAGTCTGTAACGAGAGAACACTGTCCTGAGGCCGGCAGTGCACTGAGAAGGCTCCGGGCGCCAATGACCATAGATGTTGACGCGCTTAAATTAAAAAAAAAAATACTATTTAGACATCATTTGGGCATAATCTAACTAACACGAAGCTTTTGATTAAAGTCCGATTACCGGAAAATTTTGCTAATTTTTATTTTCTCCAGCTCCCAGTAATTTTGTTTGTTTTTGGGAACAATTTGCGTGCCGTTAAGCGTGGTGGGATCGCTTCTACCTATCTCGCTCTCTGCCCTCTGTTCCTTGGCTCTTTTCCTCAAATTTTTGCAATGTTTCTTCACTCCCTATCTTTCGAAGTCTCTCCATGTGTATCTCATACAGGGCCTTACTCTTTGTTGCTTTCTTTGAGGCCTCTAAAAGGTCTTGCCCTGTTCCATCCCTGATAACGTGCCCAATCCATTTAAACTGCCTTTCTTTAGGGCCTCCAAGACTGACCGTCCCCTCCCCAAGAACTTCTTATACGAGAGCCTCTCCTTGTTTTCCCAAGGTTTCTCCTCAGATAACACATCTTGATTGCCGTAATTCTACTTTTATGTTTTTCTTGTCCAGCTTTCTGCTCTATGGAGACACGGTAGAAATATGGTTTTGAATCGTGTGAGTTGTTTGGCATTCCTACTTGATTTATCGGACATTCAGTAAAGATTGTGAGGCTTCAAGGCAGTGCCTGTTGACCGGGCACCGTAGATGCAGATGCAAGAGATACCGATGAAGAGATGGCCTTTGCAATTTGCGAAGGAGGACTGCCAAAAGAGCGAAATTTCTCCAGCTTTCCGATGAATTGCCCGCGGCAATGAATTTTGTCAAGGCGCCTTATTGGCGGCTCGAAGCCTGTTTTCGGTGCACTTATCTTGCTCATCTGCTGTGAGCCAATGATTATCGTCAGGATTTCACGATAATGTTTTTGGGTCGCGATGATTATGGACCGTTCACAACATTTTACTCTTTTCTTTATTCTATTCTATTCTAAACGAATAGAAAAATTAAATCAAATTTAAATTCTGATAAGTGCAAAAAAATAAAAATCAACATCAAACTAAGTCATTACAAGGTTTGGTTGACAGAGGGTATGAAAGCTAAATAGCAATACATATAACAATAAATAGAATAAAGATAACTCGTGCAAGAACTTCATATGTAGACACAACATAGAATATGGAAAAACATAAACCATTACATGAACAATTACAGCCAAACAACAAGCCACATAACAACCAGGACACATAGAACGGCGATGAGGGGTAGCGGCCGGCGGTGTAGTACTTAGCAATGGTGGAGGAACTATATTCCCATAACGAATCAGTATGACTGACAGCCTGTTAGCTGGTTGCCAACTACAATCAGTTCCAGTCACCTGGGAGGTCCTTTTAGGCACTTGAAAAGGGGGCTCGTCCCACCACTTCTAAGAGTAGACTCCTCCGTCTTTCTTTATTTCTTTCCCTTTTTTTTCCCTTCCTTCAAACTAGTCTTGTATACTTTACCCAAGGTTATTTGGGTAAGGGCTTTTAGGGTTTGGGTTTGGTGCTGCTAATTTTTTTGTTTACTTCATCTTTTACTTAGCAAACGGCTTCCTTCGGGTCATGTGTTGTTTGTTATGTCTGTAAACTATATGGGACTCCAGATATTTTATTTATGATAAATATGCACCAGATGTTGTTAATTTAAAATCTTTGAATACAATTTTACGGCTTGTTAACTTTGGAAATTTTTGTTTGAGGCATTTTAGAACAAAAATAAAGTTAAGGTTTATGATATCTTGTAGAATAGACAATTTTTACTTTCCCATGATGCCCATAAGAGGAAGTATTGCCATCTTGCCATATTTAGGAAATTTATTTGTGTGTCCAAGTTTGTGAGTAATATGAAGAGTTCAGCTCAAAAACCAAAAATCGTCGAAGCATAAAATTGACCTACGTTGTAGATTGGTCACCAATCTCTGAGAACCGAAATACCTGCACGGTTCTACGTTTCAGCCAAGGAAGCTTCTTTGTTAATTAACCCTTAATAAATGAGCTTTGCCTTCCTAAGTCCCGGAGAACTTATAAACAAGATTCTGTAATCCTGGAAAGCTAATGCACGATGACCTTAACTCCGAGACATTTAGAGACGCTTCAGAAAGATTTGGCACCAACAAAAAGCGAAGTAGTACCTTGATTTGCCCTCCCAGGCGCTCAAACTTGGTGTCATTTTTGTGGCAAACGTCTTCACTGCCGTTTAGCTATTGGAAAAAATTACGGCATAGAAAGTGTGAAATCTCCCGTTCATAATATCTTCTTCACTGCAGAAATTCGTTTGGCACGATCCTCCTCTTTGGCTTCCTGAGCAGACCCCAACCTTTGATCGTGATACATATATACCGGTGTCGGTAACCTTTCCAGCCTCTCCTGCGACTTGGTCCCTAACATTTGCGGTACTTCCGCCTAACACACATTTTCAATTTCCGGTGAAAATTCAGTTTCGAAAAAAATTTGGACACGATTGCATTGTCTTTCTTGATACAGTAAAAGAGAGAGAGAGAGAGTAATATATGTGAATATTTTTTGGAAAACAAAATAGAAACACGATCCTCACACCTAGCTCGTGTTAAGATCTTAATTTAGATCAAAAGGATTCCAGGATTTCATATGATAATAATTATTTCATTGTAATTATATGAATGACAAAACTTCCTTGACTCGTTAACAAGCTTTGGATTGTTAAAACGAACCCCCCCCAACACACAAAAAAAACAAAACGTTCGTGGCTATATTATTTCAGAGAAAAAACATAAATTAAATAGACGATACTAATTGTATAATTCGTTAATTTAAAACAATTTAATAATTAAGGCCAAACTTGTTTTCGTAACAGGAAATTATAATTTTAAAAAAAGAAATGATTAAAAAAGTAAAAATAAATAAAAATATAAATTACCTTATTACTAATGCCTAAATTATTAAATATTAGTTCGGATTAATTAAATAAATTATATATATATATGCGACTACATAATTCAATTGGAAATATGATAAAATGTCAAAATGTCATGCGTGAATAACATAGAGCCTAAAAAATAAAGGATTTAAAATTGGATTTGCATATAAATTGTTTTGGATGGTTTAAGACAAGAAGAAGTGTGTGCATTGAAGCAAGCAGTATAATAATTTAATCTGTTACGCAATATACAAATATTAATGTTGACCTTTTCATGTTACAATAATTGCTTTATGATTTGTTTATTTGTATGTTATTATTAAAATAACTGTACATTTTTATAATTTTCTTACTGGTATCTATGAGTAAGTATTGTGTTCGAAACAAATTTTTCGAAATTGCGAATTCTCCCAGAAGTACGTGCTTTATGTGATATCCTGAAAATATCGCCGCCTCCCTCCAAAAAAAAAAAAAAATTGTAGAAAGCTTTGCATATTGTGTTTAGCGTACGGACATCGCACTTCGGTGCAAATAAGTCAACCGGAAATAAGTTCTCTTTTTTTTCCCTCTATATTCTCAAAAATATGGCTCGAATGATTTTCCTTAAACTTTTCATACTAAGTACAAAAATCTATTCTATCCCTATCGCTTTTATTTGATATATTTTTCCAGAAAATCTGATTTATTTAAGAGTTCCTGTCACGTGCCATTGAATACCTTGGCTACGATTCCAATTTTGAAAATGAAAATCAGTAAATTGGAAAAGGCTTATTTACAGTCCAGTTTTATTTCGGGGACCCGCAAAAGCTTCAGACAGTCTCGCGTGGCTTTTAAATGTTTTATAGGTAAATGGTGGCTGGACTATAGGTTCTGGAAGTAGTTGTGTTTGGATTTGGATGATTCTTAAATGTCTCTTCTATTACCTCTTCGGTGGAATCCTTAATTCATCCGGTCTTCAGGTTTGATAGCCGGCACCTTCAAAGATCTGCAAGGGTATTACAAAGCCTTCCCTAGCCTCTATAGGTCAAGCTTTTGCACACCTTTGCGTGGCATCGCCGGAAACTGGTCACAGTTTTATCCCGTATCTGGGTTGTGTGCAAGATACCCCTTCACAAGTCGGAAGAGTTTTGTGGCGTAAGAAAGTGGCGTCTCTATCGACCCATCTCTTCCTAGGAGATACTATTAACTTCTGGTTCTCCATATTGGGGAAATTCTCATTACCTTCCCATTCCCTTTCTTTTTATGTGACTTCACGAGAAGAAAGAAAAATTCCTTGGTTCTTGATGGAACCGATCAAAATCAATAGATGACTGACGATGGCGTAGATGGCCATCGTACGTGCGATCAGTCACGTTGTAACTCTTGGAAACTAGTAGAGATATAAACACAGAACTAAGTGCGCAAGCGCCAATTCATCAAGTCCAAATGCTTCCATTTGTGAATGGTCTCGTGGTGGTTATTGTTTGGAACATTAACTGCAATGCCTCTGATAAGAGCTGAGCAAGAGGAGACTCTCAGTTTAAATCTAACCGGCATGTCAGCGCATAGCCGCAAGTGTACGGTGGTTCGGTGGTTCACCAAAACCTTTTAGAGTACCACGAACGCTAGTTGGGTTATCTCAACCTGGTCTTTAATGGGCCAAGCGGCGTGAGCTTTAGAACACTTCAAGCCAGTCAGGTCTTGCACAATAACCTAATTGCCATAGTGATCTCTTCTGCTAGGAAAACGAACGCCATGTTCGCATAGAGGGTCTGGTATGGGCTTAACTGGCTGGAACTGTCCTTAAAAAACACCTGATTACCGAAAAGGAAAAGGATAAAAGTAGTATGTCTATAGCATATTCCTATAACAGTGGGCATTGAATCATCCGCAGCGACGAGTTATTATAGAGATCAGTTTGTGAGCATTAGACTTACGTAACTGCTTTGAACCATTGGTTAACATTAGCTAACCTGTGGGTCTCCACAGTAGTTCTTTTGGGATCGCTTGACTCGGCTTTAGGGACAGTTCCTTCTCTTTTTTTTTTTTTTTTTTGTTTAAAAAATACATATATCCTATATTTATATCTCAAACTAAGGACAAAAATTTTTAATAAAGTATCATGTTTGATGGAAATTTAGGAATTATGTTGACATTGCAGGAAACGAATAAAACTAGGTCTGTGGTTTCACACTAATTTATTTTTCTCTCTCTTTCCAACTAACAAAGACCTTTCCCTTCTCATTACGAAAATATGTTTGTCTGTAAGTCGTGCGTAACAAAAAATTCCAACCATAGTACACCAATTTTTGCTTCCTCTATTACACTTAAGTACAGGGCTATCTGATGGAAAGAAAAATCGAGAAGTTCATACCATTATAAAATTTCTTCAACTTGCTATCTTTCTCTTGAGCAAAAAGAAAATCTTTCACTAAATGGAAAATACTTGGTGAGGTAGATAATAGAAATTTTTTGTCATGTTTTTATTCTGTTCAGGTTGAGAATACAAAAAAAATCTGACGTGAAATACTCAGGTGTGAGTTACTCTTACTCCAATTAATCAAGAAATTTTCTTTCAAATCGCATCGTTCCAATGTTTAGTTAGGCTGGCTATAAAAATGGTAGTGGGAATTTTTCTTGTATATCAGAACGGCATTATTATATCGCCACTGTATGTCAATACCAACAAAGCATATGAAAATTTAAATTTTCAACTTACTGACAGACAGACCTACAATAATCAATTTTCTCAGAAGAAATGTTTCAAACAAAAGTGATACGTTTCTATCTATACAGCAAGCATAACCAAGTTTAAAGAAAATAGTTGTAATAGTTTTCGTAATAATTCCATAAAAATAACCTCAAAAACCTATTCGCAAAAATCACACTTCTGGTTAACTGATTTTTTTTTTAATTTGGCAATGCTATCAATACTTCTAATGTGCATTAATAATTATATAGGTGGTAAAAATAAAATATTATACTGGAGTGGAAAGAATAATGCTACTGCCTCCCCAGTGTCCCCAAAAATATCAATTAAAACTGGTAGGTATTTATGTGCGTAGATAGTATACGAATTATTAACCTAGTTATAAGTCTTTACAAAGCACTTTAAGAAACGGTGAATAAACTGAATTTACTCTCTGCAGTTATTGACACTGTTTTGACAAAACATCCTGATGATGGGCGAATGCCAAAACCGGTTGATGATGACAAAAAGAAGCCTGCTATCATGGAAAATATCTCTGATAGTATCCGGAGTTTAAAGAAAATCGTTGGAGTCATATTAGAGAAAATCACGTAAAACTGAAAAAAAAAAAAAAACATTAAGCAAAGTCGTAGTACTTCCGATTGATGGATTTGGCCCTGAAATCTTCCTGTTTGATGCGGTAGGTATTAACTAAACGGAATGCCAAGTTTGAGCTTGCTGCGAATTTTTGTTTTTGAGATATTCTGTAAACACTTGCACATACTGACTATTCGCTAAACACTTTTTTTTCTATTCAGGCGATCCTAAACACGTGTTTCCGGTGAAAACTTCGTAATCGTAATCAGATGTCTCTAAAATTTATTTTCCGATTACTATTTCCGGTTGTTAAATAGTATTTTTCTTTTTCTTTAAAAGAAACTTTAAAGCTATCAAAAGTTCTATCAAATAGGAGATCAGGATGAAATCTCTCAGGGCATACAGCCCTGAATTTCGCTAGGAAATTTCAAGATCTTGAAAAGGTCCTAAGAAGGATATCTCTTCCTTCAATACCAGACAGATACCTAGGCTTTCTAAGTCTTTGATACGTCGCAATTTGTCTGGAGATCTGTTGAAGGCTTCATCATCTCCTCACAGTGTTGTCGCGTGTCCAATAACTCCTGTACCCCCTGTATTGTTTTTTTTTTAGTGTTTGTTCTAGCTTGAAATCAAATTTACTATTATTTTATAAATAAAATTCAGTAAAATGCATCAAACACATAATGTAACTTTTTCATTAAATTTTCTCAATAGTTATATTATATTTTATTTCTATTTCAAGCATCTGATGCAGAACATAATGCAAGCAAAGACAAAAAAAAAAAAGTTAAAAAGGAAATTGAGTAGAGGGGAAGTAGTAGTAGTCGAGAGTGGAAAAGTGCATTTCCATAATATTTGGTGTGATTTTTCTTTCCTTCTTTTTTTTTAGAGAGAAAAATGTAATGAAAAGTTTCCCCACAAGAATAAAGAAAAGTGAAAACGTTTTCCCTTATATTGAGCGTGCACACATATGCCTCAAGGTATTTTTTTTTTATCTTATACGTACACATAAATACGCTCACCAGACTGAATAAAAAGATGAAAAAGTAAAAAAAAAAAAATAGTTCAACAATATCAAACTTAAAACAAGTAAGAGTGGGATTTGGAGTACAAAGTATAGTTGGGATATTATTTAATATTCTCATGTGGTGTAGAATATTGAAGAGAGAGAGTGTACTCAATAAGTGGGCGATACGGTTAAAGGAAGGCTTTGTGTAATTTGTTTTCTACCATGACAAGAAGTTTACATTAAAATTTCTACTCTCCTCTACGAGGGATATCTTTGTTGAAGGCTAAAGTGCGTTCTGTGATTTTTTTTTTTATTTGCATAAAGTTTTACGAACATATCCAAAGCTATTGCATGACTAATTAAGCAAATACTTTGGAGGGGTGGGTCTGTGTCGGGATTGGTGTGAATGAATGGTCGTATGAATGTGAAATTTTGTTGTAAATAGATAGGATTTTAATTTAGGTTAGGTTTTTATTGTGGTGGAGGAATATCGAGTACTCTACCATAACTTTTTAACTGGGTTGTAAGAGTTATTAGTTTGAATGTATGGTGACTGTATTTGTAGTGTGATCGTATTTATAGGCGTGAATGTATTTATTAGGTTGAATGTTTTTAAGTATGGATCTGATTGTTCGAATGTGTATGGTATGAATGTATTAATATGAATATATGTAAATAGTTGTTATTTTTTTAATCTCAGGATTAGGCATTAAATGAACTTCAGTACTCTACACCTTCTTTTCTTTAAGAGTGTAGTAATTTATGAAAGGCTATTCATTTTAAATAAAATGTAATGTATGTAATTACTCGTAGTATAGTTTCATTGAGGATGATTATCAGATGCAAAAGGCCTTAGATGTTAAGCACCTTAAAAATTCATAATAATAATAATAATAATAATAATAATAATAATAATATATGAATCAACGAAAATTTCTGCTGCTAGTAAAGTCTTAGACTGCTCTTCTTAAGCTTATTCTCATAGCCTAATGTCGAACTCCTCCAGGCTTCATAATATGAATTATATCCTGAAAATCTTTCAAGTAAAACTTACAAGATCATTGTATTTGGAGTTGTTCGTATAACAAATTTTAATGAAAATCTTTAAAACGCTTTTTAGAGAAGGAATTAACTCAATGATAGCTAGACTCAGGATGCTAGTAACCATAGATGTTGATGCGCTCCATGAATTTAAAAAACACTGACCATAAAAAACGTTGGTAGGGGTTATACATATATCCCTGTATAGAATTATGAGCGCCTTCTGTCACAACTAACAGCTGCAATTTAAATTTAAACTAATTGACAGGTGTTGAGGTTGGGTCCACATAGCTGGAAAGCATCAGAGATATTTTCAGTGATTGCCTGCTTCTTTTTGTGGTCATCCACTGGTTTCGGGCGTTTACCCAACAACAGGATGTTTTGGCAGTTGATACATTGCAACTTTAATTGATACAATGTATCAAGTAAAATTTGCACTGTGCAAGTCTATGTTATCATACTGTTTTGACAAAACTCCTGTGATGGGCTAACGCCCGAAAACGCTCGATGACAACAAAAAGAAGCAGGCTATCACGGAAAATATCTCTGATAAATCATCGGCCCCTCAAAACTCTGTAAAATCAATTTTCCCGGAAAAAGGTTTATATAAAAATGGTGGGTTATATTGGCCCAGTTTAGTAATAGATACTCGCCTCAGACTTACTAAAGAACTACTCCAACAAGCCGGAAGACTGTAACCCTTCTCACTGGTCACTGTAGACTTAATCAAGCACATGCATTGCATGAGCCTGACAATGGTTAGCCTGTATAGGTTTTGCCAAGGAGAAGAAACTGCCTTTCATGAACTGTGTCAATGTGAGGGGCTTATTTGGCTGAGATTTCGCCTCTGGGGGGGGGGGGGACTGGCACTTTCAACCTTTACTCAAGAATTTCAGTCTCCGAAGTCATTAGACTGGTAATTATAAACAGGCAGGACTTGAGAGTGTTCTCTACTTTGTAGATGCCACAATAGATCCATAGGGGTCATATGCTTCTGGTCAAATAGAAAGTACCCTTTATTCACTTGAATTTGATAAAATAAATAGATTTTTGATCTCTAGTTAATCTCCTGTCATTTTTCCTTTTTTTCTTTCCAACAGCAGTTGGTTTTATAGCAGCAAACCTATTTAATGATTAGCGTAGTTACTAAAACAATATTGGGCAATATGAATAGTTTAATAATATACAGACCATCTATAGTAATGACCTCAATTTCTCCTTTATAGATTCTTTGTCGCAATATCTTACTATATATTAGTTGATTACGCAATTCTTCTATATTAGATATAATGAACCCGTCGGCGGCATCGTATAAATCTTTTATGCTATAATTTATTTATTTATTTTTTGTTATGTCTATATTTAAATGAATCAGAGATTTTTTTTTTTTTTTTTTTTTTTTTTTTTTTTTTTTTTTTTTTTTTTAGCAGGGTTCCTCTAAGGAGAGAAAGAAAGTTTTATTAGAGGTTCGATGGAATTCTTATGTAAAATGCTAAGAAATATCTTTGTAGCGGATGTTCCCGCTTTTGAGTTATGCTTACCACACACACACATTTAATTGGCATTGAATCATAAGAAGAATAGGCAGAAACTTGAAAGAGTGCAGAGACTGTTTCTGCTGCGATTGATCAAGGGTTATCGCACTATTTCGTTTAATGCCGCAAGCGTAATAGCAGGAGTAATGCCGATATGTCTTCAAATAGAACAATATATAGATATTTACACGGTACAGACGGGTGGAGTAGTTGATGGCTGGTATGGATCAATGATAGATACTCCGGTTGGCGTGAATGAGTGGCTGCATCCCGCTGAGCTTCTAACCATCCAAATGGATTTAGAAGTACAACTCGATACTGACATTTTTACAGATTGAAGCTAAGAAGATAAATTTGTTGGATGCGCATACGTCGTCATAAAATTGGAGCAGTTGGTGGTTCACGAAAAGTATCGTCTCGGGGCATATTGCTCAAACAATCAGGCTGAGCAATTAGCTATAGTCAAAGCTTTAAATTGGGTTGAATGTAATTCGTTTTTGGGAGAAAAAATTAGAATCTCTACAGATAGTCGCATCACCCTGGACTCTTTGCAGAATAACGATATCCATTACCCCATAATCGATATGATAAGGAAAAGGCTTTGTAGACTGCAGAACAGATGCACCATTTCATTCTCATGGGTGAAGGCACATGTGGGTGTTGATGGAAATGAGATGGCTGACCAAATGGCGAAAGCAGCGTCAAAGGATTCTGGTTTGGCGATTGCTTACAACAAGTACCCCAAATCGGCAGTGGAACATTGGCGCATCAACGCAGCATGGAAGCTTGGCAACAACTCTCGGACAATTCGACCACTGGTACTCTCACTAGAGAATTTCTTCCTTGTGTGGAGCGCCGTCTCCAAATGCACCATTTCGTCATTGGCTATGGGTTGACTCAGCTTCTTTCTGGACCTGGGAAAATGGCATATTATCTGACCAGATTTAACATAACCGAAACTGCATTTTGTACATGTGATTCTTCTTCGGTTCAGACAGTCGACCATCTCTTGTGGGAATGCGAATACTTGCAGCCGGCGAGACAGTTACTCATGCAGCAGGTGGTGACTCAGGGCGAGTGTTGGCCTCCCCAGAAATCTACATTGCTTCAGTCAAGATTCTTTGCACACTTCAATAATTATGTCAAAAGAGTAATAACATTCATATACAATAGTAATGTTACTTCTTGAATAATTGAAATAATAAAATAAAATGAAATATAAAATAAATAAATAAATAATAGACAAAAAAAAATAAACAAAAAAACAACAAAAAGATAAACAAAAACAAAATAAATAAATAAAAAATAAAAAATAAAAAAAATAATAAAAAATTTAAATGTATATATATATATATTTAAAAAAAAAAAAATAAAAATTCATATATATATAAATATTAAAAGAAAATAATGATAACAATAAAAATTAATAAACAAATAAAAAAGAGTAGTTAATATTGTATCTATAATAATTATTGTTTTAAATCAAGTTAATTAATGTGAATTTCCTTCATTAATTTGTGTTGTCGTATATCCGCAGTTTAATATTTCGTACTACTTTTACATAAGTGTAAATAATTCTAAATGTTTTCATGTAACAGCCATGTTCACAATATGTACTTTTGTCCGCATAAATATGTATTTTAGTTTAGATGTAAGCTGTAATGTGCATTTTATACATGTAATATTTTGTAAATTTCATGCAGTGCTCAAATGAGCGAAGCATGATGGTAATAAAGATATTAAAAAAAAAAAACAACACGCACCCACCCACACAAACAGACCAATTTCTAAAAAAACACTTTTTTCAGACTCAGGGGACCTCAAAATTTATATTTCCGGTGAATACTCATTATCAAAAATTTATCACGATACATCCTCTCCTACTAGGGGGGAAGGAATAAGTAAAAATTACAGAATATTATAAAACAATGTTTTGTTTTTTTCCCCCCTAGAAATTATTATCTTGTTAGGTTAAAGAAATGAGAGCTTGTTATTTTTTTTTTTTTTTTTATTTTCAATATTAATAAAAAAAATTAATTTTAATTTTTTTTTTTTTTAAATTAAACTAGCAATAATTTCATCGGTAACAATATAAACAAGTTATACATTCACTGGTATTACTTGATTAACATAATTCTAACATAAACATGCTCTAAAAACATAACACTATATATATATACTGCCTATACACAGAGCTACTACATACTAAAATAAGCACACCTCTATCCCTCCACTAGCTCTCCTAGGTTACTTTGAAGGTTTTCCTAATTAACATAGTATCAACAAAACTCACATGTTATCTAGATTTACATTAAGAAAACCTCTTCCTTTACCTAAATATGGTTTTGAATATTGCCTAGAGCTGGATGTTATATACATATATATATATAATAATAATATATGAATAAAAAATATAAGAAAAACAAGTAGAGACAGCGAGACAGAGAGAATTATATGTAATATACGCCCGCAAGAATAAATAATTACTAGGAGCATTGTGGAGGGGAGATCACAATGGCCAGTAGAAAGTCGGAGAAGTTTGGTTTTTAATTTAATCAAAAAACCGCATTTTAAATGTTTATTTTGCTCTTCCCAGTTGTAACAGAAGAAGAATTTGATCTTGGGAGATTTTAAAAATGAATTTACACAGGAAATACCATGTTTTAAGAGATCTTCAGTAGGAGAAAGGTGTTTTTTTTAGACTTCAGAAAGATGTGTGTGTGTGTGTGTGTGTGTGCGCGAGAGAGAGAGAGATTAAATTTCATTTAAAAGTTCCAAGTGTAAAGAAAAATTATTACTTTCTCTTAATTATAGTAAGAGGAAGTATAATAGGATCCCTCTCTTCGGGAATGATGAAATAGGATTCCCGAAGACAGGGATCCAAAGTAGAGAGACAGACAGAGAGAGAGCGATAGGATCACTCTCCAGTTTAGGCCAGACTAGAGTGGTAGAAACTGTTTAAATACAGCGGTGTCAGCCATAGGAGGGAGTCTACCGACAGTCTTGCAACAGAGTTCATACAACAGTCACAACGCGTCATCGACCTTTCTCTTTACCTATCACTATCATTTTAGTGTAAGGTCCAGGGGCAATTTGTACTACTTTTCGATTATACTGTGTTCAGCTTAACTTCTAGTTTATTTTTCCATCTAACCCAACTTCTCTCCTTCTCAAACCTATTACAGGGAGTATCGCGATCGTGTCAAATTTGAGTAAATTGAGTTTACACCGGAAATTCACATTTTATTAAATATATATATAACAGCAACCTCTGACAATACTTCGGGATATGGTTTTTCACTTTATTTGGAACAAAAAATTTCTAATAAACCATGGTCCGATTCGTTCGCTTTCAAAAGTTATTCTTCATTATGTAAAATTTTCAATTTTCCAAGTTTTTCTCAAAAAATTGATTCTATCTCAAAAAGTTTTTCACATAAATCATATTCAATTACTTTGGAAAAAGCATTAAAATTTCCTACAAGAAACAGAAGTTTTATTTTAATTTAATTAATTATAAGGTTTTTTAGTGACTTTAAAGTCAACTCTACAGCGCTTTGACTGTTAAAACCAACTTTTCAATAGTATTTTCTCATAAATTGCTTTAAGGCTTCCTACATTTCTGTTTTCACAAATCCACAAATGCACCAAATTGTATGGTTTAAGTGCATGTTCCCATTTATTTGAATAATTTTTTTACTTTGACAGAAATGCGACAAAGCATCATATACATGCTCAAGTATCTCCACCTGTTTAAATGGAGAAAATAACTGGATAATAGATTCATAGGATCCCATTAAACTTGCACAGATAAAAATGTAGCATTTGAAAAGTTTTTCATGTAAATTGAAAAAACTACTAAATATATAGTGAGTATTATATATTATATGAAGCGAATTTAGTCAATTATATTGTGTAAATTGTAAGAAGAGAAAGTCGTATGAGTGTTTCACACCAGATTTTTTTTTTTTTTTTTTAAATACGAAAGGAAACCAATTGTGGTAATACGAAGGAAAGATAAAAAAAAACAGGTGTTTGATATCTGAACAGGTAGTATTGATAGCTGCTGTTGTTGTTGTTGCTGATAGCGGGCCTCCGGTATAGATTGTTGTATTGTGTCTCTAGAATATAGTGAGGACACTGTGGAGGGGAACGTGCACACACTCTAGCGGCTAAAAACTATGTACAATCTCTCCACACACACTATCTCTCCAAAAAGGTAAGAAGATATAACCGAAGTGATGTTTGCAGTAGAGTGGGGGTGAGAGTGAATAAGATAAAGACCTACCTCCCCCCCAACCGTCCCCGACTGTGGCTGCTGGCTGCTTCACCACACTTCTTCTTCTTCTTCTTAAGCTCCTTCTGGTGTGTGTTGTGTGTTGCAGTTATATAGTTAAAAGATTGCCGCTTGTTTCTTTACTGGGCTCTCTTTGGGTGGTCAAACACATAATATTTACCTCTCCTCTACGTTTCTTCCTGTTTGTAATATCAGCGTTGGTTTCTTTGCCTTGTTACCACGGCGCGCTCACACACACACACACACACACAGTATCAGATTAAAAATCTGTTTAAGTCGAGCGCCTTTTTTTCCATTTCTTTTATTTACTTAATTTCATTATTTAAGTGAATAATAGATTAATATTTCACCACTTCTTCATTTGTGGAGAAGGCGCACAATTTAGCTTTCCGATTGTCTATAAAAAATGTGTGAATACTTACGCGATTACATTTACTGCTTCAATATAATTACATTAAACATCTGGTGTGAAACACTCACACAACTTTCTCTTACTCCAGTACTCAAAATTATAATTGACAAATTTTATAGTTAGTGTACCAAATTTAATGAAATTCGTCGAAAAGTGAAAACACTGTCCAGTAAAACTGTCCGGTTTACTAATTTCCTTGAAACTCGGAATTTGGGTCATATATTAATTTCTAGTTATTTCAATTTGGATGACAGAATTGTATAATCAACTGTGATAGCATTTTAAAGAAAAACATAACCCCCCTCCCCCAAAAGTCCCCTTAAATGAATTTATCAGGGGAAAAGTTTCAAATAAAAGTTGTAGCTCTTTATATGTATAGTTAACAACGCTGGTTTAAAGAAAATCGTTGGAGCCATTTTCGAGAAAATACCAGAAAACTGAAAATTATATTTCAGTAAAAACGCACTTCCGGTTATCTATTTTTTTTCAAACTCGGAATTTCAACAACATATTTAATTCTAATTAACATTATTTAGATGACAGAATTGTCTAATATAATGAAACAGCAGTTAAGATGAAAACCTAACCCCACCCCTCCCACCAGAAGTCCCTTAAATGAATTTTCCTGGAGAAATGTTTCAAATAAAAGTTGTAGCTCTTTGTATGTGTAGTTGATATAGCAAGTTTAAAGAAAATCTTCGGAGCCATTTTTGAGAAAATTGCAAAAACGTAAAAAAAACAACTAGTAAAGTGGTACTTCCGGTTGAGGAATATTGACACATAACGCACCGTCAGATCCCATGGTGATACCTAAACGTAATATCAAGTTTGAACTTTCTACGATTTTTCGTTTTTGAGCTATGCTGTTCACATTCATACATACACACACACACACACACAGACCATTTGCTAAAAACCACTTTTTTGGACTCAGGGGACCTCAAAACGGATATTTCCGGTGAAAACTCGATATCGAAAATTTGACACGATTACAATACTTCCTCTTACTAGGAGTGAGAGAAAGTAAAAAAGGACAAATTTTTGTTATAATTCAAATTTTACTCATTTGTTGTAACGTCAATATAGAGATGGTGAGAGTACTGCTTACTACTCTGCCTACACTAGGCACGAAAAGTCACAAATTACGCACTACTACCTAAAATCAATCCCCCCCCCCCAAAGTATTATAAATAAAAGTGATTTGTTTATCTGTGCAGTGCATTCCATGTTTGAAGTAAATAATTGTAGTTCGTTTTCAAAAAAAATTCCAAAAGAAAAAACGTAAAAAAATCTTTCTGTAGAGTTGCACTTTCGATGCCGTAAAGTTGGACTTCCGGTTAAACCGATTTTTCTTCAAATTTGGAATTCTAGAATGCTCGCTAATGTTTATTAATATTATATAGGTGGTAAAAAGCATATTTTATACTGGTGTGGAAAGCATACTGGTGTGCAAAAAAAAAATCAAAAGTGTAGATATTTATGTGTGTAGATGATAGTATACGAACTCTTAACCTAGTTAAGTTTTAACAAAGCACTTTAAGAACCAGTGTATAAACTGAATTTGCTATGTACAAGTCTATGATATTCACACTGTTTTGACAAAAGATCCTGATGATGGGCGAATGCCCGAAACCGGTTGATGAGCACAAAAAAAAAAAAGACTCTCACGGAAAATATCTGTTGACAGTATACAAAGTTTAAAGAAAATCGTTGGAGCCGTTTTCGAGAAAATTACGAAAAACTGAAAAAAAAAAAACCATAAGCAAAGTCGTAGTACTTCCGGTTGATGGATTTTGCCCGATATCTTCCTATCTGATGCTCCAGGTATTTACCAAATCGGAATGCCAAGTTTGGAATTAACACTCATACGTACAGACCATTCATTAGCTATAAACATTTTTTTTTTCTATTCAAGGGACCCTGAACCCTGTATTTCCGGTGAAAAACATCGTTATCGTGATCAGATGCCCCAAAAATGTATATTTCCGATTTCTGTTTCCGGTTGGAAAGTATTGTTTTTCTTTTTTCATTAAAAGATCTTTGTTCTATCAAATAGGAGATCAAGATGACCACTTCCAAGTTCCTTCCCCCTTCCAGATTAATTATATTGACGTTGTACTTGATAGGGAAGCTTAACGCTACTGCTCTCCCTGAATGACACCCAAAAAAATCAATATTTCTCTGAAACAATGTATCAAATAAAAGTAATCGATAAATTATCTGTGTAGATAGTATACCACGTTTAATGAGAAAATCGTAGAAAAACGTGCAGTATAGTTCAACTTTCGTTTGATGGATATTTGTTTGCCTGAAACCCTTCGCTCATGTTAACATTATATTATATGGACTATTCACTTAAAACATTTTTCCGCATTCTCCAAAACATATGTTTCCGGTGAAAGCTCAATTTAGAAAATTTGTCTTCGATCGCATTACTTCCTTTTGTCAGGCGTAAGAGAAAGTAAAAAAAAAAAAATACTTTTTCTTCCCAATTCAAAAATTCAAATTCAAATTTCTTTCTTCAACAATTGAAATTTAAATACCACATAGCACGTAATTTAATTTATTCCCTATCCTTTATATATAAACATTTTAGTTCGTCCCTTATTTTACACCTACACAAAGTATCTTGAGTCAAATACCTACCCACTTGTCCACTGTTTGTACCCATTGTTTGTAGTTAAAGAAACTAGCCATTATATATTTGTTTATCAGATTTGTTTGGTTTACTTGTACTCACCTGTAGTTATGCTTTGTAACAAATGAATGACTGGTTGTTTACAAATTGAAATCCATTCGACATAATATCATTTTCTTTGTTTATTATTATTATTATTATTATTATTATTATTTATTCGTATTATTATTATTATTATTATTACAAGGATTATTATTATTATTATTATTATTATTATTATTATTATTAGTATTTACAGTTATTACAATACACTTTGACAATCTTTGACATTGTCTTCGGCTTCGCTGTGATCATTTTTAACTACATAATATCATTTTCGTTGGTTTATTATTATTATTATTATTATTATTATTATTATTATTATTATTATTATTATTATTACAATTATTACAATACTGTCACTTTGACAATCTTTGACATTGTCTTCTGGACTTCGCTGTGATCATTTTTAACTACATAATATCATTTTCTTTGTTTATTATTATTATTATTATTATTATTATTATTATTATTATTATTATTATTATTATTATTATTATTACAATTATTACAATACTGTCACTTTGACAATCTTTGACATTGTCTTCTGGACTTCGCTGTGATCATTTTTAACTACATAATATCATTTTCTTTGTTTATTATTATTATTATTATTATTATCATCACAATACTCACCTTGACAATCTTTGACATTGTCTTCTGGACTTCGCTGTTATCATTTTAACTATTACATACTTTGGCTAGATACATGTATCCCAACATCACTGAATTTATGTTAGGACTAAATAAAAATATTCTAGTTTAAGAAAAACTGGTTAATTTTCTAATTGTATTAACTGCAGTAAGAGAAAGTCGTGTGAGTGTTTCACACCAGATTTTTTTTTTTCACTTTCTCTTACTCCTAGTAAGAGGAAGTATTTTAATCGTGTCAAATTTTCGATATCAAGTTTTCACCGGAAATATCTGTTTTGAGGTCCCCTGAGTCCAAAAAAGGGGTGTGTTGTGTGTTTCTCTCTCTCTCTCTGTGTGTGTGTGTGTGTGTGTGTGTGTGTATATATGTGAACAGCATAGCTCAAAAATGGAAAACCGTAGAAAGTTAAAACTTCATACTCCGTTTAGGTATCACCATGGGATCTGACTGTATTCTATCTGTCAAAATTCCTCAACAGGATCAGAGACATTTTCCGTGGTAGCCTGCTTCATTTTGTGGTCATCGACCGGTTTCGGGCGTTCGCCCATCTTCAGGATGCGTTTTTCAGACAGTGTGACAACACAGACTTGCACAGAGCAAACTTAGTTTACACACTCTCTCAACAGGAGTACCACTTTACTGAATTTTTTTTTTTTACTTTTTTGCGATTTTCTCAAAAATGGCTCCAACGATTTTCATGAAACTTGGTGTATCAACTACACATAGAAAGAGCTACAACTTATACTTGAAATATTTCTCTAGGAAAATTCATTTAAGGGCACTTTTGCAGGAGGTTAGGTTTTCATCTAAAGTGCTATATCAGTTTATTAAACAATTCTATCATCTAAATAATGTTAATTAGAATTGAATATGTTGTTGAAATTCCGAGTTTGAAAAAAATCGGACAACTGGAAGTGCATTTACTTTACCACTTTACTAAATGATTTTTTCACTTTTTCGCAATTTTCTCAAAAATGGCTCCGACGATTTTCTTGAAACTTCTTAACACTAAACTTCTTGTATATAAACTAAACATACAAAGATCTACAACTTTTATTTAAAGCATTCCTCGGGGAAAATTCATGTAATGGCACTTTTAGGGGAGGGGTGGGGTTACACGTTCTTCTAAAGTGGTATCACAGTTTATTATACAATTCTATCATCCAAACAAAATTAATTAGAAATAAATACATGGCTAAAATTCCAAGTTATAAGAAAATTAGTAAACCGGAAGTGTGTTTTTACTAAACAGTTTTTTTGCAGTTTTCGACGAATTTCATTAAATTTGGCAAACAAATTATAAAATTTGCTAATTTCTATTTTGAGAACTGGAGTAAGAGAAAGTTGTGTGAGCGTTTCGCACCAGAGTTTTTTTTTAGAAAATAGCTGTTACGATTATCATCAATTTTGGATAAAACCATCATTATTATTTGAACCTTTTTTTTTAATCTTTTAAAGGGTTAATTTAGAGTGAAGCCTTTTAAAAAAAAGCCCTTCCATAGGAATCTCTCTACAAATATATTTCCCAGAAAAGTGGTTGTAATAAATGTGGTAAATCTGCTTTTGATAATATGTGTGTGAGTAATAGGTGTACGAATATAAACTAAAAATTGTTGGAGGCATTTTCGATAAAATTGTAAAAATTGAAACAACTATTTAGTAAAGTGGTAACTTCCGATGTGGAATTTTGGCAATTTCCGGTTTGTATCACGTGAGGATATCCCAAACAGAAAGTTAAAGTTGAACTACCTGCCTGCGATTTTTTTTAATTTTTGAGATGTGCTGTTCATATTGCTGAGAAACCAATTTTTTCGACTCAGGCTATTTATACCTCAGTATATGTAATTTTTCGTGGAAAGGATGTCAGGCTCCATTGGAGGTACTGAATTCTTGTGCCTTCACCTCAAAATTGGTATAAGAACGTTCTAAAAAAAGTGGACGAGCTATCCTCTTGAGGGATGTTCTAGTTTGGGAATAAGTAGGTGGATAGTTTTGCCAAAATTCGGCGCCTCTCATTCCTTCATTAGTCCTCAGCCTGCTGTTGTTCACATGTCTTTGGATCCATATCTTTCGAGCTTCCAGGTTATAGGCAGCTTGACAGCATTCGTCCCGATAGATGAGCTCAGTGGGTTGTCTTGGCAGTCTAAAATGCTTGTTACGGATCCGGACAGGTCTAATGGGAAAATGTCTGGCATCTGGTGGGTTCCCTTATTGGGCATTGTAATTTAAACCTGAGACAATTCTAAGTGATGGGGCTCATATGCCAGAGAGCCCTTATGTAGGTTTTTTTTTTTTTGAGACATGGGAAGAAACGGACGTGTCTGTGGTAGAGTCTAGGGCTATTTCCCTTTAAGTGTCCGTTTTTGTTCCTACACTTGTAAATCGTTGATGGGACAGATCTGGGTCGGGATTATTGTTCACATGGATTGTTGTTATTGTTGTTTGAGGTAGCTCTATAGCTCAGATTTAGGCTTAGTTACCCTATACTCTATTAAATAATTATAGGAAAACACCAGGTATTTTTATTGGAAAATTTGACAAGATTGCGATCCTTTTTCTCTTATAACAAATATACACTGAAAAAGTAATGAATATTTTTAAGGAAGCTGAGATGTTAATAAATAACAGCAAACAAAATATTTATCAAAGAAGTTAGTGCATTGGTTTAAATTGTGTCAGTTTTTGTCGAAGTAAATAAGTCGGGGGCGCCTTATGAAGTTTTAATAAAACTAGAGAAGTCTTGCAGTTTTGCACGAGTGCTAACTGTATGTGTTACTAAGTCTCTCTTTTTCTCTCTAACGTTCTCTCTCTTTCTATGTTTTAAGTAAAAGGAACACATTATTGCTGTCTGTCTCCTTCTCCCCTCTGTTTGTCCACTATCCTCCATTCATTTGTTTAGAACTTCTATCTCCGAGAATTGTGAAACTGGGACTCAATCTTCCTTTCTACTTATTTCTACTTCTGCTTGGTCTTTTAATAAATTATTATAGAAAACCTCGTAGTCTCTATTCTTATTCTTTTATATTCTTGCTATGGTGTTAGTGTGTTTGTGTCTGGTCTAAGATTGTTTTTGTAATATTACTTTCATCATCTTAGAGTGGATTTTAACATAGAAGCAACTTTTCACACATCAGTTCTTGAGTTTATTATCTCACAACACTACACACACACACACACACACACACACACACACACACACACACACACTGGAATTCTCTTCTCCTGTTATATTACTAAACTATAAAGCCCAAGGAGCATATAGTTCTACAATGATTTCATAATTAAATTCCTTATATAGTTTGATATTTAATGAAATTAATTCCTCAGCCATTTTGCTTTTGTTTTTTTAATTGCTATTTTCTAATAACCATATTAAAGTGCTTATTTTAACTGTTATTAGAGGAAATGTTTGAGATCCACTGAATATCAATTATATAGTCAACACAGCTATAAAATTTAAAAAGTTTTTTTTTTTTAATTTTTGTTGAATTTTTACCTACTTGTGCTTAACACAAATAAGTTGTACTTTACATTATGAGATTACATGGCACTTCATTAGACGGCATCCAATTGGTAAAACTCCGTTAACAATTTCAAATTTAGCGTTGCTCATTCCTTAAATCTTCCCGAAATACCCATTTTTTCAGCATAATGTTTCAAATCAAAGTGATAAACAATTATATCTATTATTTTTAATATTTCCAAGTATATTCAAAATCGTTATTGCTGTTTTTGAGAAAATTTAAAAAAAAAAAAAACAATTCTGTAATGTTGCATTTCCGGTTTATCGAAAATTGTAAGCAACTAAACCATCTAGTAAGAATTGTTGAATATGTTGATGGATCCGAAATGTTGGATAACATCTTGTATTTTATCCATCGTAGCATGCACATTCGTTTTGTTCCTGACCGGTTTTGGATTTTTATCCATCATCAGGAGCAAATTCACCAAGTTCGTGAAGAGTTCACTTCAACGTAATGTTTCTGTTACACTCACACTTGTTGGTTGCATATATGTGTGGAGGTTGTAAGGTTATGTTACTATGTGTGTGTGTTTAATGACAAAATGGAATTATTATAAATTATGATTATACATTAGAAAATAGTGTATAATAAATAGCATGTTTTTATCAAGTCAGTAACAGCTCAGTGTTTTATCCATTATAAACTATGATTAGACATTAATTTATAGTGTATATATAATGTCTAATCCAGAATACAATGTTTTGAAGAACACTTTATAAATTTTAATAGTGGTGTTAAGTATGCTCAGTATTTTATCCAGTCATTTTTACGGGGTGGGGGTGGGGGGATAAGAAATTTCAGGAGTATACTGTAATAATAAGAATAGATAAAGTTTGAAGAATGGCAAAACGAAGTTGATGGACAGTGAAAAGCTTGTACAAGTAATAAATAAATGTGAAATCCAAGCAGGGTTAATTCAGGAGAATATGTAAGCAAATTGATATGCAAGAAGGTTGGCTGCAAACTGCCAATTGGAGATAATATTAAAATAAATAATAGAGGAAATCAAATGTATTCGTTTTTATTTATAACGCTTATTTTTAAATGATATTAATTTATCTGGTATTTTATCCGTCGTAGTATGCATATTTATAGTTTTCCTGACAGGTTTCGGATTTTCATCCATCGTCAGAGTAAATTCACCAAGTTCATGTAGAGAGTTCACTTCAACTTAATGTTTCTGTTACACTCACACTTGTTGGTTGTATACATGAAACTTGTTGGTTGTACATACACATGAAATATATCATGCAAATAATCTGTATTTTAATCGGGGAAAGAAGAAAACTGTCAGGAACCGGTCAAGAACCAAAAGAATAATGGGTATGACGGATAAAAGCATGGGGCTAAGACGGATAAAATACCAGATCTAGTATTATATTTATGACATATATACAACCAACAAGTATTGAGGGCAACAGAACCATTAAGCTGAAGTGAATTTGGTGAATTTAGTCTGTCGATGGAAAACCGGCCAGGAAAACTATAAGTATGCATGCTACGAGGATAAAATACCAAATTATCCAGCATTGCAGACCCATCCACATATTCGAAATTAATTTATGTTTAAATTACATTAAGAATATGTTGAGTGACAAGTGGTGGCATTTGTTAAGATTTCTTTTTTTTATTAATAGGGCGCGGTAGGAAATTTTAAAAAATTTATCATGCAAATAATCTGTATTTTAATCGGGAAAAGAAGAAAACGGTCAGGAACAAAACTGAATATGCTGCATGCTACGACGGATAAAATACCAGATCTAGTAAGAATTATTTGTGAAGGCGAATCACGTTAATTACAACTATGTAAATTGTAGTAAAACAAAGTCGTGTGAGTGTTTCACGTCAGATTTTTTTATTTTCTTTTATTTCTAAACAAAACTCTAGTGATGAATATGGAAAAGTCGTTAATTTGGAACCACCCAGTTTGACATGTTAAATAAATTAATGGATGTGAAATATCTACACTAGATGGCGTTCTATTACTACCGCCGATATGTATACTAGATACAATGGGCCCTTATCAGTTTACCTTCCCCTCATCCCATCCTCTCATTCCATCTCATCCCTACCTCAGAGAACACATCGGTGTGTAATTCAAACCTCTCCAACAAACCCTAGATCTCTGCGTATGCATGTGTATGTGTGTGTTTGTTCTATGTTTTGTTTGTTTGTCTGTGTATTTGTGTTTGTGTGTATTGTGTAACGATACAATAATAAAGGCCATCCTACGCTATATCTAACTGCTCTTCTATCTGAAAGCTCTCTCACTCTTGAAACTAGTATCCGAATGGTAGTTTCTAATTAGCCTATTAGTTCTGTATTATTTGTGTTATCTACCTGATAGTTTTACTATCTCCTTTACAGTCTCTCTTATTTTAATATTAATCAATAGCCCAAAAGCGGGGGCAGTGAATGGTGTTTCTATTGCTATCAGTAGAGGAACTTAGCCTTTTCAATTCATTAACTCCCTCCCCAAAAAAAAAAATTGTTAAGATGAATAATACAAACAAAACTGAATAATGTCACTGAGCCAGGGAAATAAGTTTTCTTTAAAAAAGGCACTTGGTATGCGAATCTTATCGCCCATTCCTCCTAGGACCCCTTTCAAATAATCTGTAGTCGGGGGGGGGGGGGATGTTATAGTGCCAACTATATATATGTATAGTTAAAAACAAAATAAATGAAACCGGTTGGTGTCATTATCGCAATGGTGAAAACTACGGAAAATTGAATAATGTACTCAATAAAGTTTCACTTTCGGTCAATCATTTTTTTCCCCACCCAAAGTCGGATACCACCATATATTTTTCAGAAAAATCACTTTCAAGAGAAAGCTAACACCTTTCGTGCAGTATGCCCCCCTCCTAAAATGAATTTTCCCAGGAAAAATGTTTCTTTGTGTCAAATTTAAAGGAAACTGTTAAGGAGTCGAATTTGGGAAAATCGTCCAAAAAAAACAGAAGAAGAAGAAAAAACCAAAGTGTTAGATTCAGTAATGGAATTGCGTCCAAAACCTTCTGATCGAACTCCCCAAGTTTTATTAAAGCATTATTCTTGGAAATTATTTTTTGAAGGGATTCACTGGAGGAACAGCACATGTTAAGCTTTCCTCTAAAGTACGATTTTCAGTATAATATTTGGTACATCATATTTAATATACATTAGAAGAAATAGGTAGAATTCCGAATTTAATAAGAGGATTGTATTGCGATCGGGTCGAGTTTTTGTTATCTAGTTTACATCGGAAATATATGTTTTGAGGCCCCCTGAGTCAGAAAAAGTGGTTTTTAGAAAATTGTGTGGCTATGTGTGGTCAGCATAACTCAAAAAGAGAAAATCTCAGTAAGTTCCAAACTTGATACTTAGTTTAAGTGCTAGCATGGGACCTGTAATAGTATCCAAAGAGAGTATTCGTAGCAGTGAAAGAGAGACAAAATGACAGGACCACTCTCTCGGACTAGAGTGAGAGAAACCACATAAATACAGCGACGGGAGACAGAACGAGGAACAGTTCATACTACTGAGTTCATACAGCCAATCACTACGTGTCATTACCCTTTACCACTCTACCATACTCTATTATTTCAAGTGTGAAGTCCAGGCAGTCAGTGTAATTTATCATATTATACAGCGTTAACCATATTCTGTTAATTATTATTGTAAATTGGATGTTGAGGTTCGGTCATACAAAAGAACTCTTTTTAAATTTCTACCGACGTTTCGGCAAATTTATTGCCTTCTTCAGGGTCTTAGTTTCAAGAGCAGGAGGAGAGAAATTACTCAATGGTAGTACTCTCTAAGGGATGCCGCAGGATGCTTGGTCAATACGAAGGAAAGTTCTGGGCCATTGGCAGATCTGACTTAATTTGATAACCTGACCTTAATACAAGTTACACTGATAGCAAAGCAGAGTCACTTTGCCGAAACGTCGGTAGAAATTTAAAAAGAGTTCTTTTGTATGACCGAATTTCAACATCCAATTTACAACATTCAATACAGCGGTCGTAACTAACACCGAAAACGTTAATTATTATATAATATAATGGGGTTGTTGAAGGAGAGAAATGGTCTGGTTAGAATGAATTAACAGAATATGGTTAACGCTGTATAATATGATAAATGACACTGACTGCCTGGACTTTACACTTGAAATAATAGAGTATGGTAGAGTGGTAAAGGGTAATGACACGTAGTGATTGGCTGTATGAACTCAGTAGTATGAACTGTTCTCGTTCTGTCTCCGTCGTGTATTTATGTGGTTTCTCCCTCTAGTCCGAGAGAGTGGTCCTGTCATTTTGTCTCTCTTTCTCTGTTACGAATACTCTCTTTGGATACTGTTACAGGAGCCGACAATAACATTTAAAGAAAATTATAAGTTTTAAGAAAATTTATCAATTATAACTGTGGAAATTACAGTAAGATTTTTTTATTTATTTAAACAATCAGCATCATATCTATATAGGATTTATATAAATAATATATATGTTTGTTCCAGGAGTTTTTCGTACAACACCGTTGAGAAAACAGAGCAGTCGTGTATCAGCTCGTGGTAAGTAGGTTTATCAGCTTTAATTTTATGATGTTGCCCTCAAGATGGGTAACTTTATTATTTTTATGAATATTATAAACGATTTGGATGTTTTTTATTAGCCGTAAATATATACGTTAATGATATTGAGGACCAGTTTTTTTTCCCGCTAACGTTTCAACATATATTTCATATATCTTTATCAAAGCAAGAAGTTGTCATTCAAAAAGAAGTATATATATCGAACACTTTCATAAAGTCTTTATAAGTAGATACTAAATTTTTTATTTATTTTTAAAGACAACCTGTTGCTTTGATAAGGGCATAAAGTATATTATGTCGAAATACTGACACTAAAAATAAAAATTTTTTTAATCACCTAGTGCTGAGCCACAATATTCTGGACTAAATTCTCAGTGATTATTAAAATAAATGAAATACCCTGTGCCCCCGAGGAACTATAGTCAACTGAGGATGTCTTGCTTACAAACTATATATATATATATTCCTTGTTGGACTTACCTTCTTTTGAATTTGTCACATTCACCAGAATATCGATATCTCTTGTATTGCAGAGTAAGCATTTGGTGAATCAAAACCAATTCTGATACTATGAACGTGCATTTATTTGGAGATAGTCATCAAAATTATAGTAATCGTCACTGTAATCCTGGTGTGACAAAGTTGACTGATATCTTGTACCGGACTCTGGCAACATTCTCGAATATATGCTGATAAAATATTCAAGTACAGAGTGTTGTCAACAGAAAAATAACTCCCCTATAGAAGGGTGTGTCCAGAGTGGAGATAATGCCGCTTATTTATCGGTAAAGGGTTTTGTACCGCAGTCGTTTTTAAGTGAGGGATTGAGAAAGTTGGGATTAAAGAGAACTCTCGCTGACGAGATGCAGCAGGCAGTGGGGTACTCCATCATGTCGGATAGTGAAAGAAGTCCTGCAGGAGAAATGGGACATTGAGTTCTTGGTCTCCTCTCCCTGCTTGTGTCATAAAAAAATGTATTTATTTGGTTCTTCTGCCTCCCTTACCCTCGGGCCGCGAGGTGCCTCTCTATACCGGCTTTGCTGAGCTTAATTAAAATTATAATAATATATAATTATTAGTATTACTTTCTCTTGCCACTCTAGGAGAAAGTATTGCGATTATGACAGTCGGTTATTATGGTTGTGTAGTAGAATTTTCGTGGGTTTGAGCTGAGAAAAAGTTTAGAAGAGTAAAGTACACTGACTGAACACTGATATATTGACAACAGACACTGATAAGAAGAAACAGAGTACTGCATAGACTTTACACTGACTGATATACAGAGTGGTAGCGTGATTAAATATGACAGACTGAACTGGCAGAGTGTTGGTGATGTGTTGTGTTTTTGAAACCCGCACGTACAAAACTGAATATTGTAGACTAGACTTGTATACAGAATTGAGTGTAAAATTAGCACTTTTAAATGCTTGTAGAAAACTTCTCCTACTTCTCCCTTCCTGATCTCCTAGGGGTTATGGTAGGCGGATCTTAAATGTGCCTCATGTGATGACGTAGCCTACGGATAACGTAGCAGTTGGACGGCTTGCCAAATTTTTTTTTTCTTTATCGCAGGAAAGATATGCTGCCACCAATCCATTACAGTGTACATGTTTATGTGAACAGTGTTCTTCAACTACTCCAGAACTCCTTAAAAATAAGGTTTATCTGGGAAATTGTTTCAAATATAACTAATACTTTGTTTATGCAGTTATTACTGAAGAAAATTTGCAGTTATTTTCGAGACTATCAAGAAAAATAAAAATGTAAACTTAAATTTATGTTTGCCATATTTCGATCGAAATCCTCATGGCTATACTATTCTGTTGATTCTATCTGAATATTTAGTTTGGAATATTTAGTTAGGAATTTTTTGGGCAGGGGCGGGCACAAACTTATACAAGAGATCTGGAAACCATTTCTGGTGAAAAATTAATTCCGAAAAATTTGACAATATTCGCAATATTTCCACTACTAAAATAAAGTAGTTTTAGAGAAAGTAAAAACTGTTACGCAAAATGTTGGAAAATGAAAAAACTTTTTAAAAGGTATAAAAATGTTTGGAGACGCAAATTTACGCAAAAATTCAAAAAGGAATCCATTAATATGCCTATTGTATTGTTTGTTATATCAAGTTCATAAAAAAGTATTTTTATTTGTAGTTTTTATTATTTATATTTCTGCGTACGTGTGTATGTATTTGTTATGATTCGTATATTTCCTTTCAAATTCCATTATATTGAATGGAGAAGTAAAACAATATACAATAAGGGATTGCTTTGGTATTATTGTTTTTAAACTTGTATATATAAAATTTTGGCGGTTAGGGGCAAGTGGGTGCGAGGACTTTGGCTTGTACCCGCGCGTGCAATTGTTGTGTATTTATACAATCGATCGTCCCTAATTAAATACCCATAGCTCTTTTGTGTAAATAAGTAAACAATCATTCAGTATTTTGTAAATATAAACAGACAATCATATTTACATTATATACTCGTATTTGTTGACTAAACCATTTTATTATGAATTACTTTATTTACATTTTTAAGTAATTGTGATATTGTTTATTATATATTTATTCTTTTTTGGGGGGGTAATTTAATTTTATTTTAATACAAAATTTGCCCATTAACATTTTATAATTTCGTATAACATTAAACCAATTTATTGTTAAGTTTCAATTGTTTTTGTTCATTTTAATGGAATTAATAACCGGAATTTCCGTTTTATTTGTCTTGATATTTATTATAAAATTAATTTCATAATTTTGGTAATAAATGTTCTGTTCAAATATTTATTCGGGAAATCATTGTTATTTTAAAGGGAATTATCATGATCAACTCTCTCTGCATGCTGAACAGCGGACATATTTCACCATAATTTTCCACAGAAATGAATTTTGGTGGTTGGGGGGTGTTTTGGAGAATTAATAATTTAAAACTTCCATCTAAAATAAAACGGAAGTAACTAGCTCTCGAATGGATTTTCTCACATTTCTTAAGGATTCAAAAAGAATGATAGTATTTTTTATTAACAATTTTTCTTTTAAACTTCGTATTTCTTATTAACCATGGTGCTTGTCCTGATATGTCGACTTACAATTTCTAGAACCCGGCAGTTGAAGAAACCAAAACCGAGTTGTTCAGAGTTCTTCAATTTTTCATCATTCTAAAGGGAGTTGAGGATGACAGAACATTAATCTAGCTGGAACAAAACTTGTTTGCGATTGACTCAAGCTTGAACGCTTTGGCTATTTTTGAGACATTATTCCATCTAAGTTAGCGACAGTGATGGTCAAATTCATGGAAACTCCATCGGGAACGATTTCGTAATGAATTAAACCTTCATGTTTCCAGAAACCCCACAACATCAACAACTTTTTCTCAAACTGCCCCTCTTGCACCAACCAGAAATATCGTTTAACCTCCTGCCGTTTTTTATTTCTCATCACATGTCAATGTTTTTTTTTTTTTTTTTTGTAGAAGCGCATGTCAGATGGGTTTTTTTATCATTCCCATATGGAGATTGCGGTTCACAGTGTCTTTAGACATTGCTAGTTCTGCAGCAGGTGCCCGACTATTTGTGGTTGTATTTGACTTGACAGCTTCCCATAAAGCCTCATGAAGTCACATGATGGCCGCCCTGTACCGTCTTTCTTTATAAGATCGTACCTCCATTCCAGTTTTTGAAACCAACACCGGAAGTGCGCTCATCAAGGATTCTTCGATTTCATATAGAGTCGCGTAGTTTCAGCGGTTGTACACTTACTCACTCGAACTGACTGTTTGAAGGGGACATAATATGTCACTCTACAAAGTCCAAAGATTAATATAATATCATGTTTGTGGACATATGTGGATAGGTTTCTTTTTAAAGTCGATGGAACTTCTTTTGTTAGCATAAAGGCCATTTCTGTTTAATACACCTGTTACATGACAGATCACATGAAAGCTTTACTATGAAGCCCAAAATTGCACAACAAACCTAACGCCTTATATCCCCCCCCCTCAGAAACCCTCCCCCCCGAAAAATTTAGTTTTTCCGGATCTAAAGTTTCAAATAAAAGTGATGGGATGTGCCCATGGATCCGAAAAAGGAAATTGATGAAACTCTTTTCAAGAAAATTCTACCTCTTAAACTGATTTGATTGTTCAGTTTTGTTGGGATTGATACAATCGCCGGCTGGGTGGGTGATCTACTTAGTGGTCACTTTCAGTTAGTTTCTATGTAGGCTCATGTCATTCATAAACGTGAGACGAACTCGTGTAGAGTTTTGAGGTCCCCTGAGTACTAAAAAGTGCTTTTCTTTTTTTTTCGAATAGTCTGAGTGTGTGCGTTTTTGAACATATGTGTCAAAAACAAAAAATCACCTGCAACCTTAAACTTTGTATTCCGTTTAGATAAAAAATCACGAAGATATGGGGTCAACCGGGTAGTGCGATTTTACAGAATATTTTTTTTTTAATTTTTGGGGGGGAATTTTCTCGAAAACGATTTTAACGATAAATTTTTTGCTGAAAAAATTATTTTGGGATGATTCTGAGGAATGTGATTCTTCCATGTAATTATTATGAGCAGTGAGAGAAAGTGTTGTGTGAATGTTTCACAGTGGATTCTTTGTACGTAATTTGCTTTTGGGAAAATTATTAAGCATATTGCAAGCAGATGATAGTAGAATTAAAGTTCAATGAAACATTGAAACTTTTGTAAAATTTATAATTGTTTATACCCTGCAGCATTAGAAGTTTTAGTTTATTTTTATTTTTTTGAATCTTTTTATTTTATTTTTGAATAAATTTATAATATTTAGAATTTTTATTTGATTTTGTTTTGTTCAAGATATGAGGCAACTCCCCTTGTTTGTTAAATATTTATGAAAATAAAGTTTGGTATATTGTATTTTATTATTAAAAATAGTTTTCTATTGTTTACATTTATTTGAATAATGTTACAAGTAAAATATACGGAGTTCTATTTAAATTATATGGACAATAGGATTTATCAGTTGTTTGTAATGTTTTTAGTCTGTGTCATATGTCTTGTTTGTGTGACATGTTAACAATATTGAAAGATTGATCTCTATATTTTTAATAATAGAAAGGTAGGGCTTGAGTTTTTTTTTTTTTCTTTTGGTAATTTAAATAAACATGAGTGTAGTATGTTTATAGTTTTCTTGCGAGAAACATGACATCTAGTGTCTTTGGTTTGTATTAACATTTCACTAAAGCGACATCTGTTGGTTTCTATAAAAGTTTGGTGTTTTATCCTTAGCCCTGATCTTTAGGTTCTCAATGATTTAGACGATAACCATGTTAGGTGTATTGAGGGAGTAAACCAAAATCCAAGATCCACAGCCACCTAAATGATGCTACTATTACTGCTGATGGCGTCCAACATGGGTGGTCCAGTATTTTTTAAGTAGACTATAGGAGCGTGTTTTTGTTAATGTAAAATCAGCTACAGTATTGTTTATGGTGACGTTAAACCCACGTTGTTGCATTCATTAGCTATTTCTGCAGACTCTATGGGGTATTTTTACTTTCTCTAATTCCAAAATAAGAGGCAGTATTATGATCGTCACAAATTTTCGAAATTCAGTACTCACCGGAAGTACTACATGTTTTGAAGTCCCCCTGAGTAAGAGAAAATTGTTTTTTGCGAATGGTGTGTACTTGCAAAAAAGCTCAAACTTGGTATTCCGTTTAGGTATTACCATCGTAAAGGTTTCGGACAAAAAAATCCGTCCGAATGTACTTCTTCAAATTTCCTATCGTGACTGCCGCATTTAAAATACCATGGACAAGACAGAAAGCATTCGTAACTTACACTTCAAAACCCTTTAAATGAAAGACCTAATTTTAATAACCTTTTCAACAATTACATTATAGTACACCATACTTGTTGTGATTGGTTCCGCAGAGCACGGAAAGCATCCGTGATAGCCTGCTTCTTTTTGTGATCATCGACCGGTTTTGGGCGTTCGCTGACCACAAAAAAAAAACAGGTTATCACGGAAAGTATCTCTGTTGTACACCATACTATTTACAATCAATGTGTTGCATCACAGAAACATTAAATTGAAGTCAAGTCTCTATACACAAATTGATGAAGAAGAATCCGAAACCGGTCTGAACCACAAAAATGAAGATATTTTACACCATTTTTTTAAATTTTATTTTAGTTTTTACGATTTTCTCGAAAAGGTTCCAGCGATACACTAGTTTAAATATGTAAAGGCCTATTAATTTTATTTGATACATTTTTGCGGGAAAAATTTATTTAGTGGAATTCTGGGTGTAACGCTCTGGGGACAGACTACTTATCACGTCATGTGAACTCACGTGAGTTCATCCAAACTCACTCTCACGTAAAAAAAGTGTGCGATGTTGTCTTTGTATTGTTGCATATGCAACACAACCACACTGCAATAACGTGACATGTATCACGTGATATCACTGACTTAAGATATGAATTCAGGTGATTGTTTTTCTACTCTCTCACACATTTCGAACAGCATGAACTCACTTGTTTAGTTGTTTTCGTGTTTTTTCGCGTGTTTTTGTATAAAATGGAATTCCATATCAAACTTTACTTGATATGGATTCTCTTAATCCAACACAGTATTGACTTTTGGAAATGTTTGTTGCTTGTATTTTTTATCATTTGTAATTTGTTTAATTCAAATAGTTTTTTCAAATAATTTGATAGGTATTTAATAAAAATAAACTATTTTTAATAAAAGTGTTTGGTTATTTTATTTACCTCAAACAAACAGCTAATCTTACTTCAGTACTGACAGCTCTACGAAGTTGAGTATGTTGTTTTTTTATATCATTTCTAATAAGATTATGTAAAAAGTCAAATTTTTTAATATTCATTCTAAAGCACATGCAAAAACGTATCGCATCTTTCTTTAAAACTGTGGAACTAATCTGTGAAATTCACCTAATTTTTCTCTTTTTGTGTTGATAACATGCACCCATAATCTTTTTGATATTTGACTATCCCCATTCAGAGCTACAAATGCAGATATAGTCTCCCAATTCTTCTTCCCCTTCAAAAGAAAGTAAAGTAAAGTAAAAAGTAAAGTAATGCCTATTTTTTCAGGTGGGCTTAACGTCCAACTACCAAATTAGGTGTCGTGGACGGGGGCGGAAGCACCTACTTTACTGATAACATTTTTATACCAATATAAAATTTAGCAGTTATACGCGGGACTCGAACTGGGGTCCTCCCACTTACAAGTCCATGCTCATAACCACTACACCAACCCGCTCCCCCTTCAAAAGAACTGGATCTAGCACGTAACATATTTCAACACAGTTTCACCCTACCAAGTTCATGAAAATGCTGTGTCACGTGAATAGTAGTTTGATTCTAAGCATGATATCGCAGTTTATAACATGCTATTGCGAATTCACGTGAGTTCACATGACGTGATAGTAGTCTGTCCCCAGCTTAAGGCCCCTTTCGAAAGGGTCACTGCAATTTCTTCTACTCACTGTATAGTTAATAATAATTAAGAGGATTTGTACCTATTAATAAAAGAAACTAGTCTGTTTGTTAACTGAAGAAGGCTAGTATATGAATGTTGTATGGCCATAACATATCAGGCTGTTGTTTCTATGTTTGTAAAACATAATAATGTCATGTATCTATCTATCTGTTCTTAAGAGTCTTGTTATAATACTGTTTGTCTAACTAAAAATGCTCAGCTATTTTTATGTTTCCTGCTTCAGTGTATTTCTTGCCATGGACAGAGAGAGTGGGAGATTAAGTGAGAGAGCAGAGTGGGAATTAAGGCCGTCAGGGGGGGCAACTGGAAGTCAGCTGAGAGTGTCTAATGAAATTTTGAAACCTCACTGGCAGGCCAATAACTTTACGTTCCATCCAAGCGGTTAATTGGTTTGAGTGTTAAATTTGGTTTTAAAGGAAGACAGTGTGGTAGTGGGGGGTATAAGGTGGGGCGGGGGAGGTTAAGAGTGACTCTGGGAGTAACACCAACCAGACGATCCAGTATATATCCCCACCCTACCTCTCCCTACTAGACGTCGTTCCTCCTAACTTTCCTAGCGCGCCTTCTAACCCCTTCCGTTAAAACCTGGTTTACTGTCTTGAAAAACTAATTGGTATCAGATGGACTTAGATTTAACTATAATCTAATAAGTGAATATCGGAAATTTATATAGTTCTTTTGCTATCCTGGTGAGAGAAAAATGATTTCTAAAGGAGATAGATAAAAAAAACACTCCCGTCGCACTCTTTTAAATTAAACTTGTGTTTTCTGTACGCGCACGTTCAGCCACAACTAATAGCGCACGTCCGTGTGTTTATTTCCCTTTCTTCTTCTTCTTCTTCCACCTGTTTGCCAATCTCTTGAACAATTCCTTTTTTCCAAATGTTATTTGAAAAATAATAAACATTTCTGGTATCTCCCGTTAAATTTATATACAAGAATTGATTATGCAGCCTGGAGACTAACTGCGGTTGGCCGCAGAATGATCTTGCGCGCTATCTGATCTCATTAATTTTTTTTTTCTTTTTATTAAAAAAAAACGAAAAAAAGAAAGTGGTTTTTTACCGCAAAAGATTTTTGTTTGTTTGCATTTTTTGCTTCTTTTTTTTTTATCACACTAAATCAAGTTGTGATAAATATTTTGTATAATCAGGAGTTTCTTGTTTTGTTTTTTTAAATTACTTTTAAAAATAGTTTAATATTAAAGTATTATTTTCTCTTACTCCTTAGTAAGAGGAAGTATTGTACTCGTGTCAAATTTTCGATATCGAGTTTTCACCGGAAATATCCGTTTATAGTTCCCCTGAGTCCAAAAAAGTAGTTTTTAGCAAATGGTCTCTCCGTGTATGTGTATCTGTATGTATATGTGAACAGCATAGCTCAAAAACGAAAAACCGTAGAAAGTTGAAACATGATATTCCGTTTAGGTATCACCATGGGATCTGACAATACGTTATCTATCAAAATTCCTCAACCGGAAGTACTACTTTACTGGTTGGTTTTTTAATTTTTGCGTTTTTCTGAAAAATGGCTCCGACGATTTTCTTCAAACTTGTTGTATCAACTACACTTACAAAGAGCTGCAACTTTTTTCTTCAACATTTCTATGGGAAAATTCACTTAAGGGCAATTATGGGAGAGGGGTGGGGTTAGGTTTTCATCTAAAGCGCTATTTCAGTTTATTAGACAAATCTGTCATCTAAATAATGTTAATTAGAATTAAATATGTTTTTGAAATTCCGAGTTTGAAAAAATCGAATAACCGGAAATGCGTTTATTTCAACACTTTACTAAATGATGTTTCACGATTTTCTCAAAAATGTCTCCGACAATTTTCTTGAAACTTTCTATATAAACAAAACATACAAAGATCTACAACTTTTATTTAAAACATTTCTCCGGGAAAATTCATTTAACGGCACTTTTAGTGGAGGGATGGGGTTATGTTTTTCTCTAAAGTTGATTATACAATTCTACTATCAAAAGAAAATTAATAAGAAATAAATAGATGGGCAAAAAATTCCGAGTTTCAAGAAAATTAATCAATCGGAAGTGCACTTTTACTAAACAGTTGTTTCCGTTTTCGATGAATTTCATTGAATTTGGAACACAAACTATAAAATTTGTCAATTATAAGAACTGGAATAAGAGAAAGTTGTGTGAGTGTTTCACCCCAGAGTTTTTTTTTTTTTTTTTTTAATGATAAGTTACTTAATCTGGATTTCTTGCTTTCCATAGAATTTATGTTTACATATTCGCGATATTTGTGATTATGTTTCCTACTTTCTGTAACAGCTATGTTGTGGATAAGCGTTGTTTATTGTGTCATAATTTCGCAAGTTTAAAGAAAATTGTATTGTATTTTGTATTCTTTATTGACTGCTTTTTTTTATATGCAATATTTCCTATTTATTTTTGGTTGAAGGCGCAGCTATCTTTTGTTTATCTTTATAAACATTCCAATCTATGTATTTCTCTATTTGTGTATGTTTGAGTGTGTGTGTGTGTGTGTGTGTGTGTGTGTGTGTGTTTCTTGGAAAAAATAAAAAACCTTTATTAAGTAAATTTTTTTTTCTAACATTTGATAAAAGGTTGGTTGATGGAAAATGGAAAAAACGACAAAAATGGAGGACAACAAAAATATAAAATAGGTTTGTGAATGTACGGTAATCATTTGCTTCTTTTCCTAACTAGTTGTGTTCCTGTTTTTATATCCCGTCAAGGTGAAACAGCGACTGAGGGGGTCAAAATGTGTGGGTAAAAAGGGATAAATGGCGTTGGAAAAACCCGAGGAAAATACCAAGAACAGAGAGAGAGAGGGAGACAGAGCCAAGTATTTCACTGTCCCTGGTTTGATAGGACCTCGTTAGGTGTCGATTGTGTTTGAGGAATCTCTCCTATCCTGTATATATGCACATACACACACACACACATACACACATACATATATATATATATATAAAAGGGGTTTTTTATATAGCTCACAGAAGCAGCATCTATCCCAGTTTTATACTTTTAACCCTTTCAACACACAGTTTTTTGTTGAACAATACTTTGGCCACTCTTTTCTTACACACACACACACACGCACAGAGTGAGAGAGAACAAGTGACAGACAGCTAGCGTAAGAGGGAGGGTTTGTTTCTGTTGACTGGGTTTTCTGAAGGGATAACAAGTCCCATAATACTTGCCCAGGGATCGGGCGCTTACTGTGTTGTTGGTTGGACTATTCTCCGCCCCTTAGTAGATACACGCATCGTATTTTCTAACTTCTTATCATAAAAAGTAGTAGAAAAAAAAATATATTCCCTTGGTAGTGAAGGGGAAGGGCACATGGACTTCACTCCTTGTTCCCCTTGTTAGCTTTCCTTTGTGTATGTATGTATGTTTGTCTGTGTTTTGTGTGGACAGCCAATTATGTAAGGGATTCAGTAGATTTTTTTTTTTTTTACCATCTCCTCATCACGTCCATGGTTTTGTTAACTGTTTGTCAGTGGAACATAATAAAGAATTTCTTATTAATTTTCTTGTTTTTTTATTTTTATTATTTAATATATATTTATATTTTATTTTGTAATTTAATTATATAATTAGATTCAACGATGTTTAGCAAAAATTCAAAATTAAGTTAAAAAAAAAAAAAAAAGGTCTGGTGTGATACACTCACACAACTTTCTCTTCCTTCAGTTTTCAAAAAAATGTAATTGGCAAATTTTATAGTTAGTGTAACAAGTTTAACGAAATTCTTCGAAAACTGGGGAAAAAAAAATGTTTAGTAAAAGCGCACTTCCGTTTTATTAATTTTTCGTGAAACTCTGGAATTTTGGCCATCTATTTATTTCTAATTAATATTATTTAGTTATTAGAATTGTATAATAAACTGAAATAGCATTTTAGAGGAATATTCTAACCCCACCCACCACTCACACAAAAAGTGCCCTTAAATGAATCTTGCCAGAGAAATGTTTTAAATAAAAATTGTAGATTTTATTTTATGAAAATTGTAGTTGATATATACCATGTTTGAAGAAAATTGTCCCAGCCATTTTTTTTTTTTTTTTTTTTTTTTTTGAGAAAATTGAAAAAAAGAAACCATTTAGTAAAATGGTACTTCCGGTTGAGGAATTTTGATAGATGACTACTGTTGAATCCCATGGTGTGATACCTAAATGGAATATCAAGTTTGAACTTTCTACGATTTTTTGTTTTTGAGCTATGCTGTTCACATACACACATACACACACACATATAGCATTTTCTAAAAACTACTTTTTTTGGATTCCGGAGACCTCAAAACGGATATTTCCTGTGAAAATTCGATATCGAAAATTTGGCACGATTACAATACTTTCACTTATTAGGAGTAAGAAAAAGTAAAAAAATTAAAAATTTCGCTCACACGACTTTCTCTTTAATTACAGGCTACTGGAAAACATTTTTTTAAATACAAATTATAGAATTGTATCTGTTCAATGAGCATTCCAAGTTTAAAGAAAATCACTGTAGCCATTTTCCGAGAAAATTCCAAAAAAAAAACAAAACTCGGAAGAACCTATTCTGTAATGCCGCACTTTTGGATTAATCAATTTTCTACAAATTTGGAGTTCTATCAATGGTTCTAATTTATATTAATATTATATAGATGATAGAACCATACATTGTACTGGAGTGATTAACGCTTAATCATAATTCCAGGGTGAAATGTTTCCAGTAAAAATTATAAATATTTCTGTGTTGTGTAGATTATAATATACTAAGCTTACAGAAAATCTTTTGGAGCCGTTTTCAAGAAAATCGCGTAAAACTGGGTGGGGGGAAATCATTTCAGTAAAGTTGCAGTTTCGGTTTTGATGGATTTTCCCCGAGAAACTTACAAAAAAATCCTTCTAAAATCAAAATTTTCCAAACTTGTATATCTGAATGGACTTGTGTTAGAATCAGCTTTCAATCAAAACCAAAAATTGTATTAATTGAAGTAAGAGAAACACTTGTAAATTGTTTCAATTTGTTTTTTATTTGTGTTTAGTATAATTTTAAGGATTGATTTTTTTTAAAAAAAGAAATTTGATATTACTTCAGCCAACGAGGAATTAAAATAATTTTCTCTAGTGTTAATAAATTTAAATTAGAACGTATCATATTGAAATTAAGCAGCCATTATAGATTTATTAAGGCAAATAAGAAATGAAGAGATGTACATTTGAAATTAACATTAATTACAGGCCAATAGGATCTTTTGGAACCTTGTTTAAAGATTGTTAATTTAATATTCACTCTTACACAAATTCTAATTAAAAACAACAATAAATCAATAAACTTTACAACAATATTATTAATGGATAAAGATTTTGATATTATGACCGGAAGTCTGGAGAGGTAACAGATGTGCTTAAACTAATACTTAGCTCAGCAGTTGTCAAACAATATACAAACCAAGCAGCCAGTAGGGGCCCCGAACTGTGGTGGTGGCGGTGGGGAGCGGGCGACACTACCCAGAGTGTTGTCATAATGGGATGGTCAACATGTCCTGAAATAACAAAACATTATTGTATTATTAATAAACTGGACAAATGGTTTTTGTTTATTATTAATTTATAACAAAAATATAGAAATTTAATAATATTGGCGAAAGTATTTAGTTAGATTGCAAATAAAAAACGAAAAAATAACTTTTTTGTTTGTTTTTACACCAGAGTAAAGAGGAAGTATTGTTCGATCGTATCAAATGTTCGAAACTAAGTTTTCACCGAGTAACATAAAGCTTCAGTTCTAAAGTACCATTTCAGAAAAATGAATGATTTTACTATACATCCAATATTAATATCGATTAGAAGCGTTGATGGAATTCCAGAATTTGAAGAAAATCGATCAACCGGAAGTGCGACTTTACTAAATAGATTTTGGAATATTGTTTGAAATTTTCTCAAAAATCACTATAACAATTTTAAATGGTATAAAAAAAAATTGCAAGATGCGTGCTCCTCTGATTAAATTCTAACCTGTGGAACCAAATTTTCTTCTTTCTACGATTAAAAATACCGATTACTTGCATGATATATTTTTAAAATCTCCTACCGTGTGCTATTAAAAATTACCTTAACAAATGCCACCACGACAACTCGCTCAACATATTCTTAATGTAATTTAAACATAAATTAATATCATTTAAAAATAAGCATGATAAATAAATACGAATTTCCTATTTTTTTCCCTCTATTTATTTATTTTAATATCATCTCCAATTTGCCGTTTTCTGCCAAACCTTCTTACATATCAATTTACTTACATATTTTCTTGCATTAACCTTGCTTAGATTTCACATTTCTTTATTATTTGTACAAGCTTGTGACTGTCCATAAACTTCTTATTCCTCTATTATTACCAGAACTCCTGAAATTTCTTATCCCCCCTCCCCCACCAAATAAACATGACTTGATAAAACACTGAGCTGTTACTGACTTGATAAAAACACGCTATTTATTATACACTATTTTCTAATGTATAATCATAATTTATAATAATTCCATTTTGTCATTAAACACACACCTACAAAGGAATATAAACCTTATAACCTCCAGCACATATATACAACTAACAAACTTACAAGCGTGAGTGTAACAGAAACATTTCGTTGAAGTGAACTCTTTCTACACGGACTTGGTGAATTTGCTCTGACGATGGATGATAATCCGAAACAGGTCAAGAACTAAAGGAATATGCATGCTTCGACGGATAAAATACCAGATGGTATAAATAAACACTTGAGTTTCCAGGTTGAGACTGCGTCTGTAGTTTGTCTAGAAACCGACGTTTCGTCGCCCATATTTCATTTTGTTTCATTGCCTATATTTTGCCCTAAAGAGGTTCATTGGAATATGGGCAAAATGTAGGTTTCTAGATATACTACTGACGCGGTCTCAAACCGGAAATCACGCAAGGGTTTTTCTTGAAAATGGCCGTGGAAACCTAAAAAAAAAAAAATCATAGTTCTGCAGAATTTTAGGCGTTAAGTTTCAAATACTATATCAATAACTGTTTATATTTATAGTTTGATCAAAAATATCTTGCCCCTCAAAATGGATAGCCAGAGTAAGGGCAATATATGAGACATGTTTGGGAAGGTTTATTGTTTAGTTAGTATTTTGGCGCTGGGTTGGTGCTTAACCCTGCCGGGTTCTATTTATTTGAAATTAAAAGTTTTTTTTT